>AP025044.1:14512052-14555044 GCA_036186865.1 Eustoma russellianum | reverse complement strand
CACCACCACCACTTTCTCCCCCTAAATCATCAAAATTGGGGGGAAGAGCCCACAGACAGATTTGCATGAAGGCATTTTTAACTGCAGCCATGCGAAGTTCATTGCGTGCATGCCGAGCTTCATGCTCAGTATCACGAAGCTGCAACTGTTGAACAGTCCGTTGAAGTGAGGCTACTTGTGATAGCAATTCAGATGAAATGCTACCACTGGCATCTTCCTGAGGTCCTTCGTCAACCTCATCAGCAAGATCAGGAATGGTAGTGGCCTTCCGTTTTTGTGAATCAATGGCTTGGGCGATGTTGTAGTTGTCATAGAAGTCAGTTTTTGCAACTTAAGTCAGTTCAGCATCAGAAATTGCAATACCTTTTGACTTTAGCAAGATTGTGATAATATTTGCAAAAGGTAATGCTTTGGACCCTTTTCGAAGAGCTGCAAACATGACTTCTAAAAAGATCCAGGCAAGATTCAGCTGGGTCTCATGTTTGATACGATAAGTGACATAGAAATCCATGTTGCTTGGATTTCCAGTGGACTTACCGTTTACGCAATAGGTGACCACAGCCAGCAGAATGCGATCCACCAAGGGCATGTTCTGAATCTTCTTTGAGGGGAAATACCCCAGATCAAATTTTACATCCTGCTCACGGACGTCGTATTTGCTACTCCAGTCAAATACGGAGAAGTCACTTAATCCCTCGTTCCGAATTCTCAGAACTTCACAGATTTCAGAGACAATGAAGCTGAAAGGAGTACCGTCAATAACAGTGTGAAGGGAAAAAGGTTGGGACTCAGATTGTGGAGTGACCCACATGTTTGAATAGAAGAGCTTGGTGTGCTCACGGGAGAATTTTTGCATGTCCATTCTGGACCACAGAGAGATCCATCCTTGATGTTCAAGCAACGGGACTATTTGAAAAGCATCGCTAGTCTCAGGAAGATTACTGAGACGAAGCAATTTGAGTGAGATGATGGGACGAGTTTGTATCCCATTCTTCAAAGAGCAGCTTTGAGTACATCGACAGATGCACTCCTTTATCTGCATTATGGGGTGGTTTCTTGATTTCAGGGTCAAATTTCTTCAACCAAGGAAAATTTTCCTTGGAAAGATTTTCACGAATGGAAATGAGATGTTGAGGTTCAACAACCCCAGCGGTTTGCTTTCGCTTGTGGCTACGGGGGCGTTTGGAGGGACCTGCAGAAGCCATCTAAGTGGTATGAGAGAAAAGGTTTGAGAAGAGAAGGAAATGAGGAGGGTATTGCAGATGCGTTTGGATGGTAGAAGAAGAAGAAGAAGAAGGGAGATGAGATTATAAAGAGAATGAGGGAAGATCAAAGGTTATTGGAAGTAATGGAAGGAAGAATGATGGGATAGTGGGATAGTGGGAGAGAGATTAGAGGAGGAAGAAGATGAAGAGATGAAGGAGAAATGATTTTGGAGAAGTGGAGAAGAGGTCAGACGTGGGAAAGAGAGAAGGAAGGAAATGGCGGCAGGGTCTTGATGATCATTGAATGGCGCGAAAACTGAAGAGACGGCGGAAAGGACTGTGAAGAAATAGGGTTTAAGCGCCTAATGCTACTTCGAACGACTTCACAAAATAGGATGAAGCGCCTAAAGTAACATTGAACGGTTGTGGAGATACAGATTGAGCGCTTAATATCACTTTGAACAAGTGAACTCAATCAAATAAAGCGCTTAATCCTACATCGAACACTTGTGTAAGGCAACATAAAGCGCCTGATGTCACTTCGAATGAGTGACATCCTTAACATCAGGCGCCTGATGTGAAATCGAACTCCTGAAGTAACTGTGATGAAGCGCCTTATGTATACTGACCTTGAAAATTTTAAAACTTTCATGCTCAAAACTCAAGATGGGTTATTATCAACCCATGTTGAGCAACCCCAACCTATTTCTTATAGATGCGAATACATCACCAGGTAAAGGTTTCGTGAAAATGTTTGCTAATTGGTCTTGTGTAGGAACAAATCCACACTTACCAAGTTTTTTTGTACGTAATCACAGATGAAATGATACCTCACTTCAATGTGCTTAGTCCGACTATGTTGGACGGGATTTTGTGCAATATTTATGGCAGACGTGTTATCACACAAAATTGGCACTTTGGAGAAGTGAATGTTATAATCATTTAACGTGTTAGTCATCCATAATAACTGTGCACAACAAGAGGCGGCCGATACATATTCGGATTCCGCCGTAGAAAGAGACACACTGTTTTGTTTCTTGGAAAACCAAGAAACGAGACAGTCTCCAAGAAACTGACAAGTTCCGGAGGTACTCTTCCTATCAACAAGACTCCCCGCATAATCGGAGTCACAATATCCTCTTAAATCAAAACATGTATTCTTGGGATAAAATAAACCAAATTTCAAAGTACTTCTAAGGTATCTAAGGATGCGCTTTACCGCAATAAAATGCATCTCCCTAGGATCACTTTGAAATCTAGTACATAAACACACTGCATGTAAGATATCGGGTCTACTAGCCGTCAAATAAAGTAGACTACCAATAATGCCACGATACAAGGTTACCTCGACATGCTTCCCCTTTTCATCCTTGTCAAGCTTGGCACTTGTGCTCATAGGAGTGTTTACCTCTCTTCCTTCACTAAAGTTGTGCTTTTTGAGCAAGTCCTTTGTGTATTTGGTTTGAGAAATGTACACGCCTTCTTCGGTTTGCTTGATTTGTAATCCAAGGAAATAGTTAAGTTCGCCCATCATGCTCATCTCGAACTCACCTTGCATAAGACTAGCAAATTGCTCACAAAGACAATTGTTAGTAGCACCAAAAATAATATCATCAACATATACTTGAACAATTAAATGGTTTCTACCTTGTTCTTTTATGAACAAAGTAGTGTCAACTTTACCTCTTGAAAAACCATTATTAAGAAGAAAAGTACTTAACCTCTCATACCAAGCTCTTGGAGCTTGTTTGAGGTCATAAAGAGCCTTTTTAAGTTTGAAGACATAATGCGGTGAATCATGACATTCAAACCCGGGAGGTTGTGCAGCATACACTTCTTCTTGAATAACACCATTCAAGAAGGCGGATTTAACATCCATTTGGTAAATTTTAAAATCCCTATAACAAGTATATGCTAACAACATCCTAATAGCCTCAAGCCGTGCTACGGGTGCAAATGTCTCATCAAAATCGATACCTTCTTCTTGACGGTATCCTTGAGCAACTAACCTAGCCTTGTTTCTAGTGACATTACCTTGATCATCCATCTTGTTACGAAAAACCCATTTCGTACCAATAATATGATAATCGTGTGGTTTGGGAACTAACTCCCAAACGTCATTTCTTTCAAATTGGTTTAATTCTTCTTGCATAGCCAAGATCCAATTTTCATCAAGAAGTGCATCTTTAATATTCTTAGGCTCTATAAGAGAGACAAATGCATTCTCTCTATATTGCCTTCGTGTGGTGATACCCCTATTTAGATCACCTATGACCAACTCTTGCGGGTGAGAACTTTTGTGCTTAAATGATCTAGGAAGATTGGAGACATCTCCTCCAACTTCCTCATGATCATGTTCCGGAAGTGATGAGCCTTCATCATTCACATGAATCTCATGTTCCTGAATGTGTGATGCATTATCTACATTTTGTGTAACAAGATGAGTATGAGAAATATTTCTATTTGACTCACTTAGTTCACGCACACAAGGTGGAGGAGTACCTTCAATAGGTTCAACTCTCAAGTCAATGAAGATGTTTCCATTTGGAGGATCATCAACAATCTCTTGTTGAGGAACAACCATAGGAAAATCCTCAAGAATTTCTTCTTGAGGAGTCACATCTTCATTTTCTTCACAATCCTCATTAAGTTTAGGTTCGTCACTATGTGACTCATTAAACTTAACATGGATTGATTCTTCCACCTTTTGACTCCTTTTGTTGAAAACACGAAATGCCTTACTATTTGAGGCATAACCTAAAAAGATACCTTCATCCGCTTTGAGGTCAAGTTTGTCCAAAGTATCCTTGGTATTAAGTATGAAACACTTGCAACCAAAGACTTTGTTGGGAACCTTTCCATTCCAAAGCTTATAGGGTGTCACATTTAGGTTTGGTCTCAAATAGACACGATTGATCACATAGCAAGCGGCATTTACCGCTTCGGCCCAAAAATATTTGGGCAAACCGAACTCATTCAACATTGCTCTACACATTTCTTGTAGAGTTATATTCTTTCGTTCGGCCACACCATTTTGTTGAGGAGTTCTAGGTTCCGAAAGATCATGAGAGTATCCTTTGGATACACAAAACCTTTCAAAATCACCATCAAACTCACCACCACGATCACTACGGATGGTCTTAATGGTGTCACCCATGTGATTTTCCAATCGTCTATTTAGACTCATAAACTCACTACATGCATCACTTTTCTTAGCTAGAAACATCACCCATGTATAACGAGTATAGTCATCTACTACCACGAAGGTATAATGTTTACCACCCAAACTTTTTGTTCCAACATCCCCATACAAATCCATATGAAGCAATTGTAGGGGCTTGGAGGTGGAAATATTTGCCTTGGGTTTGAAGCTTGTTTTCACAAGCTTCGCCTTTTGACAAGTGTCACATAAGTCACGGTTTTCGAAATTCATTTTTGGAAGGCCTCGGACTTTATCATTTTCGCAAATATACTTGAATGTTTTGAAACATACATATCCGAGACATCTATGCCATAGTTGCGTCAAATCATTCTTAGCAACTAAGCAAGATACATTTTGAGAAACCAAATCGTGGATGCTAAGTTTGTAAATATTTTTGAAACTCAAAGCCTCAAATAAGATATTATTACCCTTTTTCACAACACACTTTGTTTTAAAAAACGTTACCTCATAATTAGCATCACATAGTTGACTAACACTTATCAAGTTAAACTTAAGACCTACAACATATAAGACATCACTAAGAGAAAAAGAATCGTTACCCACAATACCATGTCCTTTGATTTGACCTTTGCTACCACCAAAGTGGACAACTCCTCCATCTTGCATAGTGAGTCTATGAAAGAGACGTTTGTCTACCGTCATATGGTTGGAACACCCACTGTCCACGACCCAATTGACCTTCTTGTCTTCGCTTTCTCCATTGAGTGCTAGGGCCTACAAAAGAACCATATGAATTTGGTACCCTTTTTGTTTTGGGTCCTTGAAGGTTAGTTACCTTCACTTCGCCTTTCGGCACCCACACAAGACTCTTGTTATTTTTGACTCTACACACTCTTTCTACATGGCTCTTTTTATTACAATAAAAACATGTGGGAATGTGTTTGTGTGTATAAGAATGTTGATTGTTTTTAGCTCTACACACTCTTTCAATATGACCCTTTTTATTACAATAAAAACATGTAGGTATATGCTTGTGTGAATAAGAGTGTTTATCGTTTTTAGCTCCGCATATTCTTTCTACATGACCCATTTTATTGCAAACAAAACATGTAGGAATGTGTTTGTGTGGATAATGATGATTATCATGCACGTGTGTTGACTCGTTCCAGGATTCCCTTTTAGGGACAACTTTCTTTGGCATCAAAGAGGGATTATTTTTTACGGATGCAACACAAGACTTAGGCACCTTGGTTTGCTTTGCCTTGCTTTTAGGCATGTGCCTTTGCTTCTTCAAGGGAGCTTGAGACTCCTTGAAGTGTGATGCTTGTTCATTGGTTTTTCCTTTTTAGATGCATACAAAACACTAGATTTAACCTTAGGTTTCATACTAGGTGAGGATGCATCTTTGACTACCTTAGTTTTATTTGCACTTTTCTTTTGATAATTCTTATTCTCAACGGTTTTATGTGAGATGCTTGATTTTATCAAATCATGCTTCTCTTCTAGTGCTATCATATGCATAGTTAACAAAATTTCATACTCTAGTTGTAATGCAATATGATTTTCTACCGTGTCATTGTATTCCTATATACATGCTTTAAATTCCTTTTTGACACGAGTATATTTTAGTTCTAAGAGGTCCATTTCCTGCACTAAGTCATCTCTTTCATCTATTAATCTGTAATGTGAGGATGTAGTGCATACCTCCATGTCGTCTTTGATGGCCATAAGAGAATAAAACTCCTTGTTGAGATCATCGTCACTGACCTCTGTGAGAGTTAGATTCTCATTGTCATCGTTATCGCTTTCGGATCCAGACAATAAGCATTTCCAATGAGCTATTTCTTCTTGTAGAGCCTTCTTCTTTTGGTAGAAGTCTTTCTTGTCTTTTGGGAAGCTCACATGGTCAAACGTGGGTACATTGACCTGTACACTTGAGATAGAAGGGAGTAGTGACTCTTGTCTTCTTCTTCTAGAAGGATCACTACTTGGAGAACTTGCATCAACAAATCTGAAGGGATACATACTTTGAAGATCAAATCATGCTATTTGATCTCAAAATCACAAGATGTAGCTCTGATACCAATTGTTAGGTCCCTTAGAACACACTAGAATGGGGGGTTGAATAGTGTGTTCACCAAGTATGGATATTTTATGGATATTTTTTGTTTTGGAGTGCAATCAATACTTAGATGTGGTCTTTAGAACGAATAAAAACTTGCAAGAAGGTAAAGAACACAAGTATGTATAGAGGTTCAAGTCAAATGACTCTACTCCTCTACCTTCTTGATTTTTCACAAGAAGGATTTTGAAAAGGAGATTGTTATTTCAATGGGAGAAACAACAATCAAAAACAAAATCCAAATAATGGAAAAAACTAGGCAACACGCCTAGACCACAACCGAGAGATCTAACCCTTTGAAGTCTAGCCTCCAAAGATATTCTTTGCCCTCAAAGAAATCTTGTAGGGAGAATAGTGCACCACAACACTATCAACTAACCCTTCAAAGTCTAGAAAACTCAAACAACAAGCACCCTTGCTCCTTGACCAACAGTCTACACAATCTCTCACAATATTACTCACCAAGAAGAAGACTCTTCTTCTTCTTACAGAAATCACTCTCAACAATAAAGTAAAATATACAATGTTTACAACTATCTTCAGAGCTTGAGCTTGAGAGAAAATCTGAGATCATGAAATGTAGAAAGTTGGAGAAGAAAAGAGAAAACCGTTGCTTTTATCAATCTTTAGATTTTCTTCCCGTTTGAAAACCTCTGCAGAGACAATAATGGGTTTTAGCATCTTGTGTTGGTGTGTCCTCATCATTGGAGATCTCCCTTTGGCATGTAGCAACATTCTGAGAGAGATTTCAAAAAGAATGCCAAGAAAGGAAACCTGAAATCGTCAGTTGAGAGGAAGGACCTGTGAAAATAACACTAAAAGAGGTACAAAGGGTCAACTGATGTTAAAAAGTGAAATATAAGACCTTTGTAACGTTGGTCACATGAAGCGCCTAATGTGCTTAAAGCACATGCGTTCAAAGTGACATAGAGCGCTTAATATTAAAAAGAACTGTCGTTCGAAGTGACATTAAGCGCCCTAAGTGGGCAGCTGAAGGCGTTCGAAGTCACATGAAGCGCCTAATGTTACTCTTCATGCTTGTTCGAACAAATTCTGACATTTCTCAGAAAGTACTTGATGTACGTGCCCATTTTGCAAGGAAAAGTACTTTTGACTTGGTGGTACACTTGAAGCGCCTAATGTAGGCGTTCGAAGTGTTTGCACTTTTCATCAGAACACATGAAGCGCCTAATGTAGGAGTTTGAAGTGTTCTAACTTCCATACACTTCACATGAAGCGCCTAATGTAGGCGTTCGAAGTGTACGCACATCCAGACATTTCACACGAGATGCCTAATGTAGGCGTTCGAAGTGTACTGGATTCTACCAAGACACATTAAGCGCCTAATGTGAGCGTTCGAAGTATACTGACTTCCAACATACAACAAGAAGCGCCTAATCTACCGTTCGAAGTGCCAAATTGTGCAAATCATCAAAACTCTAACATATTCTAACACTCCTCACCCCCCACACCGTCACCCTTTTGCTCACCACCCGTCATGTGGCAGCAAGGTTGGGCAGTGCGGCTAGATGAGTGTCACCTGCATCTAGCATCACCACTTCACTTTGCTTTCACGTGATGGATGGTGAGCAAAAAGGTGAGGGTGTGAGGGGTGAGTACATTCGGACTCCACTTTATTACGTTTCCTCTTTAATTCTTTCTTGGATTAGTTAGTTTAGCTTATTAATTTAGTTTAGTTTAGTCAATTAATTTAGCGGTAGCATAGTTTAGTCTAAATAATTAGGTTAGTTTTAGTTAGTTTAATTTGTCAAGTTTCGTTTAGTTTAATTAGTCTGATTAATTTAGCGTTGCATCCGTAGGATTAATTCAGTAGACTTACATGTTTAGAATAGTTTAGGATAATGATGCATGTTCTTAGGATTACGTTATCAGCTTTCTTAGGCTATAAATTTTCCCGCCTTTTTAGGTAGTTTTGCATGCTTACTTAGGTTTTAGATGAACTGCTTTTGTTAAAGCCAAGCCGGGCCGAGACTGAAGTGCCGAGGTTGAAGTGTAGAACTGAGCTGCCGAAGCAGACCTGCCAAGGTAGAACAGTAGTGGTCAGTCTCGGCTATTGGATAAAGATCGCAGGAGATCCGTTTTAAGATCTGATTCCATCCTTATCTCATAAATGTCTATATTTATCTCGTTATTCTTTTGATTTGTATTAGTTGATTGGATATATATTTGATTTGATTTGATTTGATTAGATTTAATGGTGATTAGACTAGATTAGATTGTGTTTATCTTTCCGTTTGTAAATCTATAAATTCTACGATAATGGAATAAAGAAAGGGTAGATTTGAAGTGACAATTCGTTATTCTTTACATGGTATCAGAGAAGCAATCTAATGTTTCCCGTTTCTCTGCTGAAGCAGAATATTGTGCTATGGCCTACACCACTTGTGAACTCAAGTGGCTCATAAAACAACACATGTGACTCTCTACACGGACAACCAATCTGCCCTCCATCTTGCGCACAATCCAGTGGCACATGGGCGCACCAAACACATTGAATTTGACTGTCATTTTGTTCGAGATGCAGTTCTGACCGGCTTTATTCGGCCTCTTCATATCTCCACTTCACATCAACTGGCAGACATATTAACCAAGTCTCTCGGCACTAAAGAATTTCATTTTCTTCTGTCCAAGTTGGGAGTTTCAACTTTACACACACCAACTTGAGGGGGGGTGTTAAAGCCAAGCCGAGCCGAGACTGAAGTGCCGAGGCTGAAGTGCAGACCTGAGCTGCCGAAGCAGACTTGCCAAGGCAGAACAACTGTGGTCAGTCTCGGCTATTGGATTAAGATCGCAGGAGATGCGTTTGAAGATCTGATTCCATCCTTATTCCATAAATGTCTATATTTATCTCGTTATTCTTTTGATTTGTATTAGTTGATTGGATAGATATTTGATTAGATTTGATTAGATTAGATTTAATGGTGATTAGATTTGATTGTGTTTATCTTTCCGTTTGTAAATCTATAAATTCTACGATAATAAAATAAAAAAAGGGTAGATTTAAAGTGCCAATTCGTTATTCTTTCGTAGATTACTGCATTAGTAGTGTCGATTTCATATTCCTTTTGTTGTTAATAACACAGGCCTCCATACAACGATTATCTAGTTTCTTGCCCGGACACAACTTATGCTTTGGTTTGGAGATTTAAGGTTGAGTATCGAAAGGACAATATATATATAACACTTTGTCTATGTGGGTTCTACACCTATTCATCTATATGCTTATGAGTTAGGTCAATTAGGGAATTATTTCTTATACACCGGTAACGAACATCATATGGTAAATGATAATTATAAAAGATTGTACATGATACACATTAATTCAATCGCATCAATCACACTATTAGATGTGCTGATTACTTAGAGTGACATTTCCTTTCATGTTTTCTATGAACCACCGTGAATAGATGGATGATGTTGATGATCAGAATGCTAATGGAAAGAAGATGAAGTTTAAAGGTACTTTAAATTTTATCACGATGCAATTGACATGTTATCGCGCTCTAGAGAAGCCACTTCATCTTTCAGTTGTTGACTGCAATTATGCACCTTCTGTACCACCTTTTTCAATGTGGCATTTCTCCCTTAAAATTCTAGAGCTTTTCAGTCACTGATTTGTTGGAGCTTGTTAGACAAAACGATCCTGTACAGTGTGTTAGCAGCCGACCTGTCAAGCTCAAGGAAGGTCGGGTCATTCTGTCAGGCCAGATCAGTCCAAGCAGCGTAAATGAGTTTGTGTCCTGGACAAACAACCGACCTGCTGAGCTCAGCATAACAGCCTGCAGAACAGCAGTCATGTGCTATCAGCCATCCAGCCGAGCGCAGCACAGCAGCACTGCAGAACAACAGTGTTGAACTAACTGCCAATCAGCCGAGCTCAGCACAACAGTAGCCCGATAGATCAATTGAGCTCAGTACGGTGCACTGCAGATCATTAGTGCTGCGCTAACAGCAGCTTAGCAGTTCAGCCGAGCAGGCAAACCGACGTGAGTCTAGGTGTAGCGACCCATCCCAAGTCCTAGTACTCAAAACGACTCACCTGCCGTATTTCGGTAAGGAAAATACAAGGCGTCAAAGACGAAACAAATACACGTCAGCGGAAGTCACGATTTTAAAACCTCAAAATAATTATCATCATAAATATCAATGTCTAGGCAAATCTAACCTCGATACAATGGTCAAATGTAGGTAAATACTAAATCTCCGAAATTATATAAACCTCGAATATAAAAATATATGTCTCTATTAAGTCCTCGAAAATCACATCCGAATATCCTTGAGTCTTGATGTAGAGCCCTGTCCGGAACTAAGGTTTCGGCACGATGCACCCGCCGTACTCTACTACGAGTAGTACAAGACATCAATACCATATATGTGCATGTCGACATAAATCGTAAATCGATATAGTGGAAGCAAAATAAAGATAAACTTACGAAATGCATAATAATACAAATTTTCCAGGTGCGTACAAATCATGAAGTACAATGTCTCGAGATAGTCTAAGTACATTACAACAAAATAAGGCTCAACATATCAATGACATAGCTCCGGCCTACATCTCAGCTCACGAGTACTCTAGCCGGGGTTCTTTCTCAATGAACAAGACGTCAGGGTCCCTATCCTCTGCAATCTGATAAAGCAAGTATGAGCAATAGCCAACATTAATCGCTCAACAAGTAATCCTACTAGATACGTCATGTGGATCATGCATGGGGAGACGGGATGACAGATAATAATATCATAATAACGAACATAAATAATCGCATCTCTGTTTACAAATAAAGGGTATTGTACTAAGGCCATCACTTATAATAATCACATCTACATGCATAATCTTCCTAAATCAACTTAAGGGTATAAAAATCTTACGAATATTCTAACCATAACACAAGGGACATGATCATGACATGATGCATAAGACATGACTTTTCATAAAATTACTTTTCATAAACATGACGTGATTTTCATAACTTTCATAAAATGACATTTTCATAACATGGAGACATAACATTTTCATCATTGGCTATAACACTTTTCATAAGAATAATAAGGCACGACATACTGAATTATTCCCCATATAGTACATGTACAACATAAAACATCATACACATATGTACATGTGCTAACGGTGACACATTATGACTGAGATCCCGTGTCCCGGACCTGGTGTTACACTCAGCCATAATGTAAACATGAGCCCCTAACACCTACCACTCAGGTATCGATGTCAGGACAGATACACTATAACATAATATAACATGATCATAACATAACATAACGTGTGTCATTGGAATCATCCGTCTCGTGTTTATTATTCATATGATTATAAACTTTTTGAAACATGCGATGTGACATCATAACTTTTCAAACCTTAATTTCATGCAACATGAGACTCCGTCCTATGAGGGTAATTTAGTCAGACTACAACTTATAACATCACTTGCTTAATTACATCCTACATATCATAACTTAAAGAAAATACCACTTTTACCCCCAAAGGTGACCATTCGGCCATGTCATCCCAAAACAACCCAATTTTCATAACTTTCATCCAACACCACTTTCTTAATTTGTATTTTTCATATGCAACCCATATTTTGATACTTAAGCAATTAAAACCCATAATTCTTAATTCCTTTAACATGTCACATAGGAATACCTAACTTATGTCATATCTTATTCATTATTATACATCATAAATATAAGTGAACATAAGATGGACCTTAATTCATTTTGGTCCTTAAAAAGCCTTAATGCCATATATATATATATATATATATATATATATATATATATATATATATATATATATATATATATAGTACATGAACGAATGTTTCGGCACTCTGGAGAAAAAGCCCTGCGGCGGCCGCCTGTGTTTCGCCGCTGCCTTCATACCGCCATCGCCGATTCCTACCCACTCAACCTAGCCAACTCTAAAGCAGTGCTCTTTTACCCTTTTCGACATTCAGCGCAATGGCTACTGCGCCTACATTCGCCGCAGTAGTGGCCGGATCAGCCGCTCCATTGATCACCATCTCGCCGAAGACACCGACTCGTTACAAAGGTATTCCAATGGTATCTTTCCTTGATTCAGAAATTGATGCGCTTGCTGCTCCTTTTCGGTATTCCCTAGTTGGTACTTTTTGGTATGGTCGTCCCCCATTAAAGGTTATACGCGCAGTCTTTGAGAAGATTGGGTTTCATCACAACCTTCGGATTACTCTTATTGATCAAACACATATTTTGATGAATTTTAACAATGAGGTGGAATATTTGCGATGTTTTTATCGTCGATCTTGGCAAATTTTTGGTTGCCACATGAGGGTTACGAAGTAGACTGTTGATTTTGATCCATCCTCCGATGTCCCCATCGTGCCTGTTTGGGTTGCCCTCCCTGCACTGCCGATACACCTTCATCAGCAGGAAGCTTTATTTGAAATCGTTCGTTCCATTGGTTTACCAATCAAGCTAGACGTGGCTACCTCCAAGGGCCTGCGTCCGTCGGTAGCTCGGGTGTGTGTATAGATTGATGTATCTCAAGATTTGCCGCAAAAAATATATCTACAAGCCAAAGGTCGTTTAATCTTGCAGACCATTGTTTACGAAGATTTACCTTTATTCTGTACTGACTGCCGCAGACTGGGACATGCGCTCGCTGATTGCTCATCCAAAGGAGATTCGAGTATTCCACCACCACCTCCTGTGCCTCCCTCCGTTCGTCAACCCAAAACGCGATGGACCCCTGTTAAACGTACATCAACCGCGAATCCTTCAGCACATGAGGGAATCGTTGATGTTGAATCCCCTAAGGACCTCCCCATAAATATCGAAGGACTTATGGCTCAAAGTGCACAGCCACCTTTATCGACAGTTGATCCATCACACGTTCCAGATGCACTGGATGACGCAGCGGATACCACGCAACACCCTGAGCCTACTGCTGATCCATCTATATCGCAGATTTTCTCTCGGCTGACTGCAGATTTATGTCCGGTACTAGTAGTGCCGCCAACATTGGAGTTTCAAAAACAACAGGATCAGCAGCACATAGATACATCTACACTATCTCTATAGGCCGCGGAAGCTAACATAGCAGAGAGCGGTCCACATATCTCCTCCGCCCTTGGAGGTTTCAGACACGACCGTACAGCATGCTCACGAGATGAACCCACCGTCTAAAGTGGCTCCGGAAGTCCAAATTCAATCCATTCAAGTTGAATTGCCCGTTCCACTAGCGATAATGCCAGCCATTGGCTAGCCTGCTTATGATCCCTTAATTGAACAATTCTATCAAGAACACTTTCGGGAAGAGGAAGAGGAAGTTGATTTAGCACTAGGTTTGGACAATGAAGCTTCTCTCTCATATACTCGCCGTAAAGGGACTGAATATGAGATCTTCGCGAGAGTTTGCTCATTGCGGGAGATGATATGGATTGTTGCAAGACATCTACTGGTGGCGGGACTCTTCTTGGTGGACTATCTCGGAAAAAGCGCAGATCTCGGAAGGATCTTCCACCACCTCCACCGTCCTCAATGGTTACTAGACGTCGCAGTCATCGTTCTTTTGAAATATAGATAGATTAGCAGTCCTACGACTGATCATTTGATTTATTTTTCTTTTCTTTTCTTTTTCTTTTATTTTAGCTTGTAGTAATGGCTACCCTCGGCCATTAACGCGGGATATGATGCATAAATAAAAGCCAGAAGGCACCCTTCCGTTTAATATATATATATATATATATATATATATATATAGTACATTAATGCATTTATATGTATATATAAAATCTATATAAAGTAAATTATACCTTTAATACACTAATGGGCCGCGTATATATATGTGTGACTATATTCATATATACTTCTTTAACATGTCACATTTCATTTTATTACACTAAGTCCACTTGACCAAATTTTACACCATTCCTTATACATATTTAAATCTCATTTTTCTTTCTTTTTATATACATGTTATATGTTTGTATGTATTTATAATACACATGTACATATCGTCTTCCTTCCTTTTACTTAATTCTAAGATTATGACATTAAGAAAACACATAGACATAAACATAATGGAAATCAAAAGTGTACTTTTTGAGCCGTAATCATCATCTAAATACACATCTTGAATATGGAAACGATGAAGTTCATGTGAAGTACCAAAATAGGCCATTGGCCGTGTTATATATATATATATATATATATATATATATATGTATATATATATATTATGAAAAAGAGATTTATTAAAATGTCTCACTTATGGCAGAGGAATACCATAGTACAAAGAATCATCATACGAAAATAGGTAGCGTAATGAACTAATGAGTGCTAATTTCCATTTGTATATGATATGCCGCATTAAAACCTTGCCAATTAAATCACCCTTGTGAATAAAACCTTGGCGAAGGAAAAAGCATACATATTTATGCATTTGGAGTGCTTAGCCGATATAGTACAAACAAGAATAAAGCGCTGTGGATGGTGTGGAGTTCTCCAAGAAGCCATCGCGTTGGCAATTGTAACGACAAAACAAAGTGAAAACAAGCCCAGAACGATGCCAAGTAGATTGAGCATATGAACCTCGCAGCCATAGATGAAGCCACCAATAATGCCCAAGAGTGTCCATGTGGAAACAGAAGGTCCTTTATCAGCAAAGGATATATTGCAGTAAAGTAGAGAAAACATGTAGAGGCAAGAAGAGGAGATCGTACTCAATCTTCCTGCACTCCATAGAGAGCAGGCAGAAGATGCGTAGCATAGCCAATCCATATGGAATACAATCAAGGATAATGTAGAGCAGACGTCGGTGATGCTTGCCGAAGATTGATCGTCGTAAGATCAAGCGAAACACAACTACGAACTGGTGGAGGAAGCGTGTGTCGAGTGTAATAACCAATTGTAGGATTCAACAGACCATTCTGTGCTGAATAATGTGCTGCCATATTGGCCTCCCTGAAAACATGTTGTACATCATACTGCGTGTGTACCTGTAGCCACCGAACTAGACAGAGATGATAGGATGTTTCTGCCGTATTATGCTGATAGATTTGCATGATTAATTGTTGACAATCAGTCTCTAGAATAATATGACGATGTAAGGGCAAAACATAGAGCAACCCAAATAATGCTGCTTGCATTTCAGCCTCTAGGGGGCATGACGGAAGTCTGAAAGAGATTGCCGCAACACATACACCGGAGCTGTTTCTCAAGATCGCCCCTCCTGCTGCATAATTACGGCCAACCACTGCGTCTACATTGAGTTTCATTCGTCCTGAAGGAGAAAGGAGTCACCTAACAACCGTAGTCCGAGTCAGACGAAGAGGCGGCAGCAAATGTAAATGTGCTATTTTGCCAAAGTCCAATGCAATCTTAGTACCATTAATAGTCTTGCCCCATAAATAAATATCCTATCGGATTATCGCAACAAGAGCATCAGTCGTGTAATTTACGACCTCACCATATGTTAGAGAAGTATATGCACGACATATTTTATAGATTATAGTACCTGGTACCACTATTTGTAATGTTCCTTGAAGAGTGTTTGGGGATCCCCGACACCACCAAGCTAGTAAACGAGGCCATATTTGGGACGAGCACAGAAGATTGTCGGTCATGATGTCCAAGACAAACCGCCAAGCCGGACAAATGCATGGACAATGTAAAAAAATATGATCAATCGAGGCGGAAGCTAAGAAAGGGCATTGTGTGGGCATATATATCATAAACTGCCCAATGTAATCCTCAAAAGGTAAGGCTCTGTGATATAGACGCCAAAGGAACATGCGAACTGCTGGCCAGTGATGCCTGTGCTAGATAAATTTTGCAGACATAATGGTGGGGTGTGATATACGACACAAATTATAGGCTGAACTCAACGAGAAAGCACCATTCAATGAGTCCGTCCAGCGCAAATGAATACCATTTCTCTGACTGTGCAAAGAACAAAAATTATGGATGCGGCAAATAATTTTCCAAACAGGTGAATCTGTGAGTCGAGGATGATAATCACCTCGGGGGCCATAT
The DNA here is from genome assembly GCA_036186865.1 of Eustoma russellianum. Taxonomy (NCBI): domain Eukaryota; kingdom Viridiplantae; phylum Streptophyta; class Magnoliopsida; order Gentianales; family Gentianaceae; genus Eustoma; species Eustoma russellianum. The sequence goes on along the minus strand of AP025044.1, from coordinate 14,538,501 downwards.
TTTTCATGCATATATTCACTCCAAAGCGTGTGATTTTGATTATAGTTCCACCAAATGCGACAAAAATATGCAGTTTGGAGGGTGCGAATATCCCTGAGGTCCAAACCCCCTTCGTCCCTTGGACGCTGAATAGAAGACCATGCAATCCAATGCCTTATTGGACCCCAATAGAAACTAGCCATCTTCCTCTCTATTATCTTAATTACTGATTTTGGAAGACCACCGGCTGCTATAATATGTAGAGGAAGCAAGTAAATGACATACCGTAATAGAACCAGCCTGCCTGCTTGAGATAATAGCTTATTATGCCACCCATGAAGTCGATTGTCAATGTGCTCCAATAATGTTGTACAATAACGGGCTCGGCTAATACCTTTGTGTAAGAATGATCCCAAATAACAAAACGGTAAACTGGAGGCGCGCATACCAAGAATGTCAACATAATGGGCACTTCGCTGCAATGATGTATTAGCGGAAGAGATGAAACTGCTTTTACCATAGTTTACCTTTTGACCTGAGGCGTCTTCATAACGAGTCAAGAAGGCTTTAAATGCTCTCAAAGTCGGTACTGTGCCACAAAGGAAAATGAGCAAATCATCCGTATATGCAAGATGTGTGATATGGAAAGGCATACGGCCTAAAGGCTGCAATACACCCGTTGACACTAGCGCCTTTAACCCTCGACTAAATCCCTCTTATGATAAGATGAATAATAAGGGTGATAACGGGTTACCTTGCTTCACCCCCCTGTGTGGCCTAAAGCTGCCTGATGGGACACCATTGATAAGAATAGAAAACCGCGTGCTGTGTAGGTGATTCATTATTATCCACACAAAAAACCTAGAGGATCCAAAATGGATCAACAGCAGTTCCAAGTATTCCCAACTGACTCTATCAAAAGCCTTCATTATATCTAGCTTGAGACATACCTGGCTTGTCCCTTTGTCAAGCATGTGTATCATCTCACGAGCCAGCAATACTTGATTAGAGATATTTTGTCCTTTTAAAAATCATGTTTGTTCTGGCGAAATAAGCTTGGGGAGAAGCGTATTAAGCCGTGTCGCAATTATACAGGTGCAAACCTTGCTAAAAAAATTAGTTAAACATATAGGCCTAAAGTCACCGAACGTACGTGGAGCCGTCACCTTTGGAATTAGTGTAATAAGAGCACTAGCCATCGTAGTGGGCTGCGGAATTCCCAGGAAAAACTCCTGTACAGCCAAGACAACATCCATATGTATAATTGACCAACACGAGCGGAAAAAATTACAATGGAATCCATCTGGGTCGGCATCACTTTGAGGATCTAAATGTCACACTGCCTCCTTCACCTCTGTTGCCTGCGGTAGCCGAGTTAGATAATTATTGTCCTCTGTAGTTACTGTATATGGTATATTCTGCAAAATATGTTCATAATTCCCAGTATGCTCGTGCGAAAAGAGAGATGTGTAGAAAGAAACAGCCTCCTGTTGAATGGCATCTGGTGTGTCGCATAACTCTTCTGTGTGCGTATATATTTTTTGAATGCGTAATTGTGTGCGGCGACCCTTGAAACTGGAATGAAAATATTTTGTATTATCATCTCCCTCCTGATGCTAGCGGAGACGTGCTTTCTGCTTCCAAAATTGTAACTCATATTTAGAAGCTTGAATGTATTTTGCCTTAGCTTGATGATATAAACAACGATGTATCTCCGATAGATCATCATCCCATGCAACCTCTGCCTGTCGTACCTTGGCCTCAGCCTGCTCTACTTGTCGAAATATGTTGCCAAAAATCTCTCTGTTCCATTGCTGAATATCTTGTTTAAGCCGAAACAATTTATTATAGAAACCATGCATACCTCCAGTAGTGGGATAGGTTTCCCAGGTGGATTTCACGTATGCACGGAAATCCGGATGAGACAACCAGGCATCAAGAAAACGAAATGTCCGCCCACCCATAGTTTGCATCACTCGACATATTAATAATAAAGGTGTATGATTTGAAGAGATACGCGGCATGTGTGTTAAACAGATATCCGTAAAAGCATCATGGAAAGAAGAATTCACAAAATACCAGTCTAACCGTCTTTAGACATGCCCTAAGCCATGACCGTCCGTCCAAGTATAGCGAGAGCCACAAAAAGAAAGATCCATCAAATTACAGGATTCTATACAATCAATAAAATCCTATAACGTTGATAGAGATGGGTTGGAGCAGCCTCGATGATCAGATAACGTCCGGAATGTATTAAAATTGCCTGAGACTAACCAAGGTCTGGAAGTCTGGTGATAAAAGTCATATAGAGCCTGGCACAAAGGGCGACGTTGTGACGCAGTATGTAATGCATAAACCACTGAGAATGTAAAGTCTAGATTTAATAGAATATACATAAATTGAAAATGTACCACATGATCCTCATCCTGTGTGTGCATGAGCCGAAATAAAGAAGCCTGCCAGTAAATCCATATTTTGCCTAAGTGGGAAGTGGAAGAATTTGAGAAACCCAAATTTAGATCATAACGCAAGGCACGATGGGGGATGTTTTGGTTCAATGATAGCCAACATATTCAGATTGTGCTGCCTCACCAAAGTGTGTAACCGAGCCATGGAAGGGCTAATGCCCCTGACATTCCATGTGAGAATATTCATTGAGTCATATTGATATCACTTCCATAGGATACACATGCTGCACTACGAGTGTGAATAGTTGATGGCGGCAGTGGTGGCAATTCCTTATGAGTACGGCGACGACGACGCGGTACAACTGTAATAAAACCCTCATCAGTACTGGGCTCTTCCAACCAAGATAATAATACTTTTTCCGAGGGAGATGCTGGTGAAGATTGAATTTTTCTAATGATAGTATCATAAACTGGTGGCAAGTTAGGAGGAATATCTTCAATATATAATTCTGTGTCGAAGGAATGGCCAACGTCTCCGCTATCCTTATTCTCCTGCTGAGGCGGATACTCCACGTCGGCACCTAGTCAAGTAATATCTTGAATATCAGTGGGCAGCGGCGGGTCCTCTGACTGAACCGGCGGAACCTGTGCATCATCCGCAGGTGGCTGGCGCGATAACAGGTTGATAGGCTCCGATAAAGTAGCTGCTGTAGGAGGCTATTTTTTTGGTGTCCATCGAGTGACAAGCAGGGGCGGTGGAACCACAGGCGAGCGTGACGAATTACAATTGCCTGTAGGATGTCCAAGACGACGGCAAGTGGTAAAAAACATTGAAAGATCCTCACAAATCACCTGCTGCAAAAAAATTCTTTGCTTTGTCTGCAGATAAATACTTTTAGGCAAATCCTGTGAAACATCCACTTCAACACACACTCGCGCAACTGATGGCCGTAGCCCATCAGCCGTGGCAACATCCAGCTTAATGGGTGTGCCTATTGGGCGGACAATCTTGAAGAGTGCAGATTTGTGATGCAAATGAATTGGCAATATGGGAAACGCAATCCACACCGGAACAATGGGAACATCTGTTGTTGGATCAAAATCCATTGTCTATTTGGTGACCATCATATGACATCCAGAATTATTCCATGAGTGTCGATAAAAGCAGCGAATATAATCAGGCTCATGCCGAAAATTCAAAAGAATATGAGATTGATCAATCAAGGCGATCCACAAATCGTTATGAAAACCAATTTTTTCAAAAACTTCTCTCATCACCTTCAATGGAGGACGGCCATACCAAAACATGCCAACCAAGGAAAATTGAAAAGGTATCGCCAGCACATCAATTTCATCATCATTAAACGAGATCAAAGGTAGACCTTTATACCTGGAGACCGTCTTCGGTGAGATTGTTATTTGTGAAGCATTATTTCTGGACAAAACCGATGCAAATGTTGGGGGCAACATGAGCGCAAATATGTAGAATACAAATATATTAAGAGAATGCAGACAAAACAGAAAAAGAAGAATGGAAATTGGAGGCGAGATCGCAGAAGACAAAGGTTGCGGCAGTGGCTTACGCCAGCCGCCGTTTTCGCCAGAGCTGTGTTTTGCAATGCTTATTTTTACATTTTATAGCTTTATATATATATATATATATATACATGAGGATGATGATCATCAACTACCATTGAGACCATGTATGTAAGTCATGCTTATGGTTACATAAACATGTTAAAGACATCATCATGATCATCATCCGGACCAAATATTTCCCTATGACAGCAAAAACTATCGTTAGGGTCTGGGAAAGGTAAGTGGTAGGCAGACAATACCTCTATCCCAAGAGATAGAGAGTCTGCTTCCAGTGAGACCCCCGGCTCTATATGTACCTGCATAAATGACATGATAATAGAGATATATTGTGCTAGTGTGTTAGTGAGGAAATTCAAGAAATACAAAGAAAGGACTTTCGACATTAAAAATACACATCACGTGTATATGTACATGTAATGTAAAAGAACGGAAACATGTTAAAGACATGACCTTAAAATATATGAAAACTAAAAACACGTAGAAAATGCCTACTTGATGATCATCTCTATAAAATACATAAGCCAACAAACCAAAGTTGTAATCTTTATGCAATTTCTTAACTTTACATATGTCTTCACTTTTTTTCTTTATTTTCTTTATCATCATCATCATCATCATCATCCGTACCCAGTATATCTCAATGACAGCAAAGGCTATCGCTGCGGTCTGGGGAGGGTAAGTGGTAGGAAAACAATACCTCTGTCCCAAGGGATAGAAAGTCTGCTTCCAGTGAGACCTCCGGCTCTACATGTACCTGCATAAATGACATAGTAATAGAGATATGATGTGCTAGTGTGTTAATGAGGGAATTCAGAAAATGCAAAGAATAGGCATTCAATATTAAAATACACATAACGTGTATATGTACATGTAATGCAAAACAACGGTAAAAATAAACAAACAAGCGCAAAATCAACTTAAAGCGTAGATAGTGTCCACGCTTATCTATGTCCCTAAATATACTCTAAAATGTCCCTATACATGACCTATACCTTGTTAACCTTAACCTTATGTCTCCATGAACTCCTATCCTGAACCATGTCCTCAGAGAGGTGCAAATCTAGTTCTGCTCATCCCAAGTCAGTTTGGGGCCTTTACTCCTGTTCCCCTCTACAATGAGGCTTTCAATTGCTCTAACTGACGCTGTTGTCTGTCTCTGCTTGATATGCCCACACCATCTCATTCTTCCCTTCCTTATATTATCTGTTATACTAGCCACACCTATCCTTTCTCGAAACACCTCGTTTCTGATTCGGTCTAGCCTTGTATCCCCACACATCCACCTCAACATCTTCATCTCTGGCACTTCCATCTTCTGCATTTGTGACCTCTTGATGGCCCAGTAGTCTGTCCCATATAGCATTGCCGGTCGCACTACCATCCTATAAAATTTTTCCTTTAATTTAGTTGGGAAATGCTTGTCACACAGCACCCCTGAAGCCGCCCTCCATCTACACCACCTTCTACATATCTTTTTTTTATTTCGTTTTTACATAAAGTTTATGCATTTTGAGGGGGTTGGTCGAATATATACCTTGTGCATATATACATATACATATATATATATATATATCATTTGGAAACATAGATTTTCCATGTTCTTATGATAAAAACTTGAACATACTTCATGATGATCCAACTTTGTTATGAACATAGATACTTAGTCTTTGGAAATCCATGAAGGATCTAGGAAGAGTACTTGCCTTTTTCACTTTTTTACACTTAAGATGAAGGTTTCTTCACTTGGTTTGGAAGAAAACGCTTCTTACTTCCTTCCTATATAGGCACGGGTTCGGAGTCAAAAATGAATGGTTAGTGAATAACTTATGAAACTAATAAGATAGAAGAAATTAACTTAAGCTTTATGAAGTTCTTACCTTGGTTTCTTTTGATTCTAGATTCTACAACCTTCTTGAATCTATCTTGAGTGATGGAGTGTTTATGGAGCTTGATTTGAGTGATGTTGGTGTGAAGAAAAGAGAAGAAATGTATAAGATTTCAGCCAAGAGGGGAAGGAAGATGAGTGTTGGAGTTTTGTTGGATTTTCATGGTGGTGAAGGAAAAATAGGTTGAAGATGTAAATATTTGAGGGGTTGAAGAAGAAGGAAAAATCCTCCTTTTCCTAAAGGGGTGGCCGGCCAAGCTAGTTGAGGAATGGGGCGGGAGGCAAACTTTGACAAGTATGGGTTTGAGGGATGGGATTTATGACAATATTCCAAGCATGCATTGTTTTATGCAAAAATCCTAAGCATGCTTATGACAACTTGTTTTCACCTTTTTTTTCCCTTTTTCTTTTCTTTTTCTTCATGTATGTATTTTGTTTTCTTTTATTCAAGTTGTACAAAATTAGTGTGTTATGTATTTTCTTTTTGATTTAATTTATCCGAATGGCTTAAGTTGTTAACAACTAGTTCAATTTATGTTTTATTGTATAATCTCAAATGTTTGTTATCTATTCGCTAATGTATCGATATACAATGAGAAATTTATGAATCATATACCTACGTAATTAGGTTTACAGTGTTGGAATCATTATTGTGTAACGAAATAATTTTCTAGGTCGTAACACTCGAAACCCCCACTCTTAATCATCCTTGATGCATACTTATCTTATACCTGTTTGTCTGCAAAACAACAATAATATATAGTATGAGCGACATACATCGCCCAGTAAGTAGCCTCACTATACTTACCATGGGACCATACAAGGAGAAGCAAGTGTGATAAAAAATAAGTGACAATATAAAATAATAGCACGCTTCTCTTCGCAAGTAAATTTATGATTCTGCCCTAACTACCAAAATCAAATAGAGCAAATAGACCCAACAAAGTACGTAACAAAAATCCAATTAGGGTTAGTCCAAATCCAAAATCGATGATGCAATTTTCCAAATATGCAGCAATGTCCAAAGTCAAAGGCCCAAAACTCCAAATGTCCAAAATATTCAAAGTCCAAAAGTCCAAATTTTCAAAATCCAATTTAGCCGGTCCAAAATCAAAAATCCAAATCCAAGTCCCACTCGGTCCAAATCGAAAGCTTAACTGGTCCAAAAGCCAAATTTCCAAAATATCCAAAACCCAAATCAATGCAATGACGATAGCACTTTCTGTTATACCCGTGCCTTTAGGGGTAGAAGAAAAATAAAAGAAGAAAAGAAAAAAAGTGATAATATAAAGGAAATATATAACCTTGTTAGATGATAAATATTAGAGAATAGATAATTATTACTTGATGAAAGGATGCATACATAGGTAAAAGAGTTTTAATGAAATAGGAAACCTAATGAGAAATTCTCTACAAATGAGAGATACATCCTCAAAACCTCAAAAACCAAAACAAAAACGCCATACCAAAAGAAAAAGGAGCGCAATATTTTCTATATTTTATCGAAGATGTAGAAGAAAAGTTTCGGCTATCAGCGTATGAAGAAGCGAAACCACTGACCCAGGTAGTTTCTTTGAGTGTAGTATTCTTGGCGGTAAGTTCTTGTTTATTTATCAATTCCTTGGAGTATCAGGTATTTGCGGGTTGCAAAGTAAATGGAAAATTTGTGTTTTTCATAGTTATAGTCCACCGAGTTGTCTTCTCTCACTGAAAACTTTCCCCAATGTTAATCAACAAATTCCAAACCGTGCTTTCTCTCAGTTCCAACCAATAAAGTTGCAACCTTTACTCTTGGTTTGCAAAAATTTCTTTCCACTGTATCTGGAGGCATGAAAATTTGAACTTTTCCCAATCTAGGCTCACTGAAGCACATACAAAAAAAATCAAAGGATTTGGTTTTGAAACTATAAGCAATATATATATATATATATATATATATATATATATATATGTATGTATGTCTGTCTGTGTGTATAGCACTGACAATTAACCCATTAACAATCTCTAAGTTTGTTACAATGGATTACCCAGATATTTTGGATCTGATTTTGCTGTAAATGGGTTTGGAATGCAAGATCGGGACTGGGACATGAGAGATATTTTAGGTGCCTTAAAGGACACCACAGAAGCTAGCTTTTTGGAGGGTCTTCTCGTTGAGCTAGGTTAAGCTTAGGATAAATGAGGGAAGAACCCGGCCAGTCTCAGGGAAAGAAGAAAGCATGCGTAAAAAATTCGCCCAAAATAGATAGGTTACCTTCCTCTTTTCTTGGATTAATTGTCTGCACTTTGTGTGTTGGGTCGTACTTGCAATAAATTTTTTTTGTTATATGTATATGTTTCCGTATGCATGTCTTATATGATGTTGGTATGTGCGGATATATGTGGGTGTAACGGTGTTGATCGTGTAATTTGAAAATAATTAAAAAAGGAGGCATTTTTATGCGAAAAAATGGAAAATTACGTGAATAGCCTTAGAAATAGGTCTTAGGCCGAAAATTAGGTTGGAAATCAGTCTACTTTTGTCTTTTTCGCTTATAACATGAAAACTAATATTCGCACTAAAGGAGTGATATAATTTAAGAAAACAATTACCTTAGAATAAAAATCGCACTTTACGGAGCAAATGAGTTTTATATTAATTGCATATGTCATAGTATTCACATTAGTTTTGTAGTATGAAATTCATTAAGTCAGATGATTAAGAACAAATACAATTCAATGACATTTAAGTCAAGTGATTTAAATCATGAGCATGATGGTCTGCTAAATAAATTCCAGCATTTTCAAAAATAGTAAGCTCTTATTTTGTTATGTCAGGTCACATACATATCTTGCTTTGTAGTATATGTCTCGGCTATTTTAATTTTTTTTATCAATTAATATTGAAATTTTTAGTTCCAAAATAATTTACTAAAAGTACTCGAATTTCGAAGTATAAAAACAAAATTATAAATATGGGCAGCTACGGAAAATAAAGAGGAAGTAATATAATATTAATATTATTTCATAAATCAATAATTTAGAAATCCATTAAATAAAGTAAAATAAATTAAAATAAAAGGAAAAAAGGGAGGAAAGAGGAGAGAGAAGGAAAGAAAATTAAAGCAAGAGAAAAAAAATGTAGGGGATGATAAAAAATAAAGAAATAAAAGATTGAAGTGCTTGGAAGCCCGCGGAAGATAAAATAAAGTGTAGAAACCTAAAATAAAGTCTAGAATGATAAAATAACGGTAGAAAATAAAATACAGTAACCTCACGCAATATACGCACTACTCAATATAGGTAATACGCAATATAGAACGGAGCATGCAATATAGGAGAAACGGAAGTGTGAAAATGTGCAGCATTCATGGCACGTGCATCTCTTCGGGGTGACTGACTTCACGATACAAAGCGTGTATGCTGACTCCACGTTACAAAGCGTGTGATAGGACCCTGGGACATGCATTGCATGACATGGATAGAAAGGGCAAAACGTGTGATATAATGTGATCGGTGTGTGACACGGTAGTGTGAAAAGGACATGCATCATGAAATTGTGCATTGCATATGAATATGTGACGATATATTATATGTGTTTATTACATGTTTACTTTCCAATCGGATGAGGTATGTTTTGTTTGCTTTATTTATTTGTATATTTATTGTAAGTATGGTTCCTTTCTGGAATTAGACGGGTAGCCTACGGGTGATTTTTAAATCACTCACCCTCTACTTATCCTTCCACTGGTGAACCCGAGTATGAGTATATTTTCATAGAGGACGAGTCTGAATGTGCGAGTCGGGCCGAGTGAAGCTTCTAGGAGATGTTTGGGATATTTGATGGTTTTCATATTTGTTCCGTTTTCATTAGACTTTTACAATTTCATTCTACGTATTGAGTTTCATCAGCCCTAAACTCTTATCTATTTTTACTTTGGGATTATTTATGAATTGAATTTAACTTTTTAATTATCGTTTCCACGAAAAAAGTGTCTACGTTATTTCTGACGTGTAAGAAGTTTGAACGACGCCTTGTAGTTCTCATAGTAGACTACAGCGGGTGCATTGTTCTCGATGCTAGGGTTCGAGAGCAGGGCGCTATAGTTTCCCTACAAATGACTTATATTGCAAGACTTATGAATTGATCCTCCGATGGTCAAATGTGTCACATACGGCCTATTGAAATAGTCAAATGTGCCTGGACGGCCCAATTGACGGTCAAATGTGCCCGAGTGCTCTATATACCAAAATGGACAATATGCTCAGACGACCCGTTTGATCGGAACCAATTTGGCTTAACAGAGAGGATACTTACATCGGTCCGTTTATACTATACCGTTATCCGATTCAGGTCTCATTTAACAAAGTTCCTCTTTTTCTTCGCCTACAGCAAGGCTGGCTAAATATGTTAGAGGGGAAAAGAAGGGTTGTCGTTGCTATTTGATGTGGTGTAGGGCTTGGGTTGTATGTATATACATATAAATATCAATATATAATTATATATGTATAAATAATTTGGGTTTTGCTTTTCTTACTTGGAGTCTGCCGCTGTCCTCCACTTGATGGCCAACCCTTTTTTTCTGTTCTTGCATGTTGCTGGCGGCAACAGCATTTGGGGTGAGAAATAATTGTAATCAGCTGCTAGATACCAATATCTTCCAAACAATTTGTGGAAGTGCTGGTGATTAAGGGAGAGGGCTGCCAAAATTCTTTTGTTTCTCCAGGGGTGGGGCGGCAGAGAGTTGTGAGTGTGTAATTTGTTTATAGGGAATTTGTTTATAGGGAATTATATAGATAAGTGTATATTAGGTAGTCTAGGCATATTCCAATTAGGTTTAGGATTTATCATTGAAATTCTATCCAATTTCCTAGTTCTATTTAGTTTAGGATTCTTCCTATTAGTTAAGATAACTATTCTATTTAATTCGTAATATTTTATTTTATTTTTTCCATGCAAAAATTTTGCGTACGTAACACCAGGACTTTGTCCTTGAGACGTATTGCTTCGGTATACTATGTCCAACTAGATGTAGCAACCGTTTCTCAGGATATAACAGAATCAGTTCAGACGAGGGGGCCAGCAGCGTATGAACTCAACAAACCTGTAAGACGTTGCTAACTTCTCAGATGACTTGGAAATTCAGAGGATATTTTATGTGGTAAAAGAGATGGTATGCAAAGAGGAAGAGGAGAAAACTGAATCAATTGGTCGATTGATTGATTGGTGGATGGCCACAGAGATCAGCTCGGCCTAGTATTTATAGGGAAAAACCGAGGTCAAGTGATTAACGCCAGTTCATCCGCAGCCATTGGATCAGATACCTGTTCGGCTTGAACCCTCAAATCAGATAATCGTGTCAGGTTTGTCCATTGCTGTTGGATCAGATAACTGCTCGACTTGAACCCTTAGATCAGATAATCGCTTCAGGTCTGTCCAGTACAATTAGCCATAACCGTTTTTCAAATTGTAGCCTTAGCCGATTACAACCACCTGGGGAGAAATTTAAATTTAAATAAAATTTCTCCAAACAGATATGAACCGACCTGCAACTTGCAACCCGTGTATAAGCCCGAGCCTGAGCACGAGTCGAGCTGAACTGATTTTCCCTAATTTTATTCCTACTTTGAGCATTAATTTTCTCATTCATCCGGTATCGTAATTGAGTGATTCGAAAGACTAAAATTATCTAGTCATTAAGTTGATAATTAAGGATCTATTAGTTTTCATTTGTCATTAATGAAAATCAATTATTGTTCAGCTCAAAGTATGTTTCTAACCAAGGTTTGCAACTTAAAAAATTCAATTTTCTCTAGCATGATTTTCCACTAGGGTTCTACTCGTTTATTTCCTTCAATACTGCTATTAGCGGGTACATTATTTTTGACCCGCTAAACTGTTAGCACATAACATGAAGAGTTCTTAGGAAATAAATATGAAAATACTGTTAGGTTCGTAACACACTCTAGAGGGAGGGTGAATAGAGTGTTGGGCAATTTTGCATAATTTCCTTTTGTGGCTCAACTCAAATGGAATTCAAAATCAAAGTAAGAATGAGAGGTGAGAAGCAATGAATGTGTACACCGGATATAGAGTGGTTTGAATCCTAAATGATTATACTCCACTATTACTTTGATGCCAAAGTGGATTTTCAACAACTACTCTTCTTATTAAAGCTAATAAGAACAACCACATCAAACCTTACACTAACACCTTAGTGTAAGCAACCACAACAGCAGCTTCTTGCACAAAATACACTTGTGCAACTAAAACAACTACAGCTCTAGCAAGAACAACTTCTTACTGCCTCACAACTTCAACAAAGTTCTCCCAAGAACTTTTTCACAGTGGGTTGAAGGAAATAGTAAGGTTCACACTTTCTCACTAGTCTAGACACAAGCAAGAGATCAAATATTTATGGTTCCTCTTGTGTTAGACCCTCAATCTCTCAACATACAACAATGAAGAACAAAGAAAGGCTTAACAAGCTTTAGGCACTTTTACAAATATGAGAGAAGTATACTACAATGAATGATGAAGCTTGAGGATGGTGAAAGTGTGTTTTTGCCTCATCCAAGCTTCTTCCATTTATAGATGATGTTCACCACGTTTTTGAAGCATCCACTATGTCTTCAAATCCATCCAAAGTCAAGATATTGTCCAACTAGTCTTTAGCCACCCTATGAAGTGATTTGATCCTCAATAGCCAACCTAGGATTGCTTAGACATGGATATAATAGTCAAGGAAGCATATTATGATGTAGTAAAATCTACAAGAAATGTGAGCAAGATTGGATAGAGAAAACACCATGAATCTCCCTTGAATTTGTTCCAACGTTCATAAAAATTTGAATCCTAGGAGACATCGATCGATCGAAGTGCCTGGAGGAGAGATCGATGTCCTCCAGAAACTTTGCAGTTTTTGAAACTGCTTGACATCGACCGATCAAAGTCCCCCTGGAGAGACTAATGTCACTTTGATCGATCGATGTCTCCCGGACTGAGAGATCGATGTTGGACAGAAACTTTTCTGCCTGACATCGATCGATCGAAGTCTCTCTTTGGAGAGACTGAAGCGACATCGATCGATCGATGTCCTCAGTCTGAGAGATCGATGTTGGTCAGTAAGCTCCAATCTCAACCATTTTTGACATAGTGTATTTTTCTCATTTTGCATCAAGTCTCAAAGTGTCAATTTGACTTATTTAAAACATTTTTACATCATCAAAACAATTTATACCTTAACAATCTCCCCCTTTTTGATGATTTCAAAACCATGATTCAAAAGATGTTTTTTTTTGAAAAAATTTACATTTTAGCTATCAACATCTCCCCCTTAGTCCATGCATCCTCATCATATCAAAAAAAAAACTCCCCCTCAATATGTAATCTTCCTAAAACTAGTAAGTATGATCAAAATGCTCCCCCTCAACCCATGCACCAAATTTCTTTTTTTTAGTATGTGAGTTAGCAAACAAGCATACCATAATACTCATGCTAATGCCAATCATTTTAGATGTTATCAAGCATTAGCAAACTTCTAATGTCACCAAACAATTTCATGCCAAAGCCAAATGCTATCATTTTCCAACCATGCCATGTCATACCAACTTAAACCAATTTAAACATGCAACTTATGCCATCAAACCAACTTATGCATACTTATGCAACATCACCTATCAACATCAAACCAACTTATAAACCAACTTATGCAAATCATCAACATCAACATCAAATATCATCTTCTCCCCTTTTCGAAAACATCAAACAAATAGCAAGAGACAAGAAAATTAAAGGTTAAAATGTCATTAAGAAAATGCCAAGTTTTGAGATATATAGGTAAACTCAAACTTCTAAAACCAACCCTATAGCTATAAGAGGAATAGGAGAACTAAAAAATCTACTCTTCATTGGAAGAGAAGCATAAACCGGATAGAGCCGCTTTGAATTTCGTCTTTAGTTTTTGGTACTTGGACTTTTGAACATTCAGCTCCGTCTCTAAAGTCTTGACCCTGTTTGTCAGATTTGCATTGTCCTTCTCCAAGTCATCAATTCGTATGGATTCCTTGGTTAATTCCTCTCCCCATTGACCAAGAGTTTGGTTTATTTCTTCAATCTCAGCCTCCGTGTTGAATGGCACCTTTGAATCACTAACTTCCTCCATGGGAGCTTTTCCTTTCTCTGCTTGGGAGGTAGAACTGGGTTGTGTTGGAGGTTGTAGGGGTTTAGTGGATAGCTCGGTGGGTTTTGTGTTAGAGGACTAGGATCTGCGGATGGGATATCGTCAGCTTCTTCTTCCTCTTGGTCATTTTGACCACCCCTCCGTTGCGCTTCTTTTCGTGATTTATGTATCTGTTGGATGTTGGATTTTGTGTAATAATTCTTATTGGATATTTGTTCTGTATATTCCTCATCCAACTCCACATTTACCTTTTTGAGCAATCTATAAATTAGATTACTATATGGAAGCGCCTTTGATTTCTTCGTAACAGTTTCCATCATATTCGCAAATATAATCTCACCAAAATTCATTGGTTCCCTCATAGTAATGCGGTAAGCAATATAAAAATCCAAATTGCTCGGGAGTTTAGCCGACTTACCATTGACACAAAAAGTGACAATGGCGAGCAAGACCCGGTACACTAAAGGCATGTCATTAGTGTTTTTGGTGGGGTGAAATCCAAGGAAAGTTTTAACCTCATCTTCGGATATTTGATACTTATAGGTATCCCACCTCCACAGATCAAAATCCTCCCAACCCTCATCAGGCGCCAAGCAACTCATTTATTGTCTTAGAACTAAACTCTAACAACTGACCATCTATCACGGAATTTAAAGAATATGGCACTCTGTTTTGTTAGACTACCCATAAATTAGCATAAAACATTCGAGTGTAAGGGTGGACATGTTCTCCATTTTAGAAGCTTCCCAAACAGGTCTCCATTTTTGATCATCAAACCAATTGATGATCGGCCTTAATTCCTCGTTGCTCAAAACGTCTTCACTTTTGAGCAATTTCAGTGGAATGGTAGACCTCTTCTTGTTTTCCCATTCATTGAATAGCAATTGAGCTCTAAGTGAGATGTAAGCAAATTTACTTGTACCCGTTGCCTCTTTCAAAGCATCCTTATACTCTCCGGACTTGGGCCATGGAAAATTGTTGAGTGTTAGCTTTCCTCTTACCTCACTTAACATGGCTTCATGAGAGGAGGTTGCCTTGTTCCTCAGTCCTTGTGTTCTAGACCCCGTTAGGACTTGATGATGAGATTGTGGAGGCACATTTGCTTCCTCCTGAGTTGTTCTCTGTCTATTGGAAGGCTTTTTTGTTTTTGGAGCCATTTGGAGGGTTAGGGCACGAATTTTTCAGAAAATGGGGATGGAATGATGAGATTTTTTTTAAAAAATGACTGATTTGAAGAAAGAAGGAAGATTTGTGAAAGAATTTGAGTAAAAATATCCGCTAGTTGGTCATTGGTTAGAACGAATTCGATGCATACTAATCCTTTTTGAATATAATCCCTTATGAAGTGATGCATGTTTTGTCCTACGATGGTGAACCGAATTTTGTGCTATACTTATGGCTGAAGTGTTGTCACATAAGATTGGAACTTTATCAAACTTAACATTGTAATCATTTAAGGTGTTGATCATCCAAAGTAATGTGCACAACATGAAGCGGCCGATACATATTCGGATTTCGCCGTTGAAAGTGACACACTATTTTGTTTCTTGGAGAACCAAGAAACTAAGCAATTTCTAAGGAATTGGCATGTCCTGGAGGTGCTTTTTCTATCAGCTAGATTTCTGGCATAGTCGGAGTCACTATACCCTCTTAAATCAAAACAACCATTTTTGGGATAAAACAACCCAAAGTTCAAGGTTCCCTTTATATACATAAAGATACGTTTAATGGAAACTAGATGCGATTGCTTAGGCATACTTTGAAATCTAGCACATAAACACATAGCATGCAAACTATCAGGTCTACTAGCAACCAAATAGAGTAAACTACCAATCATACCCCTATATTTGGTTACCTCAATCATCTTTGTCAAGCTTTATACTTGTGCTCATTGGTGTGCTCACACTTCTTTCATCCTCAAACTTGTATTTTTTGAGTAAATCCTTTGTGTACTTTGTTTGTGATATGTATACTCCATCTTGAATTTGTTTGATTTGAAGACCAAGGAAGTAGTTGAGTTCATCCATCATGCTCATCTCAAATTCTCCTTCCATCAATTTAGTCAAATGCTAACAAAGAGAATCATTAGTAGCACCAAATATAATATCATCCACATAAATTTGAACAAGCAATTGATGGTTTTCTTGTTCTTTAATAAAAAGAATATTGTCGACTTTTCCTCTTAAAAACTTATTTTCAAGTAGGAAGTTACTTAATCTTTCATACCATGCCCTAGGAGCTTGTTTAAGTCCATAAAGGGCCTTTTTGAGTTTAAATACATCATTTGGATAATCATGATTTTCAAACCTCGGTGGTTGAGCTACATACACCTCTTCTTGGATTATTCCATTTAAGAATGCGGATTTCACATTTATTTGATATAGTTTGAAATCCTTATATCATGCATATGCTAATAGCATCCTAATAGCTTTTAACCTAGCTACGAGGGCAAATGTCTCATCATATAACTTCTTCTTGTCTATATGCTTGAGCTACTAACCTATCTTTGTTTCTAGTAATGTTTCCTTTATCATTCATTTTGTTTCTAAATACCCATTTAGTGTCAATTATGGGATGATGACTAGGTTTATCCACTAATTCTAAAACATCGCTCCTTTCAAATTGATTAGCTCTTCTTGCATGGTTAATACCCAATCTTCATCATTTATTGCCTCTTTTATGTTTTTAGGCTAAACTTGTGAAATGAGGGCATTTTCATTAAATTTTCTCCTAGTCATTACGCCTTGACTAGTTTCACCTAATATTAATTCTTTAGGATGATCAATCCTATACTTATATGATTCCGGTAAATTTGAAATATCTCCTCTTATTTCTTCATCTTCAACCTTAGGTTGAAGTGGATCAATCCTAAGGTCAATGACAATATTTCCTTTTGGATTCTCAAATTTTTCTATACGACTTACTTCAATTATTTCCTCATCATCATTATCATTTATACACGGTTCATCATCAAGGTTTTCACTAAACTTGACATGAATTGACTCTTCAACTTCCATACTCCTTTTTTAATATACTCTAAATGCCTTGCTATTTTGAGCATATCCCATAAAGATTCCTTCATCCGCTTTGAAATCGAGTTTATCCAAGTTATCTTTGGTGTTAAGTATAAAACACTTACAACCAAATACCTTGAAATAACCAATATTTGGTACTCTGCCTTTCCAAAGATCATAAGGAGTTTTTTTTTGAGAGATGGTCTCAAATAAACTCTATTGATCACATGACAAGCGATGTCTACCGATTTGGCCCAAAAATACTTGGGTAGCTCAAATTCATTTGGCATGACTCTACTCATTTCTGGAAGAGTTCTATTTTTCCTTTTTGCAACACCATTTTATTGAGGAGTTCTTGGAGCCGAGAAATTGTGTCCATACCCATTGGATACACAAAATTCTTGAAACTCACCATCAAACTCACCACCTCTATCACTTCTAATTTCCTTAATTGTATCTTATTTTTGATTTTCTAATCTTCTACAAAGTTTTATAAATTCTTGGCATGCATCATTCTTTTTAGCTAAAAACATTACCTAAGTGTACCTATAGAAGTCGTCTACCACCACAAAGGTGCAATGTTTTCCACCTAGACTTGTCGTACCAATATCCCCATACAAATCCAAGTGAAGCACATAAAGGTTTGGTGGTGGAGATTTCACTTTTGGGCTTGAAGCTTGTTTTAACAAGCTTTGCCTTTTGACAAGTGTCACATAAGCTATGGTTTTTGAAATTCAATTTTGGAAGACCTTGGACCTTTTTATTTTTGCAAATCTCTTTGAAATTTTTAAAACTAATGTGTCCAAATCGTCTATGCCATAGTTCAGTCAAATCATTGTTGGCAACTAGGCAAGAAACATTTTGTGATATTAAATCATGTGTGCTAAATTTTTAAACATCATTTTTTCTTATATCCTCAAAAACAATCTTATCGTTCTTCTTCACAATGCGTTTTCTTTTCACAAATTCAACTTGAAAATTAGCATCACATAGTTGGCTAACACTTATCAAATTATATTTAAACCCTTCTACATATAATACATTATTAATACTGAAAGAAGAGTTACTGATTTCTCCATGTCCAAGGATTTTGGCTCTCACATTGCCAAAATGCACCGTTCCACCATCTTGGAGCTTGAGCTTGGTGAACAACGTTTTGTCTCCGGTCATGTGTGTTGAACATCCGCTGTCCATAAGCCATTTGGTTTCTTCTTTTTGGCTACTCTATTTATCTTGAGTGCCTACAAAAGCAAGA
The DNA here is from genome assembly GCA_036186865.1 of Eustoma russellianum. Lineage (NCBI taxonomy): Eukaryota > Viridiplantae > Streptophyta > Magnoliopsida > Gentianales > Gentianaceae > Eustoma > Eustoma russellianum. The sequence continues at coordinate 14,520,199 of AP025044.1, read as the reverse complement.
GATTTATGCATTGGTACCCTTTGATTGTTGGGTCCTATAGGGTTAGCTTGTCGACCCTTAGGCTTTCAAACATACATACTTCTAAATCTAGCTTTACATGCACTCTTCACATTTCCTACTTTGTTACAAGGAAAACACGTGGATACATGCCTTGGTTTATAAGATGATGAGTCATGTTGTGTTTTTCTCTTGTTTGCCTTTTTCTTTAATGACTTAGGCTTAATGAAAGAATGTGATGAATTAAATCCAAAACCGGATTTATCATTTCCAATTCTTTGTTTTCCAAGTAGTTTGCCTAGATTATTTTTTACCATTGGTTAGTCTTTGTAAATCTAACCTTAGTTTCTCACATTCTTTCCTAATTTCCATATATTCAAGAGCTACGGTTTTATGCATGGTGAGTATGATGTCATGATCTTGAAACATCAAAATGTTCTTATCATGCAAGCTCTTACTTTCTAAAATTCACTTCTTGAACTCTTTCTTCAAATGTTTATACTTTAAATTCAGTTTTTCAAAATCATCTTGCAAATCTCCTATTTCATCTTGTAAATTAGAAGGATTAGAATTTACCTCAAGGTCATCTTCAATTGCCATGAGACAAGTATGTTGAGCCTTTGGATTTTCAACTATTGCAACAAGTCAAACATCTTGATCTTCACTTTCTTCTCCTTCCGATTCAGAAAAGAGATCATCCCACGTGGTTATCTCTGCATTAAGAGCTTTCTTCTTTTGAAGAAAGGCCTTCTTTTCTTGTTTTTGCGGCTCTTTGACATGGCAAACAGCAGTGAAATGTCCGGGTCGACCACACCTATAGCAATTTTCACTTGTTTCTTTTTCCTTAGGTGGTCTCTTGAAAAACTTTCTTGCTTGAGCTTTATTTCTTGTTGTCATTCTTCTAAATTTTTTCACTGGAAGAGCAACTTCCTCATCTGATTCATCGGACTCTCGCACCAATCCTTTGTGTGATGTTTGTGTGGGCTTGATAGGGTCCATCCTATTTTGTTCATCAATAAGAATTTCATAAGTAAGAAGATTACCGGCTAGCTTCTCAAAGGTAAGAGTCTTGAGGATCTTTGATTCGGTTATGGTGGTGACTTTAGGTGTCGATTTTCTTGGCAAAGAGTTGAGGAGTTTTGAGACAAGGTCTTCATTTGAGATTTTCTTGTCCACCATGGAGAGTTGATTCACTATTCGTGTGAATCGGTCGATTGTCTCCTCAATCTTCTCACCGCTCTTCATCCTGAACATTTTATATTCCTTCATGAGCGTAAGTCATTTGGTCATTCTTACTTGCTCAGTTCCTTCTTGTATCATTTCAAGTCTTTTTCATGCTTCATGGGTTGTTTCAAGACCTTGAAGTCTTATGAGCTCGGTGGTGGTAAGAGCACTTGAGAGAATATCGAATGCTTTGCCATTGATGGCGAAGTTTATCTTCTCTTCGTCGGTGTAGTCATCCTCATCTTTGAACAATGATTCTCCTTTTGAGTTGGTAATCATAGGAACTTAAATTCCTTTGAAAACGGCTCTTCATATATCAAATCCACAGCCTTTCAAATGATTGATCATTCGAAATTTGCACAAAGAATAATTTTGGGCATCAAACATAGGTGCTTTAGTGCTTGATCCTGAGAATAGTGCAATTAGCTTGGAATTTGAGTTGTAGGATGAAGAGTTTGTCACTGCCATGATCTTTAACCTTGCTACTTGCAAAGATTGGTCAAGCAATCAAGGTTAGGCTCTGATACCAATTGTTAGGTCCGTAACACACTCTAGAGGGAGGGTGAATAGAGTGTTGGGTAAATTTTGTGGAATTTTCTTTTGTGGCTCAACTCAAATGGAATTCAAAATCAAAGCAAGAATGGGAGATGAGAAGCAATGAATGTGTACACCGGATACAGAGTGGTTCGAATCGTAAATGATTTTACTCCACTACTACTTTGTTGCCAAAAAGGATTTTCAACAACTACTCTTCTTATTAAAGCTAATAAGAACAACCACAGCCAAACTTGCACTAACACCTTAGTGCAAGCAACCACAACAGCAACTTCTTGTACAAAATACATTTGTGCAACTACAGCAACTCAGCTCTAGCAAGAATAACTTTTTGCTACCTCACAACTTAAACAAAGTTCTCTCAAGAACTTTCTCACAGTAGGTTGAAGGAAATAGTAATGTTCACACTTTCTCATTAGTCTAAACACAAGCAAAAGATCAAATATTTATGGTTCCTCTTGTGTTAGACTCTCTATCTCTCAATATACAACAATGAAGAACAAAGACAGGCTCAACAAGCTTTAAGCACTTTTACAAATATGAGAGAAGTATACTACAATGAATGATGAAGCTTGATGATGGTGAAAGTGTATTTTTGCCTCATCCAACCTTCTTCCATTTATAGATGATGTTCACCACGTTTTTGAAGCATCCCCTATGTCTTCAACTCTGTCCAAAGTCAAGATATTGTCCAAATAGTCTTTAGCCACTATATAAAGTGATTTGATCCTCAATAGCCAACCTAGGATTGCTTAGACATGGATATAATAATCAAGGAAGCATGTATTATGATGTAGTAAAGTCTACAAGAAATTTGAGCAAGATTGGATAGAGAAAACACCATGAATCTCCGTTGGATTTTGTTCCAACGTTTATAAAAATTTGAATCTTGGGGGACATCGATCGATCGAAGTGCCTGGGAGAGAGATAGATGTCTTCCAGAAACTTTGCAGTTTTTGAAACTGCTTGACATCGATTGATCGAAGTCCCCTCTGGAGAGACTGATGTCACTTCGATCGATCGATGTCTCCTGGACTGAGAGATCGATGTTGGACAGGAAGTTTTCTGCCTTACATCGATCGATCGAAGTCTCTCTGAGGAGAGACTGAAGTGACATCAATCGATCGATGTCCCCAGGTTGAGAGATCGATGTTGGACAGAAACTTTTCTGTCTGACATCGATCGATCGAAGTCTCTTTTTAGAGAGACTGAAGTGACATTGATCGATCGATGTTGGTCAGTAAGCTCCAATCTCAACCATTTTTGACATAGTGTATTTGTCTCATTTTGCATCAAGTCTCAAGTGTCAATTTAACTTATTTAAAACATCTTTACATCATCAAAACAATCTATATCTTAACAAATACATTATTTCTGACCCGATAAAATAGTCATGATCACCTATTTCTCATATCAACGAGATATAATTTTATTCATGCCGACGACAATGTGACACAAGGCAAAAAAAAATGAACAAAATAACACATATCAATGGCGTATATAGCGAAGGAAGCTTCACAAGTCTTGTCAGTAATTAAATCGAATGGATATGTTGCACGTATGTATGTGATCCTTATATTGGAAAAGCGTTTCGCTAAATGATATTACCACAAAATAATGTCAAATTTAAGAGTGTTGAATGAGTAAAACTTAGCAATTATATAGAAACTAACAAGAAATATAGTGAATAAGAAACATAGTAATCGTACAGATCCCCTCTTTTGCTCACTTACAAACATTAAATGTCATTTACTCATTATTTTATTCGTCAATCTAATAATTATTTATTAATAATAAGGAAACACTGGAAAAGCGCACTCTCAATCATTCACCCAATTCAGTATTTTGTTTAATTTATATTGGATATGACAACCACGAAGATGCAATTTTGTTTCCATTGTCACTGAAGAAAATATGCTCAGACAATTTTGGGAAAATGCTTAGACAATTTTGGGAAAAGTTTTCTTGTATTCCTTGGTAGAATTGTACACACGTTTATAGTACTATGAGTATTCTATACAAGGTAAGATATTCTAATCACAATTATGATGATTACCTATTACAATAATGTGCACTAATGCTGATTTCCTAAAATCTGGTGATTACAATCATCTATTTACAGTAACGTAATCATTCTATACAATAACAAAATCAATTCATATTCTAACACTCCCCCTCAAATTGAACAGTGGGGTCAACAACGTTCAACTTGCTCAAGCTAGCTTCGAAAGACCTCCTATTAACTGCCTTAGTCGGGATATCTGCCAACTGGTCTTCAGACCGAACAAACGGCAATGTAATCAATCATGTCTCTAAGTTCTCCTTTATGAAGTGTTTGTCGATCTCCATATGTTTGGCCCTGTCGTGTTGAACCGGATTCTCTGATATGCTGATGGACCTTATTGTCGCAGAACAACGGAGTGGGCTGATTCACTGGAAGGCCTAAGTCCCTGAACAGCTTCTGTATCCATAGTACTTCAGTTATTCCCTTTACAATTCCACGGAACTCTGCCTCGACGCTGGAGAGTGTTACAACCCTTTGCTTTTTGCTTCTCCATATGACCAGATTTCCTCCAAAAAGGGTCAAGAACCCCAAAGTAGATCTTTGGTCTACAAGATTTCCTGCCCAATCAGCATCGGTATAGGCCTGGATGTCAAGATGTCCATTGTCTTTGAACACAATCCCTCTACCTGGAGTTGCCTTGAGATACCTTAGGATCCTAGTGACAACCTCCATATGATGTGCTTGAGGTTCCTGCATAAACTGTCTTATATGACTAACTGCAAACGCAATGTCAGGTCTAGTATGAGAAAGATAAATTAACTTGACAACCAAACATTGATACTGACCTTTATCCGCAGAAGGAGCCCCGTCGATTACCTGAAGTTTGGTATTTACTGCCATGGGAGTATCACATGGTTTGCAATTGGCCAAAAGATCCAGGATATATTTACGCTGTGAAATATATACCCCCGATCTTGATCGAAGCACCTCAATTCCAAGAAAGTAATTGAGCCCCCCCAAGATCCTTCATCTCAAACTTTGTGAACAAATACTTCCGAAGTCGGTCCATCTCTTCTTTATCATTTCCAGTGATAATCATGTCGTCTATGTAAATAATCAAACATTTTACCTTTCCTTTCCGCTTCTTTATGAACAAGGTATGATCTGTATTGCTCTGTGAATTTTCAATTTGCTTCATAACATCAGTAAATCTCCCGAACCAAGTTCGAGGTGATTGTTTCAGTCCATACAGAGACTTCTTTAGACGACAGACTTCCCCTTTGGCAAACTCTAAGGAGAACCCGGGGGTGGCTCCATGTATACCTCTTCTTTGAGGTCTCCATGAAGGAGTGCATTCTTGACATCGATTTGATGGAGAGGCCAGTGCCTTATTGCCGCTATTGAGAACAAGACCCAGATGGTATCTATTCGTGCAACAGGAGAAAAAGTTTTCGAATAATCAATGACGTAAGTTTGAGTGTACCCTTTTACGACAAGTCGGGCCTTATGTCTCTCCACGCTTCCATCTGCTATATATTTAATTGTAAAAACCCACTTACACCCTACAGTCTGTTTTCCTAGAGGAGCAAGACATCTTTCCCAGGTCTCATTTTTCTGGAGCGCACTTATCTCATTTAACATTGCATCCTTCCACTCAGGAATGCTTAAGGCTTCTTTAGCATTTCTTGGAATTTTTTCATTACATATGGAAGTCAAGAACCCTAGGGCAACATCACTCAACCCCTTTCTTATACTGCTTATAGGATACTGGGACGTCTTTTACACCTTTTCTGGAGAGTATCTTACTGGAGGTATCCTACGGTTAGTTCTTGGAGGCAAGACCCGCACCTCCTGCTGTTCCTGTAAAATGTTAGTGAGGTCCACAATGGGTCCTTGTGTAGGTTCTATCTCAGAGATGGTTATCACAGGTATATCACAAGGTGCAGAAAAAGACTGAAATTGATCTGATATAGACTCTTCGCTTTGTACCTCTGTAGCAACATTCATCTCAAGTTGATTACCGGGTGGTGGTATTGAAGCCACAGGCGGTACTTTATCAGAGTCATTAGCACAGTCGGCGCCATCTACTTGTCGTGCTGGAACTGACGACCTCGACAAGTCATAATGTGACAGCCAATCTAGGGTTCCATCACGAGTATATGGCTCCCCTGAACCCAGGATTGGGTAGAATAATAAAATTCAGTTTCGACAAAGACACAGTTCAGGGTAATATAGATGCGGTGTGTTTGAGGGTGGTAACAGCGATAGCCTTTCTGAGTGGTGGTATAGCCAATAAATACACATTTGCCAGCGCAAGGGTCAAGTTTGGTACGTTCATGTTTAGGGTTATGGATAAAGACAGTACAGCCAAAGACTTTTAGAGGAAGAGTGCATATAGAGGGGATAGGTTGTTGAGTGGATAGAATGTGGAGGGGAGTTTAGAGATCAAGGATTTTTGTGGGAAGGTGATTGGTGAGGTATGCAGAAGTGGACACAGCCTCCGACCAGAAACTCATCGGGACATGAGACTCGATCATCATAGCACGGGCCATTTCTAGGATAACTCTGTTTTTCCTTTCGGCTACACCATTTTGTTCGGGAGTGTAAGGATACGACTTTTGATGAATGGTCCCATATTCATTTAGGAACTGCCCCAACTCCCTATCAAGATATTCCCCCCCATTGTCTATGCGGAGGATTTGTATAGACGTGCGAAACTGGGTTTTGACCATATTATAAAAGGTAAGAAATTTGCTGGTAACCTCAGATTTATTGTCCATAATGTAAAGCCAAGTCGTACGAGAGAAATCATCGACAAATATCACATAATATCAGAACCCAAGAGGTGTATTGTATGGGGATGGGCCCCATACGTCTGAATGCACTAAAAAAACATACGAGTCACACGAGTATTATTAGAAAATAAGATGCAAGAGTTTGTTTAGCCCGGAGGCATGTATCACACTGTAATGGATCAAGTTTGGAATTAAACAAGGAAGGAAATAACTATTTTAAATATGTGAAAGATGGATGCCCTAACCGGCGATGCCACAACCACAACTGTCGAGTCACTGTTCCCGTGGCAAGATTAGACTGTCCCTATTGTACCACCGTATCGACAAAGTACAGTCCGCGGTGTTCAGTACCACACTCAATGATCTTCTTGGTATGAACGTCCTGCAGGATACAAAAAAAGGATACATCAGAACAATGCAATCTGATTCTTTGGTGAGTTGGCTAATAGAGAGTAGTTTTGTGGAAGGTGTGGGTACGTAGAGACAGTTTTTGAGTGTAACATTAGGGGTAATTGCAATGGTGCCACTACTGTGTACAGGGACTAATGTGTCATTAGCGGTAGCCACGCTGGTTTTTGTAGCAGGGTTATGGGTAAGAAAATCTTGTGGATTGTAGGACATCGTATCAGTAGCTCCACATTCAAATATCCACTGGGGAGTCGCTCGGGTCGGATAGGAGGGGGATTTAAGGGTAAAATTAGTATCTGTGGTAGAATTTAGGGCTTTTGGTGAATTTGTCTGAAATTCAGGGGCTAAAGTGGCGACAGGTGAGGTTCTGGGAGTGATTTGAACATTTTCTGAAAAATCAGGGGTTTCTGCGGAGGTTATGAAAGCTGAAGGGCCAGAGTTGTAATTAGTGGAACCTGTAGGGGTCTGACTAACATTTCCAGAAATAGCAGGGGTTAGACTTGCAATATTTCGAAAAAAGGGGCTATAAAACCGTAAGGGGCTAGGGTTTCAACCCAGCCCCTGTTACCTGCAGCCGCCGCTGCTGTTCCTTCTTCTCCTCCATTGTAGCCTTCTGTGCTGGGTTGCCCCGTCCATTCTTTCCCTGCTCCTCCGGCGGCTTCTCTTTTCTGATGGCCTCCCTCACCTGCTCCGGTGACATGTGAGGCTGCAGCTATTGTCTTTTTCTCAAAATCTTCCCACCATTCTGGGTAACCATGAAGTTTAAAGCAATTTTCTCAAAGGTGCCCCTTTTTTGTGCAATGTGTGCATTCAATCTGATTCTTATCTTCATCCCGCCGTGATGGCTGTCCTGAGTGGGGGTTTCGGACACTGCCTCCTTTGTTCTGGCCTCCTGGTCCCTTTACTGCAAATCATTGCCCCAAGCCTACCTCTGATGATGGCAGCTGAAGGGGTAAGCTTTAGCAATATGTTTTCTGTTTCTGACCTTCGCAGCTCTCCGCATGCTGCTTCGGCTGAGTGTCTTGGGTCTCTTTTTATCAGTTCCTTTTTGGTTGCTGCAAAACAGTCATCAACAGCCATGAGCAGTTGATACAACCGTTGTTCCTGTACATACTGGTTAAATCTCTATATGTCCCTTGGGCACTCCATAGGGTTGGGACTCC
>AP025044.1:14486376-14503989 GCA_036186865.1 Eustoma russellianum | reverse complement strand
AGACGAGAGCCTCTAAAACAATAGAGTAATGTTGTTGTTGTATAGCGGCCGTAAATTTTGCGACAGTATGCTTCGCTGCTAGCAAATTTCGTTTTTGCGTCTAGCGTTTCAAGACAATTTGTGGCCGCTTGTAAGTCGTAAAACATAATTTCACACCGTCATCTAATGGAATTAATGACATATTTTTTCTTAGCTTAATGGAATTAACGACATATTTTTTCTTAACTTTGAAATATAATAGAATAAAACAAAATGACTCACTAAATTGGTTGTGTTTCTTATATTGTGAAGTATGTGGAAATAAAGGCCCAGCCGAACTAATCTGAGCTGAAGTGCTGAGATGAACTCAGGTTAGCCGACCTGATCCAGGCAACCAGTGTGCTGGATAACAAAATGTCAGCCGAGCTAAGCTGGACTGACAGGAGTAAAGAATAAAGATAATTGTGCTGAACTGAAAGGAAACTGAGGTGAAGCACAGAACCAAGACGATGAAGTATGGACGTGCTGAGCTGAAGAAGTGCTGAGGTGAAGCAATTAGGATGTGCCAGAAGACAATGTAAAGAAGTGCTGAGGTGAAGTAATGAAGTGAAGCACAGGATAAGAAGACATACCTACCATACTTGTAAATATTACTTAGAATTATCTTTGTACATAGCTGAGCTACATTGGTAACTAGCCGTTACCACATCCGTTGTAATTTGCAGAAGGTTGATGGTGACCATTGGTCAACTTGTAAAATAGCCGTTAGAAGTAGTTTCTCACCCCTATAAAAAGGAAACAACCTTGTAAATCAAATTTTTAACTTGAATGGAAGTTTAATTCCTTCAATCTTGACATACTATCAGAGCTTCCCTGATTCAAAAACCTGCGATTATACTCTGTTTCTGCAAAAAAAAATTAAAATTCTTCAAAAATTTCTACACCCTTCAGCCCTGCTGAATAAATAGAGGCCACTTCTATCTCTGGTCAACCTTCAGGAGCAGTACGTAGTCTACTACTTACTAATGATTCTTCCATAGACATTACCAGCCACAAGCTTAATGAAGACAACTACTTCTCATGGTCTTGAGGGACAGAAATGTATATAACTGGTAAAGACAAGGAGGAATACCTATATGGGACAGTCTTTGTCCCATCTGAAACAGATGCAAGCTTCTGACTATAGAAGGAAGAAAACCATATGATTATGTCGTGGATGATACGTTCTATGCAGCCAGACATTTCAGACGATTTCATTATGTATAATACTACAGCAGAGACCTGGGCTGCAATCAAGGAGATGTATTCTAGATAGGATAACATCTCAGAGTTATATAAAATTGAAGCTCATTTTCATGAGCTGACGCAAGGTAGTCTTGTTGTCCACAAACACTACACCTTACTGACAAAAGCGTCATAGTAGATTGACACCTTTGAAGCACATCACTGGTCTTGTGTCACTGATGCTGCTCTTTATAAAGAGATAACAAAAAGGAAGCGGGTCTTTTGCTTTCTGACTGGACTAAACCCAGAATTCGACATTGCACGAAGTCGGATTCTTAGCACAAAACCACTGCCCACTCTGAAGGCTACCTTCGTTGAAATAAAATACAAAGAAAGCCGAAAGAAGGTTATGATGGGAGGATCTGCAACTGTGGAGTCCTCAGAACTGCATCCTGAACAGCCAGCGGAGTTAGCTAGGCTGGCTGTTAAAAGACACTTTACTCCTACTCGGGTAAAGTGTGCAAATACTACAAGAAAGAAGGCCATACAGTCGATGATTGTTGGAAACTACAAGAAAATCTAGTCCGAGAAGGAAAACCTCCTCTAAAGACTAGCAATGCCCCTTGGAGACCACAGCAAAAACTATTCACTGCTGGACACAATGCTGCATATCAGGCAAGTAGCACAACTCAACCTAGAGCAGCTCGGCCAATCACAAACCACCTCAGCCCAGTCCAAGTAGCTGACCCTGAGGTGATTACAAAGGAACAGATTGCCACACTTATCAATCTGCTGAACAAACAAGGAAACCGAGCTGACCTATACTAGGCCACTATGGCAGGCCACATCCAGCCAAGTTTCAGAAACTCATAGATCATTGACTCTGGGGTTACTGATCATATAACCAATAATGGTATCCTTCTGAACTCCTACCCATTATTTTTGAACCAAAGAAAGTAAAAATTGCAAATGGAATCACCTTAAATGTTGTTGGGATAGCTCTGCTATAATTAACAACAGAATCATACTGAGAGGTGTTCTTCATGTCCCTATTCTAAGTTCTAACATGTTGTCTATTAGCAAAATTAATAGGGATAATAACTACTTAGCCTTCTTCTCATCCACGGAATGTTATTTTTAGGAAAACAAAGTGAAGGAGATGATCGACAGTGCTAGGAATATAGCAGGCTTATACATATTGGAGTCAGAAAACAGGGCATTAGTAAGCTCAGCCGAGCTACCAAGTGACCAAATATCTAGTATTTTGATCCATATAAATCCATGTATACGGGAAATTTTGTTATGGCATAACAGAATGTGTCATCCCAATTTTGTATATTTGAAACGTTTAATCCCAAATTTGTTTAACTCAGCTGACATGAAAGATATTACTTGTGAGACTTGTCAACTAGCTAAGTACACTAAACAGAATTACCCAGCTAAAACATACGATTCTTCAACCCCTTTTAATCTCGTTCACTCAGATATATGGGGACCATCTAATGTAAATAACATCAATAAATCAAGGTGGTTCATAACTTTTGTGGATGATCATACTAGAGTAACATGGGTATACTTGTAAAAAATAAAAGTGAGGTCAGACAAGTGTTCAAAAGATATGTATCACTTATTAAAAATCAATTCGGCTGTATGATTAAAACACTTAGGTCAGACAATGGAACTGAATATTTAAACATCAATCTTCAAACATTTATGCATGAAAATGGTATTTATCACCAAACCTCCTGCACCTATACACTTCAACAGAACGGAGTTGCTGAAAGAAAAAATAGACATCCACTTAAAGTAACTTGAGCTCTCATGTTTAGCATGAATATACCCAACCAATACTAGGGTGAGGTCCTTCTTACTGCTACATATCTTATAAACAGGATGTCGTCTAGAGTACTGGCGTTAAAACTCCTAGAGAAATACTCCTAAGTCATTACCCAAATACTAAGCTATTCTCTGAGATGCCCTTCAAACAATTTGGATGTATATCATATGTTCATACCCAGTCAAGCCTTCGACGAAAATTAGATCACATGTCAGTTAAGTGCATCTTCCTAGGATATCACAAAAATGTTACAAGTGTTACTGTCCAGCCAACAAAAGAATGTTTGTAACACTTGACGTTATTTTTTGTGAAAGACATGCATTCTACAAATTATTAACCGAAACAAACAATTTAAAAATTATTGAATATTGGACAACGGTTGACAGTATATAGAAACCAAGATTCAATTCAGAATTTCAAATCCTGCCGAGCTACTGCTCAGGTCGGCAATACTAATTCCCAACATGTACTTAACTTTTCCATAGTCTCCAACTAACAGGAAGACCCAGAAAGCAGTAGCGAGCTAAACCAATACATCCACCAGCCGAAGATCCAGAGTATGATCAACAACAACAACATTACCACATTGCCTTAGAGGCTCCCGTTTATGGCGAAGTATGGAGGGTCAGATGTACGCAACCATACCTATGTGTTAGAAACACATGGAGGTCATTTCCCGATGACCCATAATGAAAATTGCGTGTCGATCAACTGCTACTTCACAATATAAGAAGCGCAACCAATTTAGTGAGTCATTTTGCTTTATTACATCATATTCCAAAGTCAAGGAAGAGTATGTCCTTAACTCCATTGGAAATGGAAAGTATCCAGAGTATGATCATGAAACCCAAATAGACAATAGACCAATTGCACTAAGGAAAGGAACCCAGGAGTGCACTAGGAATCCTGTCTGTACTAAGTACCCCATAGAAGAATATATATCCTACAATAAGTTGAATCCGAACTTTAGATCATTCGTGTGCTCACTTGATGATTATATTATTCCAAAAACCATAGAAAAAGCACCAAGCCGGCCTAAATGGCAGAAAGCAGTAAATAAATGAATGCCTTAATAGAGAATCAAACATGGGAACTGATACCCACCTCGGCCACCATAAAATCAGTAGGGTGTAGATGGGTGTTCACAGTCAAGTATAACAATAATGGAACCATAAATAAGTATAAAGCAAGGTTAGTAGCTAAAGGCTTCACACAAACATATGGAGTAGATTACTCAGAATTGGCTAAACTTAACACTATTCAGGTCATCTTTTTTATCGCAGTAAACCTAGACTGGGAACTCTACCAATTGGATGTTAAAAATGCATTTCTAAACAGACACTTAGCTGAGGAAGTATACATGAGTATTCCACCTGGTTTTAATATTGAAACAAATAGGAATAAAGTCTGCAAACTAAAGAAATCATTGTATATGCTAAATCAATCACCGCGAGCTTGGTTCAAGACATTTACTAAGGTAGTAACTGACCTGAATTTTAGCTGAAGTCATAGTGATCACACACTGTTTACCAAAATTTCACCTAAGGGGAAGCTGACCATACTAATAGTATATGTAGATGATATAATAATCACTGGTAATAATGACCTCGGCATAAACAATATTAAAACAAAACTATCTGCACAATTTGAAATGAAGGATCTTGGTAAATAAGATACTTCTTAGGAATAGAAATTGCTATGAATAAAGAAGGAATGTTTATTTCGCAAAGGAAATACATCCTTGATCTTCTAAACGAAACCGGTCTGCTCGGATGCAGACCAGCAAATACTTCAGTGGAACTTGGATACAAACCAAGAGAACAGGGATACTACTCCAACTGATAAACTTAGTTATCAAAGATTAGTTAGAAAATTAATCTATCTATCGCATACCAGGCCAGATATATGTTATGCAGTCAGTTTTGTATCTCAATATATGCACACTCCTACTAATGAGCATCTCCAAGTTGAACTGAGAATTTTTAGGTACCTCAAGAATGCACCTGGACAAGGATTGTGCTTCAGGAAGAGCACAGATCGAAGTATCAAGATATTCACAGACGCAGACTGGGTTGGATCCAAAAGTGACATGAGGTCAACTACAGGGTATGGAACACTCTTTTGGGGAAACTTAGTTACATGGAGAAGCAAGAAGCAACCTATAGTTTTGAGGAGCAGTGCAGAAGCTGAGATGAGAGCCCTTGCACTAGGAATATGTGAAGGCATTTGGATCAAAAGAGTAATCGAAGATCTTCACATAAAAGCAAGTCTGCCAATCCAGATCTACTGCGACCTTATTTCCACGATAAGCATGGCAGAGAATCCAATTCAGCACGACAAATCAAAACATGTAGAAATCGATAGACACTTTATTCGGGAGAAGATAGAAAGAAACGATGTTAGCTTACTCCACATCTCTACCAAGGATCAAGTAGCTGACCTTCTCACAAAATCAGTCTCAACCAGCATCTTCCAATACTTAATGTCCAAGCTTGGTTGTATGAATATATGCAGCTAAGCTTGAGAGGGAGTGTGGAAATAAATGTCCAGCCCAACTAAGGTGAACTCAGGTCAGTGGACCTGATCCAGGCAACCAACATACTAGATAACAAACTGTCAGCTGAGCTGAGCTAAGCTGGACTGATAGGAGTAAAGAATAAAGGTAGCCATGCTGGACTGAAAGGAAACTGAGGTGAAGCACGGAACTAAGACGATGAAGTATAGATGTGCTGAGCTGCAGAAGTGCTGAGGTAAAGCACGTAACTCAGATGTGGCAGAAGACTATGTAAAGAAGTGTTGAGCTGAGGTAACAAAGTGAAGCACAGGATAAGAAGACATACCTACCATACTTGTAAATATTACTTAGAATTATCTCTGTACATAGTTGAGTTGTATTGGTAACTAGCCGTTACTACAGCTGTTGTAATTTGCAGAAGGTTGACAGTGACTGCTGGTCAACTTGTAAAACAGTCGTTAGAAGTAGTTTCTCACCCCTATAAAAGGGAAACAACCTTATAAATCAAATTTTTAACTTGGATGGAAGTTTAATTCCTTCAATCTCGACAAAGTAGTAGTTGATCGACATAGCTTGATGCAATTTTCATTATAGGCCATCGGAAAACAACCTCTGTGTGTTTTTAATATATGGTTATAGTTGCATACGTTCGACCTAAACAAGTTTGCCTACCTAAACAAGAAGGTGGACTTGGTGTCTTAAATCTTAGAGCTTGGAACATATCATTATTGGCTAAGCATTTTTGGAACATCATAAGAAAAAGACACGCTTTGGGTCCAATGGATTAATCACCGATATAAACTCTATGCTTCATTATAGACTAGGCCAATTGCAAAATCGGATTCTCTTTTGTTGAAAAAATTGCTTCTAATTAGAGATTCACTAGTTCATTCACAAGGAAGCACTGATGGTGGTCATCAACTCCTCCTAAAATGGGTAAATCAGGACGCATTTCAATCAAAACAAGCTTATGAGTTCTTTCGTCCAAAAGGGCCAATAGTCCCTTGTGTGGGAGTGGTTTGGGACCCTATTCTCACTCCCAAACACTCCTTCTGTCTCTGACTTGCGGTACTTAGAAAATGGCAAACTAGAGATAAAATGTCTTTTATTCTAGAAAAGATATGCGCACTCTGTGGCTCGGACAATGAGTCATTAAATCATCATATATTCAATTGCCCTCCTGTAAAGCAGGTTTGGCATACAATCGCGTCCTGGATGGACATACCTACCAGCTTTCCCAACCTTACCAGAACTTTAGCATGAGCTAAAGCAAGATTGCGAAAAAAGACACCTAGAAATAGGGCGATAAAAACTTCTTTTGTTACAGCAGTTTATTACATATGGTAAAGCAGGAATAAAAAAATATTTGAAGACTTTGCATTTATTCAGCTGATGTATCACGGTGCATCTGTACACACGTTTTCAGGGTATTACATAAAACATACCCGCCCATTCCCTAGCATTACCCAGTACTGATTGTAGCATTTTGTTTTTGATTTTGGGTGTTTACAGCATGTTGTAAACACTAACAGGTTACTTTTGGCACTAACATGTAAAGCTCGCAAGTCAGCCTGTTGACTTTGCGTTTTATTGTTTCTTTCGTTTGGGCTTTAATGACAGACAGTCTGTTGCTTCGCCATCTTTTGACCATTGTACGGGTTGCATTTTCATTACGGTGCATTTTTTCGGTCCAAAGTTTGCCTTGGTCCATTGGGTATACTATTTGCATTGTACGTTTTCCAAAATAATATATAGGCATAGTTGCGTACATTCGACCTCCCGTAACCCGCCATAGACGAGAACCTCTAAGGTATTAGAGTAATGTTATTGTTATTTTTTTTGCAACCGAGACTGGTAGCTGCACATCCTAAATTTTCTTGTAGCGATTATTGACGGGGAGATTATATATTGCCTTGCAATCTAAGCATTGATTTAAATATGCAGGAGCTGTATTTAAGCGTTTGACTTCTGTTTATAACACCCCTTAACCTGGGAAGAAAAGGAAATGATTGAATGATATGTTAATGCATATCTTAACTTGTGTTAACTAATTTTGGGTCATTGAAAAAAAAAAACTTAAAACTTGACATTTAGGGTTTAGACGCATAATAACATAGGTTTAGGGCCGATGTAAGTCACGAGGTGCTAACTACAAGATTTGAGTATTCATCGTTCTTGTGGCCCGCTTAACGAAACTATGGGGCAAAATCTAGGGCCAGTGGTAGGTCATGGGTGTTTAGATTTTCTGCACCAGTTTTCTTACCGCATTTTCCTTCTGCGTAATAACAAGAGGTTTGTCTAAACATAAAAGGAAAAAAAACTTATTAAAATTATAACTTTTACACGGGTACATGAAAATGAGATAAGATTGAGACATCAAAATCTGAACCCAAATTATAGGGCGTTACACTATTAGATTTGAGCAATAGTTCTAAAATGTAACGCTGTCTCGTAGTAATGCAGTTATGGGCCATTACACGATTAGATATATTTGGAGAAAAAGTCTAAAGAAAATAATATAGCTTTAGATTGAAAGAACACATGAAGAATTAGTGGCAAATTGCCGGCATAAACCTTTGGCTGAATTGCGGACATACACTCTCTTCTAGAGACAATTTTCGTGCAATGAGAGCATACATGTGGCATGGACATACACCATATCTGTCAAACAGACCACGTAAATTATTGTGTTAATGTTCTTGTTCTAAATTATGGTTGTTATTTTTATCAAACATGGTCAACAATTTGGTAAAGGTAGTATTTTATGTTATTATTGTATAGGGTTTAACACATCTATAGACTAAATCGAAGATTGTGTGGACATATTTCTAAGGAGCTAACTAGGGATTGTAACTATAATATCCTATATTAGCCTAGGATTCTAGGTCTAACAACGATAATTAGAATTCCAAAAATTTGCTTGTTCGGGTATGTCAAACTTGACATACCAGATTCGTTCTTTTGAGGCTGATAACGTTTTGGAATTATTTGTTCATGTTCGGCGAAACCCATACTCGAAATTTACCTTCTACCTAGTTTGGTGAGGTTATCTTCACTTCTATCGTCTGATATCAATATGAATCATTTCACCACATGAAATGATGACGCTGCGAACACGCGATACGTGACAGCATGAGAAACTATGAACTGCGTAAAAGATGAACGATAAAGAGATGCGAGGCTGGATGCGAAACGATGAAGTAATCCGATTCGGCCTAATACAACTGATTATGAAGGGGTCTGTATTAAAATATATATATATAATGAGATCAAATGTTCAGTAGATCCAGAATGAGAACTACTTTATAAGGGAATATGATAGTTCACATGGGTTGGCTGAGACATTGATGCTGATGTGACAACTTCCGTTTTGATGAGCTGGAGCCCTTTTATGTTGAAGTTTTTATTGTCGTGTTGGCCAAAGTTGAACCCCAACTCAAAGGGTTTCTAATGTCCCAGCCTCAAGGACCTACGTGGAGGATGTAAATCAAGAGTCCAGCGGCCTCCTAGATTAGATTAGATCTTACACAGTTATCCACACAAGGTGTCCCTACAAACCATACATTTTGACCCGGCAGCAGAGAAATACACACACTGTGCGCGTCCCTGGATTCGAACTCACAACTTTTTGTTGGCAATCCTCAATCTGAATACCAACTGGACTATGCTCTCGGGATAGTTTTTATTGTCTTTGTCAATGGTGATCCAGTCTATGTTGACCAGGTCAATGTGACGTCACGCCAATGTTGCTGTTTTCCTTGTTTTTAGACAGTCTCATCTCATGCAAAGTTTATGTTCGAAATAAACCGTAAACGATTGTAGGGATTTGGATATGCCTTTTGGAGTAATGTGGCTCAAAGAGGAAGTAAGATATGCACTTGATGATTGTTATATCTTAGGTTAGTGATGAAGCTGGATCTTCACCAAGGATCAGAGATGATCCGAAATAAACGTCGTTAGCTCTTTCTGACTTGTGTATCCAAAATACTTTCTCGATGACATGCACATGAAAGCAAAGATCAGAGGTCCCGGGGTTATGACCCCGGGTTAAACCCTCCGACGCTTAAGTCAGTTTGGGTCATTCTCACTGAGATATTTTCATGTTTGGAAAGTTTGAGGTGATCTCACAGTTTTCGTCTGAAGATTTGCTCTATATTAGCTCTCGAAGAAGAAGGTTCAGAATCTTTGCCCTCTCCCTCCATTCTTGCCTTTATCCACTGCGTTGTTCCATGTGTCTGACTGTTGATGTGATTGGAACGTGTGCGAGGAGGCTATTTTGTTGTAGGTGTGTAGTCTGATTGGATGAGCATTTTTGCAAGTTGTCAAATATGGGATGCGTGTAGAGTCGCGATAGCCAATCTTTATAGTGTTGCTCTGCCAAGTGTCCCCATGGGGCCCAGTTATTTCCCTTAAACTTCTGCTCTGATCTGGATAAATTGCTTAAGGACCGATTTTTTACTCATGCCGAGGCTGAGGTTGAAGCTCGGAGCTGAGGCAGAGCTGAAGTACAGTTGGTGGTGAAAATTGATTGCTTGATACTGAGGTATCTGCTTACTGAGGCCGAATTGAATACCTTGGCCAAATAAGGTCTTGTTTGAATCAAAGGTGAAATCATTATCTTGGACAGAGGTGCATCCCTTTGGTCCACCGAAAGAATTTGCCGTGCTGAAGTGTAGCTGAGCTGAAGTGTTCCAACGTAGACTGTTTGTTGACCATTGGGTAGTTTTGTCTTATCATATAGTTGTTGAGAAAAAGGGGTTTGAGTGATTTCAAAATGCATGATTTAAATAACGTGTTACAAAGAAATGCATGACATATTTTATGACATGACACGTTGTTGCATGAAACTTGCCTTATATAGTTCATATATATTGTTGCCGTACTAACGAGCCATGAAGCTTTAAAGCTTACATCAAATGGCAAACATTTGTTGCGTTTGAACTATTTTCAGGTGCCACCATTAATGAACTAAACTAGTTCATTAAGTGAAGTACTTAGTTAATTAAACTAAGTAGTTCATTAAAGGAAGCAATATTTGGACAAGGCACAAAGGCAACAAGGTGAAGAAAGGAAAGTCTTCCACTCTCCTCCCCACACATATATACACGCCATTTATATATATGTATATATATATTTTAAAATTTTTTGAAAAAGGCACGTACACATTTATTCCAACGTACTACCGACACGTTATATATTTTACATACGTACGTTAACGTCACACCACCATACCTAACTCATATTTATGAGTATATGCAGGTCTTCCATCATATGATATAAGTCATGGTGATGACAAATTTAATACGACGCGTTAAAAGGTTCTAAACCAAAAATTGTCGTATCGGGCGAATACCGAAACTTCGCCAACGTGTCACGTGCTTGCAATAAATAGATGGTCAGCCCCTACACTTCAAAAATAGCCATAAATTTCATGGCTTACATGGTATGTGCAGCCATAAAATCATTCCATGTTGGCACACACAAATCACCCCACATTAAGGCCAAATTGTGGAGATTCCAATTTCAATTTTGTCACATGGCTAGGCGCCACTTTAATCATCCTTATGAGCTGAATATTAAAGTTTAATTTATGTATATTATGTGTAACATAATATATATAACATGTGCAAAAAATTGGAATTTAATTAGAGAAAAATCGGGTAATCGATAAACATCGAAAATTCGGTTTTCTACGTACACGACACATGGAACATTTTTGGCATATCATATAACATGTATCTAGACACTTTTACATATCTCATATATCTCAAAGTGTTCTGGAAAATTCAATTAAGGGCTGATTGGAATATACCATGTGTGTATTATTAAATATGCACTATTTTACAAAGTTTGCAAAAATAAAATTCAGCACATGTATAATCTATTATGCACGCCTTTACCATCATGATGGAATATATGTGGTGCCTTGTTGGCATATTGATTGGTCAAGAATGAAGCATACAATGTTGATGACATAAAGAAAGGAGCTACACAAGGTAACATTTCAAACGTATGTCTCATTTGTAACACATGCTGAAAATTTCAGCATGTGGATTATTGGCTGGCCGATTTTTGTAACTTATGAGGGATATTTTACTTCTTGATTAAGGTGGATTAATTGGAAGATAATTTGGAAGCATTTTGAATAAGTTATGGAATTTAAGTGGTGATATTTTTAAATATCACACATGCTGAAAATTTCAGCATGTGTGAATGTATAGTGGCCGAAATGTTGGCCTCATTGGTGTCCAATTTCATCCCATACATGATGAGAATATTGTATACTAAATAGTGATTGAATTATCCCTTAATTTATTGGATTAAATCAATGCAAAATAGGTAATATTTTGAATAAAAATGAATGTTACACATGCTGAAATTTCAGTATGTGCAAGACTCATTATGGCCGAAATTTTGCATACCTTTTGGAAGAAAATTGTCTTGCTAATTTTACGTGATGATATTGGGAGTTATGGTAACTATTTTATGATGATTTTGACACATGTTTTAAGTGTTATTCTCAGATTTGCCTAGTCATCAAGTGATGACAACATCCAACCACTCAATGAGTGCCAAGTAAGCAAGAGCTTAATGATCATCCAATGAGGAGATACCAAGTAAGCAAACACATGTCACAATGATGCCATATACTCTTCCAAGGTCTTAGAAGATAATTTTGAATAAGGGAAGAAGAGCAAGGGGGGCGGCCACATTGTTAAAAAGGAAGGAAGAAGAGCAAAACAAGAACAAGAACAAGACTTGCAAATTTTGAAGCATCAAAAACGCCTAGCCTTCTTCTTCTACACTCTCTTTCTTTCTTCTTTCTAAAAGCCTATTGTACTTACATTCATATACTTGAATAGGCTTCTTATACATCACCACATATTCTTCATCTTTGTAAAAGATTGATCAAGGTGTGATCAATCTTAGACTTGCAAGATGGTGGTGTTCGTGTGCATTGTATTCACATACAAAGTTTGTAAAGGGTTGAAGTTGGTGTGTAACTCCATCAACCCTTTGGTAAGGTGCTTTTGTGTTGTGTGATTAGTGTGAACCGAGGAAGGTGTCCTCTAAGACTGGAGTAGGTTGTTTATAAACGAACCAGTATAAAATTCTTGGTGTCATTTACTTTCAGCACTTACTTTCAGTTTCAGCACTTTGTTTATTGTTTTTGATCATGTTCGTAAAAATAGTAAACGAATTTCAAAAATTATGAAACTTTCCAGAATCATAGCCACACGTCTTAGAGTTCTTTTGGAACAAGTTTCAACCCTTTTGAATAATTATAAGTCATCCAAACGTCCAAAGTACTAAGACTAGTGCAGTCTGATTTTCAGGCTTGCAAAGGTTGAGACTTGGATCGTATTTGACTAACTTCACAAAAGAATTTTTCAAACCTGTTTCAACCCATTTAAATACAATTTATAAGGGGTTAGGCTTTAAATTTTCAGATCATTTGGAGTTACGTACAAATAGGAATTAATTTTTCAAATCAAACTACAGTTTCTGGCAGATTTGCACAATCTGACCACCAACAAATTTTCAAGGGGTTAGAGGTTGAATTTAAATCTGAAATTTTTAGGCGACACTCATAACATCTGAGTCTAAGTTTTCTCCAAATTTCAGAATTTTTGAAGACCTGCAACCTAGTTTTCAAAACTTTTTAATACTAGTCCTGAAAACAGACACTGTTTTCAGAAGTTGGGTTTTTGGTTTAAAACTATTTTAAAAACCACATTTTCCGCACCCCCTGTTCAACTCCTCCCCCCCTCTTCTAGTGGTGTCTTGCAGATCCTACAAGTGGTATCAGAGCGCAGGAACACTCACAAGTCACAACGAGAAGATCCAACGATCCGTGTGAGATGGCAACCACTAGCCACGAAACCGAGGAAAAAGATATGTCAAGCCAAATGCCTCCACTATTTTAAGATGAGGTAAATTCTGATTCTAACTCGGATTCTGAACTATCTTATGTTGATTTATATGTTGAAATCTTGAATTACATAAGTTTACTAGAACTCTTGCAAAACAAAAGAAACGGTTAATTGAAGACAAGAAATTATTAGAATCTTCTAACGAGAATCTTGTCGCTCAATTAAACGATTCAAAAAAAGAGTCGTCATGCATCATTACTGCATTAAAGACAGAGATCTCATCATTGACCGCGCAAAATAATGAAATGAAATCCGAGATTTCAAGTTTGAAATCGAGGAATACAGACTTAGAGAAAATGATGAAATAGTTTGATACGGGATATAACATGCTAGAGCGTATTATCTTATCACAAAAGCATGATAGTGATAAAACAAATCTAGGATACATTGAAACAAATGAAGTATCCATTAAACCAACCAAGTTCGTAGTGTCTAAGAAAGTAGACACCCCAAAACAAAAAAGGCATCTAAGATGACGCAAAGACCCCCTCTCTCCTCCTCACGCCCTACTTCTTCCTCATATCATGCGAAATACAATTTTGTGCCATATAGACATGAGAAGAAACAAGTGATGCATACACGTCATCCATTTCATTCATCTAGATCACGTACTACACACACAAACACAAGGACATATCAAAAACGTCCTACATATAATGCGTATAAAGGAGTTCTTGGCCAAAGGCCAAACGCATTTGCACCTAACGTATATTATGTTGCGATTTCATCACTTTTCTTACCTTTTGGAAGACCTAGAAAGTTCACCCAAATTTGGTCACCAAAAGGGACATTTTCAAAGGGTTGAATAAATAACCCTTACGAACGCACGTTTGATATTATGAAATGCATGATTTTTTCATCTTTACATGCGCTTTTGATTGTCTTTCCAAAATAAAGGGGGAGACAATGCATGATTTAAGGGGAAGAGAGAAACTGATGATTACATAAATCAAGGGGGAGACAATGCATGACATATTTTATGACATGACACGTTGTTGCATGAAACTTGTCTTATATAGTTCATATATATTGTTGCCGTACTAACGAGCCATGAAGCTTTAAAGCTTACATCAAATGACAAACATTTGTTGCGTTTGAACTATTTTCAGGTGCCACCACTAATAAACTAAACTAGTTCATTAAGTGAAGTACTTAGTTAATTAAACTAAGTAGTTCATTAAAGGAAGCAATATTTGGACAAGGCACAAAGGCAACAAGGTGAAGAAAGGAAAGTCTTCCACTCTCCTCCCCGCACATATATACACGCCATTTATATATATGTATATATATATTTTCAAATTTTTTGAAAAAGGCATGTACACATTTATTCCAACGTACTACTGACACGTTATATATTTTACGTACGTGCGTTAACATCACACCACCATACCTAACTCATATTTATGAGTATATTCAGGTCTTACATCATATGATATAAGTCATGGTGATGATAAATTTAATACGACACGTTAAAAGGTTCTAAACCGAAAATTGTCGTATCGGGCGAATACCGAAACTTCGGCAACGTGTCACGTACTTTCCATAAATAGATGGCCACCCTTAACTTCAAAATTAGCCATAAATTTCGTGGCTTAAATGGAATGCGAAGCCATAAAATCATTCCATGTTGGCACACACAAATCACCCCACATTAAGGCCAAATTGTAGAGATTCCAATTTCGATTTTGTCACATGGCTAGGCGCCACTTTAATCAGCCTTATGAGATGAATATTAAAGTTTAATTTATGTATATTATGTGTAACATAATATATATAACATGTGCAAAAATTTGGAATTTAATTAGAGAAAAATCGGATAATCGATAAACATCGAAAATTCAGTTTTCTATGTGCACGACACATGGAACGTTTTTGGCATATCATATAACATGTATGTAGACACTTTTTACATATCTCATATATCTCAAAGTGTTCTAGAAAATTCAATTAAGGGCTGATTGAAATATACCATGTGTGTATTATGAAATGTGCACTATTTTACAAAGTTTGCAAAAATAAAATTCAGCACATGTATAATCTATTATACACGCCTTTACCATCATGATGGAACATATGTGGAGCCTTGTAGGCATATTGATTGGTCAAGAATGAAGCATACAATGTTGATGACATAAAGGAAGGAGCTACACAAGGTAACATTTCAAACTTATGTCTCATTTGTAACACATGCTCAAAATTTCAGCATGTGGATTATTGGCTGGCCGATTTTTGTAACTTATGAGGGATATTTTACTTCTTGATTAAGGTGGATTAATTGGAAGATAATTTGGAAGCATTTTGACTAAGTTATGGAATTTAAGTGGTGATATTTTTAAATATCACACATGCTGAAAATTTCAGCATGTGTGAATGTATAGTGGCCGAAATGTTGGCCTCATTGGTGTCCAATTTCATTCCATACATGATGAGAATATTGTATACTAAATGGTGATTGAATTATCCCTTAATTTATTGGATTAAATCAATGCAAAATAGGTAATATTTTGAATGAAAGATGAATGTTACAAATGCTGAAACTTCAGCATGTGCAAGACTCATTATGGCCGAAATTTTGCATGCCTTTTGGAAGAAAATTGTCTTGCTAATTTTACGTGATGATCTTGGGGGTTATGGTAACTATTTTATGATGATTTTTGCACATGTTTCAAGTGTTATTCTCAGATTTGTCTAGTCATCAAGTGATGACAACATCCAACCAATCAATGAGTGCCAAGTAAGCAAGAGCTTAATGATCATCCAATGAGGAGATGCCAAGTAAGCAAAGACATGTTACAATGATGCCATATACTCTTCCAAGGTGATGTCACAATGATGCCATATACTCTTCCAAGGTCTTAGAAGATAATTTTTAAGAAGGGAAGAAGAGCAAGGGGGGTGGCCACATTGTTAAAAAGGAAGGAAGAAGAGCAAAACAAGAACAAGAACAAGCCTTGCAAATTCTGAAGCATCAAAAACGTCTAGCCTTCTTCTTCTACACTCTCTTTCTTTCTTCTTACTAAAATACTATTGTACTTACATTCATATACTTGAATAGTCTTCTTATACACCACCACATATTCTTCATCTTTGTAAAAGATTGATCAAGGTGTGATCAATCTTAGACTTGCAAGGTGGTGGTGTTCGTGTGTATTGTATTCACATACAAGGTTTGTAAAGGGTTGGAGTTGGTGTGTAACTCCATCAACCCTGTGGTAAGGTGTTTTTGTGTTGTGTGATTAGTGTGAACCGAGGAAGTTGTCCTCGAAGGCTGGAGTAGGTTGTTTATAACCGAACCAGTATAAAATTCTTGGTGTCGTTTACTTTCAGCACTTACTTTCAGTTTCAGCACTTGTTTATTGTTTTTGATCATGTTCGTAAAAATAGTAAACGAATTTAAAAAATTACGAAACTTTCTAGTCATAGCCACACGTCTTAGGGTTCTTTGGCATAAGTTTCAACCCTTTTGGATAAGTATAAGTCATCCAAACGTCCAAAGTATTGAGACTAGTGCAGTCTGATTTTCAGGCTTGCAAAGGTTGAGACTTTGATCGTATTTGACTAACTTCCCAAAAGAATTTTTCAAAACTGTTTCAACCCATTTAAATAAAACATATAAGGGGTTAGTATTTAAATTTTCAGATCATTTGGAGTTACGTACAAATAGGAATTAATTTTTCAAATCACATTACAGTTTCTGGCAGATTTGCGCAATCTGACCACCAATGAATTCTCAAGTGGTTAGAGGTTGAATTTAAATCTGAAATTTTTAAGAGACACTCATAACATCTAAAGCTAAGTTTTCGCCAAATTTTAGAATTTTTGAAGACCTGCAACCTAGTTTTTGAAACGTTTTAAAACTAGTCCTGAAAACAAAAACTGTTTTCAGAAGTTGGGTTTTTGGTTTAAAACTATTTTAAAAACCACATTTTCCGCATCCACTATTCAACCCCCTTCTAGTGGTGCCTTGCAGATCCTACAATAGTTGGGTTTTAGGCTCATCACTTTGCCTCTAGATTTAGTGTGGCCGAGCTGACCAGCAAGGACAGACAAATCTATGTAGATGAATCAGTGACGTGTACCTATTTAATGAAGTCGTATACACCATTTAATGTTGGCGTAAGTTA
>AP025044.1:14460665-14471569 GCA_036186865.1 Eustoma russellianum | reverse complement strand
CCTTTTTGTTGGTTCACTTG
Source organism: Eustoma russellianum (assembly GCA_036186865.1). Classification (NCBI taxonomy): domain Eukaryota; kingdom Viridiplantae; phylum Streptophyta; class Magnoliopsida; order Gentianales; family Gentianaceae; genus Eustoma; species Eustoma russellianum. The sequence continues at coordinate 14,471,549 of AP025044.1, read as the reverse complement.
TCACCAAGCCATAAAATGAATACCACATCATATTCACCATATAAATCACGATTTTAAGCATACATATATGTGTAGCAACTCAGATTTTTGAAGAAGAAATCAATAGATAATAATTGACAAGATTATGTCAACGTGTAACATCAAAATTCCTAATATTTCTTCTTATATGTCGTGATCATTTCCACACCTTTAACACCTTTGATATCTCTGAATAATGATGATAAACATGCTCTCATAAAATATATAAGAAGGTCTTCAAGATAGAAATAGAATGTGGCCTTTTACATCGTCACATATCCACTTATAGTCAATAATATCATCATGTGAGAGAATAAGATAAAGAATCATCATATAATCTTCAAGATAATAATATCTACTCCAGAATAATTATAAGTATATACTCAAGAGATTCCTTGAGTAAAAATGCCAAAAATACCCTCAGAGGTGAAATGACCAAAATGCCCATTGGTATGAGAAAACTCTAGAAATGACCCGGATGGTCAGAAATAATCATGATATCACCTTTGTCATGATAAATAAGATAAGAATACACCCTTGAAATATTTTCACCATGTGTGACATTTTTAAGTATTCAACACTTAAAATCATGACTTTGAAAATTATCCAAACATATTTCTCAACATTCTTCCCTTTTGGATGATTTTCAAAATAACCTAACATAATTTTAATGTCACAACCTATAACCAATTGCTTATCATAAATCTATCAATTGTTTCACCAAATTTGTACCAATTGTTTTAGAAACTAACCTTCAACCAATTACCAATTGTTTTCACAGTGTTTTTAAATTTTCAACTCTCATGTATTCATATGCTCATTTACTCCCCCTCAAATTATACTCTCCCCCTTAACCTATGCTCAACTTACACCAATTGAAATTTAGCATATTATTCAACCAACCAAATTATGAATTACCAACTAAAATCATGTTCTTATTCTATCTCCCCCTTTATTTTGCAAATCATACAAAAGATAAAACTATGCAATGGTATTGTAAGTCATCATACCTAGCTTTGCTCGTAAGTTTTCAATAGTGTCTTGATTAAGGGGTTTGGTAAAGATATCAGCTATTTGGTGATTAGTTCTTATATGGTTTATAACTATATCCTCATTTTGAACATGATCTCGAAGGAAGTGGTATCGCACCTCAATGTGTTTGTCCTTAGAATGAAGCACTGGATTCCGAGAAAGATTGATCTCACTTGTTCTATCACAGAAAATTGGAATCTTTTTTATTTTAATGCCAAAATTACTAAGTTGTTGTTTAAGCCAAAGTATTTGGGTAGTACATAAACTTAAGGCTATATACTCGGCTTCGGTGGTAGAAAGAGCTACACTAGCTTGCTTTTTAGAAAACCAAGAGATCAAGTTGGTTCCTATGAATTGACATGTACCGCTAGTGGATTTTCTATCTAATTTGCAACCACCATAATCAGCATCACTATATGCATGTAATTCCAACCTAGCGTTTCTCTCATACCAAAGTCCTAAGTGAGGTGTGTGTTTAAGATATCTAAAGATCTTTTTCACCGCATTGTAATGTGATACCTTGGGACAAGATTGAAACCTAGCACACATACACAGACTAAACATGATATTAGGTCTTGATGCAGTTAAGTATAATAGTGATCCAATCATGGACCTATAAAGTGTGTCATCAAAAGGTTTACCATTTTCATCCTTATCAAGTTTGGTGCTAACACTCATGGCGGGTAGTTGTTGGTTTCAACTCTTCGAAGCCAAACTTCTTAATCATATCATTGACATACTTAAGTTGGCTAATGTGAATGCCTTGAGGGGTTTGTTTGATTTGGAGGCCTAAGAAATAGTTCAATTCTCCTACCATTGACATTTCAAATTCTGACTTCATACACTCTTCGAAGTCTTTTACTAAGGTAGGGTTGGTTGAACCAAAGATTATATCATCTACATAGATTTGAACTATTAATAAGTCATTATCTTTTCTTCTTGGAAATAATGTGTTGTCTATGGTTCCCCTTTGATAATTATTTGCAATGAGAAAGTTCACAAATCTATCATACCAAGCTCTTGGAGCTTGTTTCAAACCATATAAAGCTTTCTTAAGCTTGTACACATGGTTAGGATTCTTTGGATCTTCGAATCCAAGGGGTTGTTTCACAAACAGCTCTTCTTGGATGTATCCATTCAAGAATGCACTCTTGACATCCATTTGGAAGAGTTTAATGTTGGTTAGACTTGCAATTGCAAGTAACAATCTAATTGCTTCTAGTCGTGCAACGGGTGCAAAGGTTTCTTCATAATCTATTCCTTCTTGTTGATTATAACCTTGTGCGACTAGCTTAGCCTTATTCCGTGTGATGTTTCCTTGTTCATCCATTTTATTCCTAAACACCCATTTGGTTCCTATATTGACTTGTTTTTGGGTTTAGATACTAAGTCCCATACATTGTTCCTGGTGAATTGATTCAATTCTTCATGCATGACATCTATCCAAGATATATCACCTAAGGCTTCCTTTACATTCTTAGGTTCTAAGTGTGAGATTAAACTATGTCCTTCAAGTTGACTTACGTTTCTACGTGTTCTAACCCCAACACTTAGAACCCCAATGATTAATTCTCTAGGATGCCACCAATTCCTAGATTGACTAGGTTCACCCTCATCTTGTTCAAATGTTTCATTAGTGTGAACATTATCATATATAATTTGATCATTAGTTGTATTATCTTCTAATTGCAAAGTTTCTTCATTTATTTCATCTAAGGGTTCATGCATATCTTGTTCAAGGGGGGTTATTTTTAGATGATCAATTACAGGCTCAAGTAATATATCATCATCAAACATATTTTCAACATTTTTCTCATGTTTATGTTGAGTTTTATCACTAACTTCAAAGCATGCATTTTCATTGAATTTTACATGTATGGATTCAATTATTTTTCTAGATGTAGGATTATAACACCTATATGCTCTAAAATTAGTTATATAACCAACAAATATACATTCAATAGACTTTTTTTCAAATTTGTCTAGATTATCCTTAATGTTCAACACAAAACACTTACATCCAAATACTCTTAGATAATCTATTTTAGGTTGTCTATTGTTTAACAACTCATAAGGTGTTTTATTTAATTTCTTTCTAATAGAAACCCTATTTATGATATAGCATGCACAACTAACACCTTTAGCCCATAAATATTTGGGTAATTTATTTTCACATAGCATAGCTCTAGCAACTTCTTGAATTGTTCTATTTTTGCGTTCAACAACTCCATTGAGTTGTGGTGTTCTTGGTGGTGAGAATTCGTGTTTAATTCCATGTATTCACAAAACTTGATTAAATCTTTGTTTTTAAATTCTCCACCTCTATCACTTCTAATTCGTTTAACATTTTCTTCGTAAATGTTTTCAAGTTGCTTAATAAGTGTTTCGATAGCTAATGGAGCATCGTCTCTGTGTGTTAAAAACAATGTCAATGTGTAGCGTGAGTAATCATCTACTATGACACATAAATAGTAGTGTCCACCTAGACTTCTTGTCCTACTTGGACCAAATAAGTCTAAGTGAAGTAATTCTAGTATATGACTAGTACTCACTTCATGTTTCGGTTTTAATGTTTCTTTAATGTGTTTTCCTTTAATACATGTTTCACACATTTGAAAATTATCTAAATTTAACTTAGGCATACCTCTAACTAAATTCTTTTTAGACAATTTCTTAATGGTTGAGATTCCTATATGGCCTAATCTTCTATGCCATAAATTTACATCTAAGTCATGTGATATTAAACACTTAACCTTAGCATCTAACATATTATTTAAGGTAAGAGTATAAATGTTACCATCCTTATTTCCTTTTAAAACTATTTCTCCTTTTTCATTTATTATATCACATGAATTGGGAAAAAAAAGAGACATTGTAACCGCAATCTATAAGTTGAGAAATACTTAATAAACTATAAGAGAGATTGATTACTAACAACACATTTCGTATTTGAAATGTGTTAGGGTCCTCGATTGTTCCTTTTCCAACAACTTGTCCTTTGTTGTTGTTACCGAATGTTACTTTTCCTCCATCCTTGATTGGTTCCAACTCGGTGAATAGTTTGGGGTTTCCCGTCATATGCCTCGAACATCCACTATCTAAAAACCGTTTGGTTTTTAGATTCTTTGACTTTGCCTCCTTCTTGCATTCCTTGCGTTTGTCCTACAATGGAGACAAAGTTTTAGGTACCCTTTATTTGGGTCCTTGAATGTTAGAAAGCACCACCCTTGTTTAGATATCCCTTAGGTATCCAAACTTGGACATACCTTCTAGGCATACTTTTAGCATTGTTATATTTTGGAAAATAAAAAGGATTAGCATATATATGATCATTCCACATAAGTGAAGATGCATTGTTATACATGTTACGCCATGGTTGATAAATATTATAGGATGGCCGACTTTTATGATGTGTATAAGGCTTGTGACTTTGTTTCTTATATGGTGCTCTATATGTATGTTCATATGCATTTCTATAAGACTTATATGAATATTGTCTATACTTAGGTTCATAATAAGTTGAATGCATTTTATTAGGTCTAGTTGCATTTGTATACATGTAGGCATAATTTCTAGGTTGTATAGATGCAAAGTTTTGCCTAGATGTACGTTGATATGTTTGTACAGGTTGTATTTTTACCTTAGAATAAACAGAAGAAGAAGTAGAAGAAGATTTAGCAGGCAAAGTTGTTTTTATAGCTTTATGAGGTTGTTTAGTAGTTGAAGATACAAACTTAGTCTTTTTATCTACTTTGTCATCTTCTTCTTTATATCCTAATCCAGTTTTTTCATTTCCATACTTTTATGATGATATAAGTGTATCTAACATATTAGCACCAGATTTAAATTGTTCTAACATTTTTTCTAAGGTAAGTTTAGAAGACTTAAGTTGCATTATCTCATTTTCACAACTTTCTAACTTAGATTGTAACATACTATTTTCCGTTTTGAACTTTTGTTCATTTTTCCTAAGTGATTCAATTTTATTCTCTAAAGAATCAAGAGTATTAATAGACTCTTGTTTAAAAGATTCTAATTGACCGGAAAATTACAATTTGGACGTCTTCAACTTGTCATTTTCTTCAATTAGTTTCTTCTTTTCTTTAGAGATCCTCTTACAGTGAGCATGCATTCTTAAAAACTCTTCATACATTTCATCAAATGTCATGTCACTATCAGAATCACTATCAGAAGAAGAATTTACCTCGTTGGATACGAAGCAGACTTGAGCTTCCTCAGTTTCGGATTCTGAGTCGGATGAGTCGCTCCATGTGCTCACCTTCATTGCTCGTTTTCCTTTTCTTGACTTAGACTCCTTTGTCTTTTGTGGCTCCTTGTCCTTGGCTTGTTTGTTATTGTTGTTATTATTATTATTTTTCTTTGTTGGACAATCATATGAAATATGTCCTTTTTGACCACATTCGTAGCACTTTAACTCTTTATTGTACCATTTATTGTTGTTAGAGTTATTTTTCTTGGGTTGAGAAGAAGAAGAAGAAGAACGTTGTCTATTCCTATTAGGACGTTTGAAAACTTTCTAAGTTTTCTTGCTATCAATATCAAGTCATCGTCTAATTCATTATCAATATGACTATCATCATTACTAGCATTTGTTTCAATTGTTTTGAAAGCTATTGACTTACCGGATGACTTAGACGATTCAGACTTTTGTTGGTTTAATTTGACCTCGTATACTCTAAGTGAGCCTATCAATTCGTCCATTTTTGTGATCGATTTCGTCTCTTCAATTGCCGTGACCTTTTGGATCCCATTTAGCATGAAGGCTTCGCATCACCTTTTGAACTTTTTCATTGTTCGTGAATGATTTGCCTAAAGTTTCAAGAGCATTGAAAATGTTAGTAATTCTCAAATCCATAGATGATATGGATTTGTTCGGCAACATTTTGAAAGACTCTAATTCAGTCATAAGCATGTTTGTTTTTTTGATTCTTTTACACCGCTTGTTTCTTCATGCTTTAATACAAGTGATTTCCACATATCGTGCGCACTTGTGCAATTTGACATATATCCTGTTTCAGAATTCGTAAGTCCATTTAAAATCAATTGCATGGCTTTAGCATTCATAGATATTTTCTTTTTATCTTCAGAAGACCATTCACTTTTATATTTTTCTACTTCCTGTGTGACTCCACTAACTTGTACAATCTTCATTGGAATGTACGGCTCATCTTCAACCATAGACCATAAATCGATGTCTGTAGCCATTAAGAATAGCCTCATTCTTAGTTTCCAATGAACAAAATTATTTCCATCAAAAAGAGGAGGACGTTGAGTGGACATACCTTCCAACTAGCCTTTGTGAGAAACTATGGCCGTTGTATGTGCCTTTAATATGAGATTAATAGGCTACAAAGAGTAATTATTTCTTGGCCTTGTATTGTTTGTACGGTGTTGAATCTTGCTTCTTTGAGTGGTGTAAACCTCGCTCTGATACCAATTGTTAGACCGTGCATCTGCAATAAACACCACTAGAAGGGGGTGAATAGTGGTTTGTGGAAATTACACTACAACCCTTTGTAAAAATCTCCTTTGAAAACAGAATCTGAGACCACCTCAGATTCAGAACCCATTTTTGAAAAATTCAAAAATAATTGTATACAACTCCACAAATTATGAAACTTTTCCAGATTTAACTTCAATATGTTAGAAAGACTCTGTCCAAAAACCAGACAAATATGAGATTGTTTGGCCCTTCAAACAAATAAAAAGATTCAGATGGTCAATCTGGATAGAATTGGACAGAATGTTGCTGATTTTGAAAAACATGTCTCTTTGAATACTCAACCAAAAAGGTTGATATTTATATCAAAACACTCCTTAGGATGTGTAAATGATGTTTTCAAAAGGCCCTGACCTTAAACATATCTTGATAAATGCAGAATTTAATGTTTCTCAAAACTGGTCAGATTACAGCCAGATTGGAGCAGTTATCTTGCGAAGACTTAAAGATTAACTTTCTCTTACTCAAATCAAGTGATTCTTATTGAAAATGAAAGCTAACAGTCTGAAGTATAACTCCACCAAAAATCATGAATTTTGAAAGTGTTTAGCTATTTTTTCAAATAGTGAGAAGTTATGTGAAAACGGCAGTAAAAACGGGCAGAAAACATAAATGAAGAAACAAGACAAGAACACCGAGAATTTATCCTGGTTCGGTCAATGTGACCTACTCCAGTCCTAAAGAACACATTTCCTTGGATTTCACTATGAAATGAATCGCCTTACAACAAGAACCAAGCTTGATCATTGGATTATACACCAACCCTACTCAAGACTTGGATAATCACCTTCTATGCAACACTTAGTTGCAACACCTCTACAACATATTGATATAGCCTTATAGAAATGGCTAATCAATATTACAAATGAAGCTCAAAAGGCTTGTAGCTCAAAAAAAAACAACAAGAACACCTTTGCTACAAAGAATGGAACAAGAACAACAAGAAGAAGATGATAGCTAGACAAATCAACAATGCTTTTCAAGTGAGCTTCAAGTGTGTTTCATCTTATTCACCATTGCCTCTATTTATAGTGTGATTTGAGCCTTGGAGATAAGATTGCACATGTGTCATCATCTTCATCATCAAGTCCAAGTGTCTTCACATTATTGGTTGGCCTTTGTACACTTGGCAAAATGATACTACATAATTGGTCTACCTTTGAAACACCTTGTTGGCCGAAAATTCCACCTTGGAATGCCTCATTTATCCTTTGCAAAATGTAGATAATATGGAGAAGATAATACCTCAACTTCTTGGTATAAACATGGGACATGTGAGGCTGACTTTTCTTAGATAAAAAAACAACTCAAATTCAGCTCCATTCAAACAATGTAGCCATTGGCTACAACTTTGATTTTTCCAAAAAATAATCTTGGTTATCCTTTGTAAAATGAAGATAATAAAAAAGGATAATACCACCAAAATACCCTCAACTCCAAGCACAAGAATAAGACATGAAGTCTTCATTTGACTTCAAAAAATCTGATGAAAACACCTTGTAGCCGTTGGCTACATTTGAATATTTCTAAGTTGGCAATTTCGCCAACTAGCTCCTTTTTGGTTGGTCCACTTGTCACCAAGCCATAAAATGAATACCACATCATATTCACCATATAAATCACGATTTTAAGCATACATATATGTGTAGCAACTCAGATTTTTGAAGAAGAAATCAATAGATAATAATTGACAAGATTATGTCAACGTGTAACACCAAAATTCCCAATATTTCTTCTTATATGTCGTGATCATTTCCACACCTTTAAAACCTTTGATATCTCTGAATAATGATGATAAACATACTCTCATAACATATATAAGAAGGTCTTCAACATAGAAATAGAATGTGACATCTCAAATCGTCACATATCCACCTATAGTCAATAATATCATCATGTGATAGAATAAGATAAAGAATCACCATATAATCTTCAAGATAATAATATCTGCTCCAGAATAATGATAAGTATATAATCAAGAGAGAAATTTACTAGGGGCTGATGTACATGGATCAATTCATGTGTCTCTGCCTGAGAGATCCACGTCATTTTTCTTCACTTTTTCAACCTTTAATCCCTTATAACACCATATGTGACATTTATAAGTATTCACCACTTAAAATCATGACGTTGAAAATTATCCAAACATATTTCTCAACATTCTCCCCCTTTTGGATGATTTTCAAAATAACTCAACATGATTTTAACGTCACAACTCATAACCATTTGTTTAACATCATAAATCTTACCAATTGTTTTCAAACTTTGTTCAACAAACTTTTAAATAGTTATGCTCCCCCTCAACTTATACTCTCCCTCTTAACCTAAACTTATATCAATTAAAACTTATCATACCAAATCATGACTTACCAACTAAAATCATGTTATTATTCTATCTCCCCTTTTATTTTGCAAATCATGCAAAAGATAGAACTATACAATGGTGTTTTAAGTCATCATACCTAACTTGGCTCGTAAGGTTTCAAAAGTGGCTTGATTAAGGGGTTTGGTAAAGATATCAGCGATTTGGTGATCAGTTCTTATATGGTTCATGACTATATCCTCATTTTGAACATGATCGCGAAGAAAGTGGTTTCGCACCTCAATGTGTTTGGCCTTAGAATGAAGCACCGGATTCTGAGAAAGATTGATTGCACTTGTGCTATCGCAGAAAATTGGAATCTTTTTCATTTTAATGCCAAAATCACTAAGTTGCTGTTTAAGCCAATGTATTTGAGTAGTACATAGACTCAAAGCAATATACTCGGCTTCAGTGGTAGAAAGAGCTACACTAGCTTGCTTTTTAGAAAACCAAGAGATCAAGTTGGTTCCTATGAATTGACATGTACCGCTAGTGGATTTTCTATCTAACTTGCAACCACCATAATCAGCATCACTATATGCGTATAATTCCAACTTAGCGTTTCTATCATACCACAGTCCTAAGTGAGGTGTATGCTTAAGATATCTAAAGATCTTTTTCACTGCATTGTAATGTGATACCTTAGGACAAGATTGAAACCTAGCACACATACACACACAAAACATGATATCAGGTCTTGATGCAGTTAAGTATAACAGTAATTCAATCATAGACCTATAGAGCGTGTCATCAAAAGGTTTACCATTTTCATCTTTGTCTAATTTGGTGCTAACACTCATAGGGGTAGTTGTAGGTTTCAACTCTTCAAAGCCAAACTTCTTAATCATATCATTGACATACTCAAGTTGGCTAATGTGAATTCCTTGAGGGGTTTGTTTGATTTGAAGTCCTAAAAATTAATTCAACTCTCCTACTATTGACATTTGAAATTCTGACTTCATACACTCTTCGAAGTCTTTGACTAAAGTAGGGTTAGTTGAACCAAAGATAATATCGTTTACATTTATTTGAACTATTAACAAATCATTATCTTTTCTTCTTATGAATAATGTATTGTCTATTGTTCCCCCTTGATAATTATTTGCAATAATAAAGTTTGCAAATCTATCATACCAAGCTCTTGGAGCTTGTTTCAAACCATATAAAGCTTTCTTAAGCTTGTAAACATGGTTAGGATTCTTTGGATCTTCGAATCCATGGGGTTGTTTGACAAACACCTCTTCTTGGATGTATCCATTCAAGAATGCACTCTTGACATCCATTTGAAAGAGTTTAATGTTACTTAGACTTGCAATCGCAAGTAATAATCTAATTGCTTCTAGTCGTGCAACGGGTGCAAAGGTTTCTTCATAATCTATACCTTCTTGTTGATTATAACCTTGTGCGACTAGCCTAGCTTGATTCCTTGTAATATTTCCTTGTTCATCCATTTTATTCCTAAAGACCCATTTAGTTCCTATGATAGACTTGTCTTCAGGTTTAGGTACTAAGTCCCACACGTTGTTCCTTGTGAATTGATTTAATTCCTCATGCATAGCATCTATCCATGATACGTCACCAAAGGCTTCCTTAACATTCTTAGGTTCTATGTGTGAGACTAAGATATATCCTTCAAGTTGACTTATGTTTCTTCTAGTTCTAAACCCAACACTTGGATCCCCAATAATTAATTCTCTAGGGTGCCACCAATTCCTAGATTGATTAGGTTCACCCTCATCTTGTTCAAATGTTTCATTAGTGTGAACATTATCATATGTAATTTGATCATTAGTTGTATTTTTTGGACCGTGCACCTGCAATAAACACCACTAGAGGGGGGTGAATAGTGGTTAGCGGAAATTACACTACAACCCTTTGTTAAAATCCCCTTTGAAAACAGAATCTGAAACCACCTCAGATTCAGAACCCGTTTTTCAAAAATTCACAAATA
>AP025044.1:14408749-14434773 GCA_036186865.1 Eustoma russellianum | reverse complement strand
ATACTCCCTATCACGTGCGATGCACGCTCTGATGTTCAAAGTAGACGCCGTTGACTTCATGAGAGACTCCGCGGTGCCGTAGAACGGGACCACCGGCAACCGCTCGTGGCGTTGGGCTAAAGGGTTAGCCGAGTGGATGCCACGGTCGCACGCTGCGCATAAGGCAGCGGCGTCTGCCTTGCACGTGACGCTAGCGGGTGCTTGCTCACACGCTTCGCACATCCACACACGCGCGTGGACCGCTCCGGAATTTCGGGAGGCATGAATCTTGGAGTCGCATGAAATGCACATGTGGGCTGATTCCGTCCGGCAAAAGAGCAAAGCCTGGGCGACGGTACAGTAATCACAGAGTTTAGCCACTAGTCCCCACTGGTCAACAACACCGGTGGTGACGGCTATTTCTGGAAAACCCATTTGGGAAATGGGGATTTTTTTTAATGGATTGGGGCAAGTGGAGGGGAAATGATGGTGAGGATAATGTCTGCGCGTGTAATAGTGGAATATTGCTGTGTAGTGTAGGATGGGTTTTGTGATGTGTGACTGTATACAACTATATATCTAAGAGGAAACAGAGAGAAATCTAGTGGTTGGCTGAAGGAAAGGTGACACGTGGAGATGGTTTCAGCCACAAAAAAGATTTGATGACACTGTGTTTGCCGACCTTGGACCCACCTGAAAGAGTGTAGCCTTGATTGGGTATAGGACCGACAACAACACGAACTTGATAAGATTTTTATAGATTTGGATTTAGTTTTGGTGGGTTTCACATAAAAATTTGGTTAGACATGAAACTTAACCTGCTAAAGTAATTCGTATCTAGATATGTGGGTGACTCATTTATATATCTGTCAGATATGTGAATCGTTAGTTTTTCTAAAAAATTATTCTAAACAATAACACAAATATTTTATTTTCTGCATCCTATCCTTGTGGAGCTCTACGAAACTACAACTTTTTCCCTGAGCGATCGTCCTTCTTTCTTTCAACAATGGTGGCGAAATCTTCAACCGCCACACACAAACTAAAGCCTCCCTTCTTTCTCTTACTCTTCCTCTTCTGCCACACACACCGCAGTTCTCCTCCATCGTCCCAAACTCACAACTATAGCCGCCCGTCGTCGCCTTTCTCCCTCCTCCATCATCCCAAACCCACAACTATAGCCACCCGTCGTCGCCTTTCCCCTCCCTGTTTCGCAAGAACAAACCACCCAACAGCGATGATGTAGAGCCCTATTGTCACCATAGAACCATCACCCCACTTCCTTCTCTTGTTTTCTAGCCAACAAAATTTTGCAGAGTGTGGCTCACTACACTCGTCACTCATCCTCAGTCCTCTTTTGGCGATTTCGCCTTTCCTTCTAAGTTTCAGCGTGCGCCCCTTTTCTGGCTTTCTCGGAGACCGCTGGTCGTCCTTAATCCAAAATGATCTGAACATGACCTGAAATATTTGTACAAGTTAAGTTTGTAGGTTAATCTGGTATACGGCGCGATACCTGGTATGTATAAGCTTGAATAGCTTTTTTGTAGATTAGGTATGGTTTGACACTTTCGTAATCCAAAACCAAATAAACTCAAAACACGGCTTGATATCCCTAATGAGGTAGCTGGAGTTTACCCCGGTTAGATTTCTGTGAGGTCAATAGATAAAGGCATTTTGCCTCAAAAAAGCAAAAGGAAAAAACAACACAGGCATTTATTTACTCGGTCCATTCCATGGTAATAATTATCAATGTAAATAATAAAATATTTTAAATTATATTTACTTTAAGTCTTGTAATACGTTTTTTTGATATTTCTCTGGTGTAATTTGTTTGTCCATATCAAATGCTTATAATTTTCATAAATAAAAAACATTTAACTTAACAAACGTCCACGTAATAGGGGCAATTTAGTAATACACCACAAAAAAAATGTTGTTTTGCGACAGACAAATTTCGTCGCAATTTCGTCGCTAACGGAATATAGCGGCGCAATTGCAACGAAATTTGTAGGTCGTTATACGGCTTGTCGCCAAAGTGATTTTCGTCGGTGAAGCGTCGCTATATTACGACAAGAGAAGGCTCGTCGGCGGTTCGTCGCACAATTGCGACGAAAATCTCTCAGGGTCTGCGACCTGTTATTTCCGTCGTCGCTTAGTCGGTATATCTTTTGTCGTCGCTATTTTAAAATTTTTGATTTTTTATGTCGGTCTGTGACATTTTTGTTTCGTCGCAGGTTCGTTTGCTATTATTTAAATTAATATTAAATATTTAATATTAAATATTAAAATATTTATAATTTATTAATAATATCAATATATTATTAATTAAATAGTTTTTATTATTATTATTTAATTTTTATATATTTTATTTTGTATATAAAATCAGTTTTACGAATATTATACAGAAAATACGGTATTTGCGTATTGAAGTTCGTATAATTAAACACCACAAACGAATGGAATCCGTATATAATGTCCAGATAAAATATAAAAGAACAAAGAATATGTCAATACAATAAATGAAATAGACAATACGAAAAATCAAAAAAATGAAATACTATGCAGAGGAAGGTGGAGGGGGATCATCGGAGAAGGGTGACCATCATGAGGGCGAGGCTGAGGCTGCGAGGAGCTGGAAATGAAAGAGATGAGGATCTGCGATAGCTGCGAGATTTGCTGGTTGTCTCCTACTGCGCCTGCATCGTCCCTCTGCTGCGCCTGCTGAAGCGCCTGCTCAAACCGCCTGCTGAACCGACTGCTTGCAGCACCTCTGGGTCTGAGTGAGCTGCGACCGCAGTGCCTGTACACTCTCCTCATGCTGCGGCCTGATGGTCTCCACCTCATGCTGCAGCGTCGCATGATCTGATTCCAGGCGCGAAATATCCTCTGGCGTCGCAGAAGGCGCAGAGGTGCTGGCCTCGGAGGAAGCACCTGGATGCAGAACTTCGGAGAAGAATCGCGGCACTGCTGTGTTGACAAATATGTTTGGATAATTTTCAAAGTCATGATTTTAAGTGATGAATACTTAAAAATATCGCACATGGTGTTATATGTGATTAAAAGTTGAACAAGTTGACATCGATCTCTCAGGTTGTTGCACATCGATCGATCTATGTACATAGATCTCTCACGTCGATCGATCTATGTAAGGCAGATAAGTTAAGACCTTTCTGTGAGACATCGATCTCTAAACCTGAGACACATCAATCGATCGATGTACATCGAACTCTCACTTCGATCCGATCGATGTAGGTCAGAGGAAAACTCTGAAACTTCTATGAGACATCGATCTCTGAAGCTGAGACACTTTGATCGATCAATGTCTAGGGTTTTTAGAAATAATTTTCTAAAAAGTGATAAAATGATTGTTTTTATTTGTACATGATTTATACATGCTCATTATGTGATTATTATGTGTTTTTTGGTGATTATTATTGTCTTGTGACTAACATGCCCTCGAAGTTTCTACAACTTACCAAAAAGGGCAAAAGTGGTATTTTGAGTTTTGTAGGTACTCGACATGGTGAATATGATTCAAGAAGATATTATCATCTTACTTATTATCAAGAAGGTGTTATTATATTTAATTCTGACCATCGGGTCATTTCTGGAGTTTTATCTCACTAGGGGCATTTTGGTCATTTTACCCCGAAGACAGTTTCGGTATTTTTACTCAAGGAATCTCTTGAGTATCTTATTATATTCATTCTGGAGTTCATTTAGTATATTCTTGAAGATTATTTGGTGGTTTTCTATTTTATTCTCTCATTTGATGATTTTATCGACGGTAGCGGGATATGTGACAGTATTCGATGTCACGTTCTATTTTCTCTTGAAGACTCTTATATATATGTTATTGGACGTTCTTAATCATCATCTTTCAGAGATTACAAGGTGTCCTTGGTGCAAGATTCATCACAATATGTCAAGGAGAAATGGGAATTTTGATATTATATGTTGACATAACCTTGTCAACTATTATTTGTTGATTTCTCATCAAAAATCTGAGTTGGTATACATATACACAGCCTCCAAACGTGATTATACAGGTGGAGATGATGTTTTCTCATTTATGAGTTGGAGACAAGAAGACAAACCAAAAGCAAGCTAGTTGGCAAAAGTTGCCAACTTGAAATTTCAAATTTGAATGTAATGGAGACAAGATTGTTGGAGATGATTATGGAGGTGTTTTAATTCAAATTCTCAGCCATCACATGGTCCTAAATTTGGAGGGAATATGTCATCAATTCACTCTATAAATAGAAGGCAAGGTGAAGAAGAGAAGACACACACTTGAAAGCAAAATTGAAGATTGTTGTCTTGCTATTCTCTTCTCATATTTTCGTTCATACTTTGTGTAGCTAAGGTGTTCCAATTTTCTTTGTTGTCCAGCTACACTATACACACCTTCTTGAGTTGGATTTCTATAATTGATTAGTCAAATTTATAATGCTACATCAATAGGTGGTAGAGGTGTCGTAACAATTAGTTGCATAGAGGTGATTATCCAAGTCTTGAATAGGGTTGGTGTATAGCCCAAGGATCAAGCTTGGCTCTTGTTGTAAGGTGTTCATTTGATAGTGAAATCCAAGGAAAGGTGTTCCTTGGGACTGGAGTAGGTCACATTAACCGAACCAGGATAAATTCTCGGTGTTCTTCTCTTGTTTCTTTATTTCTATTTTCTGCCCGTTTTTGACTGCAGTTTTCACACAACTTCTCACAATTTGCAAAAATAGCTAAACATTTTCAAAATTCGTAATTTTTGGTAGAGTTATACTTCAGACTGTTAGCTTTCATTTGCAACAAGAATAACTTGATTTGAGCAAGGGAAAGTTAGTCTTTCAGTCTTTGCAAGATAACTGCTCCAATCTGGCTGCAATCTGACCAGTTTTGAGAAAACTTACATTCTGTATTTTTCAAGAGTTGGTTAAGGTCATTGGCCTTTTGGAAACTTCATCTACACATCCTAAGGAGTGTTTTGATATAAAGATCAACCTTTTTGGTTTGAGTATTCAAAGAGAAACACGTTTTGCAAAATCAGCAACATTCTGTCCAATTCTGTCCAGATTGATCATCTGAATCTTTTTATTTATTTGAAGGGTCAAACGATCTTTTTTTTGTCTAATTTTTGGATAGAGTCTTGTTAACGCATCGAAGTTAAATTCTGAAAAGTTTCATAATTTTTGAAGTTGTGTACAATTATTTGTGAATTTTTGAAAAACGGGTTCTGAATCTGAGGTGGTATCATATTCTGTTTTCAAAGGGGATTTTAACAAAGGGTTGTAGTGTAATTTCCGCTAACCACTATTCACCCCCCCTCTAGTGGTGTTTATTGCAGGTGCACGATCCAAAATTGGTATCAGAGCAAGGTCTGCACCACTCGAAGAAGCAAGATTCAACACTATACAAACAAGGCAAGGCCAAGAAACCAACAACATAGTAGGCTGCTAATCCCAAAACAAAGGTTTGGAGCATTTGAACACTTCAAGAAGGCTTCGAGCATTAGCATTCACTTTATTTAAAGATTCGAGGTATTCATCTAAAATCATACATCATGTCATCAATCCTTTATAAAGGAGTGTACTTAAAGTCTACGAAACAGGTAACATCTACTCCTGATTTTGATTCTGATAACGAGATGACTTTTGATGAAATGTATGATGAATTCATAAAAATGCATGCTCATTGTAAAAGGTTGTCAAAAGAGAAAAAGAAGCTAATTGAAGAGAATGAAAAGTTGAAGACAACCAACTTAGAACTTTCTAATCAATTAGAGTCTTTGAAACAGAGTCACCAAGTACTATTGATTCATTAAGGACTAAAATTGAGTTATCTAGAAATAATGAACAAGCCTTAAGAACTGAAAATAGTGTGTTGAAAACCAAATACAGGATTATGAAAATGAAGTGTTTACACTTGAATCATGTAAACTAGATTTAGAGAAAACCTTAGAACAATTTCAATCAGGAACAAACATGTTAGATGTATTAATATCATCGCAAAAATATGAAAATGATAAAACCGTCTTAGACTATAAAGAAGAAAATGAAAAAGTAAATAAAAAGACTAAGTTTGTTTTATCTAGTACAAAGTTGCCATATAATACAAAATCAACTTTGCCTGCTACATCTGCTTCTACACCTTCGTCTACTTATATCAAGGCAAAAATACAACACCCACCCACCAATATACACACGCATAAACATACATCTAGGCCAAACTTTGCATCTAGACAATCTAGAAATTATGCTACATGTATACAAATGCAACTAGACCGAATAAATAATATACACCTTATTATGAACCTAAGTATAGACAACACTCATATAAATCTTATAGAAATGCATATGAACATACATACATAGCGCCATTCAAGAAACAAAATTACATGTTTTATACACACTACCAAAATCGGCCAAGGCATAATAATTATCAACCATGGCGCAACATGTATAACAATGCATCTTCACTTATGTGGAATGATCATGTATATCCTAATTCTTCTTATTTTCCAAATTATAGCAATGCTAAAAATGTGCCTAGAAGGTATATTCAAGTTTGGATACCTAAGGGATATCTAAACAAGAATAGTGCCCCTAACATTCAAGGACCCAAATAAAGGGTACCTAAAACTTTGTCTCCATTGTAGGAAAAACGCAAGGAATGCAAGAAGGAGACAAAGTCAAAGAATCTGAAAACCAAATGGTTTTTAGATAGTGGATGTTCGAGGCATATGACGGGGAACCCCAAACTATTCATCGAATTGGAACATATCAAGAATGGAGGAAAAGTAACATTCGGTGACAACAACAAAGGACAAGTTGTTGGAAAAGGAACAATTGGGGACCCTAACACATTTCAAATACGAAATGTGTTATTAGTAAGCAATCTATCTTATAATTTACTTAGTATTTCTCAACTTATAGATTGTGGTTATAATGTCTCCTTTCATCCCAATTCTTGTGATATAATAAATGAAAAAGGAAAAACGGTTTTAAAAGGAAATAGAGATGGAAATATTTATATCCTTACCTTAGATAACATGTTAGATGCTAAGGTTAAGTGTCTAATATCACATGACTTAGATGTAAATTTATGGCATAGAAGATTAGGCCATATAAGAATTTCAACTATTAAGAAATTGTCTAAGAAGAATTTAATTAGAGGAATGCCTAAGTTAGACTTAGATAATTTTTAAATGTGTGAAACATGTATTAAGGGAAAACACATTAAAGAAACCTTAAAACCGAAACATGAAATGAGTACTAGTCATGTACTAGAATTGCTTCACTTAGACTTATTTGGTCCAAGTAGGACAAGTATTCTAGGTGGACACTACTATATGTGTGTCATGGTAGATGATTACTCACGCTACACATGGACATTGTTCTTAACACACAAAGACGATGCTCCATTAGCAATCAAAACCCTTATTAAGCGACTTGAAAACATTTATGAAGAAAATGTTAAAAGAATTAGAAGCGACAGAGGTGGAGAATTTAAAAACAAAGACGTAATCAAATTTTGCGAACTATATGGAATCAAACATGAATTCTCACCACCTAGAACACCACAACTCAATGGAGTTGTTGAACGTAAAAATAGAACGATTCAAGAAGTTGATAGGACAATGCTGTGTGAAAATAAATTACCTAAATATTTATGGGCTGAAGCTGTTAGTTGTGCATGCTATATTATAAATAGGCTCACTATTAGAAAGAAATTAAATAAAACGCCTTATGAATTGCTAAACAATAGACAACCTAAGATAGATTATCTTAAAGTATTTGGATGTAAATGTTTTGTGCTGAACACTAAGGATAATCTAGATAAATTTGAACAAAAGTCTATTGAATGCATATTTGTTGGGTATTCATCTAACTCAAGAGCATATAGGTGTTATAATCCTGCATCTAGAAAAATAATTGAATCCATACATGTGAAATTCAATAAAAATGCATGCTTTGAAGTTAGTGATAAACATCAACATAAACAAGAAACAAATGTTGAAAATATGTTTGATGATGATGTATTACTTGAGCCTGTACTTGATCATCTAGAACCAACTCCCCCTGAACAAGACATACATGAACCCTTAGATAAAAGAAATCAAGAGACTCTGCAATTGGAAGATACAACTAATGATCCAGTTACATATGATAACGTTTACACTAATGAAACATTTGAACAAGATGAGAGTGAACTTAGTCAATCTAGGAATTGGTGGCACCCTAGAGAACTAATCATTGGGGATCCAAGTGTTGGGGTTAAAACACGTAGAAATATAAGTCAACTTGAAGGACATAGCTTAATCTCACAATTAGAACCTAAGAACGTAAAGGAAGCCTTAGGTGACATATCATGGATAGATGCTATGCATGAGGAATTAAATCAATTCACAAGGAACAACGTGTGGGACTTAATACCTAAACTTGAAGACAAGTATATCATAGGAACTAAATGGGTTTTTAGGAATAAAATGGATGAACAAGGAAATATTACAATGAATAAGGCTAGACTAGTCGCACAAGGTTATAATCAACAAGAAGGAATAGATTATGAAGAAACCTTTGCACCCGTTGCACGACTAGAAGCAATTAGATTGTTACTTACGATTGCAAGTATAAGCAAAATTAAGCTCTTTCAAATGGATGTCAAGAGTGCGTTCTTGAATGGATACATCCAAGAAGAAGTGTTTGTCAAACAACCTCCTGGATTCGAAGATCCGAAGAATCCGAACCATGTTTATAAGCTTAAGAAAGCTCTATATGGTTTAAAACAAGCTCCAAGAGCTTGGTATGATAGATTTGCGAACTTTCTTATTGCAAATAATTATCAAAGGGGAACAATAGACAACACATTATTTCTAAGACAAAAAGATAATGATTTGTTAATAGTTCAAATCTATGTAGATGATATAATCTTTGGTTCAACAAACCCTACTTTAGTAAAAGACTTCGAAGAATGTATGAAGTCAGAGTTTGAAATGTAAATGGTAGGAGAGTTGAATTATTTCTTAGGACTTCAAATCAAACAAACCCCTCAAGGAATTCACATTAGCCAACTTAAGTATGTCAATGATATGATTAAGAAGTTTGGCTTTGAAGAGTTGAAACCTACAACTACGCCTATGAGTGTTTGTACCAAACTTGATGAGGATGAAAATGGTAAACCTTTTGATGACACACTTTATAGGTCTATGATTGGCTCATTGTTATACTTAACTGCATCAAGACCTGATATTATGTTTAGTGTGTGTATGTGTGCTAGGTTTCAATCTTGTCCTAAGGTATCACATTACAATGCAGTGAAAAAGATCTTTAGATATCTTAAGCATACACCTCACTTAGGACTGTGGTATGATAGAAACGCTAAGTTGGAATTACACACATATAGTGATGCTGATTATGGTGGTTGCAAGTTAGATAGAAAATCCACTAGCGGTACATGTCAATTCATAGGAACTAATTTGATCTCTTGGTTTTCTAAAAAGCAAGCTAGTGTAGCTCTTTCTACCACTGAAGCCGAGTATATCGCTTTGAGTTTATGTACTACCCAAATACTTTGGCTTAAACAGCAACTTAGTGATTTTGGCATTACAATGAATAAGATTCCAATTTTCTATGATAGCACAAGTGCAATCAATCTTTCTCGGAATCCGGTGCTTCATTCAAATGCCAAACACATTGATGTGCGATACCACTTTCTTCGCGATCATATAGTCGCTGACATCTTCACCAAACCCCTTAATCAAGCCACTTTTCAAAACTTACGAGCCAAATTAGGCATGGTGACTTACGATCCCATTGCATAGTTCTATCTTTTGCATGATTTGCAAAATAAAGGGGGAGATAGAATAAGAACATGATTTTAGTTGGTAAGTCATGATGAATCATATGCTAAGTTTTTACTGGTATAAATTTTGGAGCATAGGTTAAGGGGAAGAGTATGAGTTGAGGGGGAGCGGCATACTATTTAAAAGTTGAAAATATTTGGTTAAACTTTTGGTTAAACTTTTGGTTATTAGTTGTGACATTAAAATCATGTTAGGTTATTTTGAAAATCATCCAAAAGGGAGAGAATGTTGACAAATATGTTTGGATAATTTTCAAAATCATGATTTTAAGTGATGAATACTTAAAAATGTCGCACATGGTGTTATATGTGATTAAAAGTTGAACAAGTTGACATCGATCTCTCAGGTTGTTGCACATCAATCGATCTATGTACATAGATCTCTCACATCGATCGATCTATGTAAGGCATATAAGTTTAAGACCTTTCTGTGAGACATCGATCTCTAAACCTGAGACACATCAATCGATCGATGTACATCGAACTCTCACTTCGATCGATCGATGTAGGTCAGAGGAAAACTCTGAAACTTTCTGTGAGACATCGATCTCTGAAGCTGAGACACTTCGATCGATCAATGTCTAGGGTTTTTAGAAATAATTTTCTAAAAAGTGATAAAATAATTGTTTTTATTTGTACATGATTTATACATGCTCATTATGTGATCATTATGTGTTTTTTGGTGATTATTATTGTCTTGTGACTAACATGCCCTCGAAGTTTCTACAACTTACCAAAAAGGGCAAAAATGGTATTTTGAGTTTTGTAGGTACTCGACATGGTGAATATGATTCAAGAAGATATTATCATCTTACTTATTATCAAGAAGGTGTTATTATATTTAATTCTGACCATCGGGGTCATTTCTGGAGTTTTATCTCACTAGGGGCATTTTGGTCATTTTACCCCGAAGACAATTTCGGTATTTTTACTCAAGGAATCTCTTGAGTATCTTATTATATTCATTCTGGAGTTCATTTAGTATATTCTTGAAGATTATTTGGTGGTTTTCTATTTTATTCTCTCATTTGATGATTTTATCGACGGTAGCGGGATATGTGACGGTATTCGATGTCACGTTCTATTTTCTCTTGAAGACTCTTATATATATATATATGTTATTGGACGTTCTTAATCATCATCTTTCAGAGATTACAAGGTGTCCTTGGTGCAAGATTCATCACAATATGTCAAGGAGAAATGGGAATTTTGATATTATATGTTGACATAACCTTGTCAACTATTATTTGTTGATTTCTCATCAAAAATCTGAGTTGGTATACATATACACAGCCTCCAAAACGTGATTATACAGGTGGAGATGATGTTTTTTCTCATTTTATGAGTTGGAGACAAGAAGACAAACCAAAAGCAAGCTAGTTGGCAAAAGTTGCCAACTTGAAATTTCAAATTTGAATGTAACGGAGACAAGATTGTTGGAGATGATTATGGAGGTGTTTTAATTCAAAATTCTCAGCCATCACATGGTCTAAAAGTTGGAGGGAATATGCCATCAATTCACTCTATAAATAGAAGGCAAGGTGAAGAAGAGAAGACACACACTTGAAAGCAAAATTGAAGATTGTTGTCTTGCTATTCTCTTCTCATATTTTCGTTCATACTTTGTGTAGCTAAGGTGTTCCAATTTTCTTTGTTGTCCAGCTACACTATACACACCTTCTTGAGTTGGATTTGTATAATTGATTAGCCAAATTTATAAGGCTACATCAATAGGTGGTAGAGGTGTCGTAACGATTAGTTGCATAGAGGTGATTATCCAAGTCTTGAATAGGGTTGGTGTATAGCCCAAGGATCAAGCTTGGCTCTTGTTGTAAGGTGTTCATTTGATAGTGAAATCCAAGTAAAGGTGTTCCTTGAGACTGGAGTAGGTCACATTGACCGAACCAGGATAAATTCTCGGTGTTCTTCTCTTGTTTCTTTATTTCTATTTTCTGCCCGTTTTTTACTGCAGTTTTCACACAACTTCTCACTATTTGAAAAAATAGCTAAACATTTTCAAAATTCGTGAGTTTTGGTGGAGTTATACTTCAGACTGTTAGCTTTCATTTGCAACAAGAATCACTTGATTTGAGCAAGGGAAAGTTAGTCTTTTAGTCTTTGCAAGATAACTGCTCCAATCTGGCTGCAATCTGACCAGTTTTGAGAAAACTTAAATTCTGTATTTTTCAAGAGTTGGTTAAGGTCAGGGCCTTTTGGAAACTTCATCTACACATCCTAAGGAGTGTTTTTATATAAAGATCAACCTTTTTGGTTGAGTATTCAAAGAGAAACACGTTTTGCAAAATCAGCAACATTCTGTCCAATTCTGTCCAGATTGACCATCTGAATCTTTTTTTTTATTTGAAGGGCCAAACGATCTTATTTTTGTCTGATTTTTGGATAGAGTCTTTTTAACGCATTGAAGTTAAATTCTGGAAAGTTTCATAATTTTTAAAGTTGTGTACAATTATTTGTGAACTTTTGAAAAACGGGTTCTGAATCTGAGGTGGTTTCATATTCTGTTTTCAAAGGGGATTTTAACAAAGGGTTGTAGTGTAATTTCCGCTAACCACTATTCACCCCCCTCTAGTGGTGTTTATTGCAGGTGCACAATCCAACATGCTGATCCAACCCCGTACACCTCCCTCTTCCTCTTATTCTGAGGGCCGATGGTCCAAACCGCATCCCAATAAGCACGGTTCTTGTCGGCCTCTTCTCCCCTCTATGCGAGTAATCTGTTGTACTCGTCCTGAAATGAGAATAAGAATTGTTGGGGTTTAGGGTTTAGAAATAAAACAGACTAAGAAAAAAAACAAATGATATCGTAGTCTACTTACACTGATGTCGCGGGCCTTCGCCGTGATCCAATCCTCCGTCCCGTCGGAGGCTTTCTACCGATGCGTCTTGTAGAAGAGATCGTAGGAGAATGGACACTCCCCCGTCTCCGCGTGCTAAAAGAATGAAATAAAATATGTTAGTGAAATCCAGAATTTTAAAAATTTCGGCATGACCTATTCGTTTATCGGAGGTATCCCGGCCTTAAATGCCTCTCCCAAGTCAAATCAAAAATAAAAAGAAAATGGCAAATGAACACATATACTACTTACATTAACCATATACAAATACAAAAAAAACAACATCGGAACATAAGAAATCAATGAATCTAAATAATCCACTTAAGTCAATGAATCTAAATAATCCACTTAAGTCAATGAATCTAAATAATCCAATGAAATCAATGAATCTAAGTAATCCAATATTAAAATACTTACCATAGCACGCATTGTGGTGGCGTGGGAAACCGAACCACCTGAGTGTGTGGCAGGTGCTGGGGCCTGTAGATTGCCGCTGCGCCGGTTCGCCGCGTTCTGGGCACTGCAGGCTTGGGTAGCAGGGTCCGTCCACTCTTCTATCCACCCCGCCCAGGTGGCCTCGGATACGTAGGGAGGCCTCGCAGAAATGGGGTCACGCTCCCACTTGGTCTTGTGCGAGTTGACGAAGTCCCTGTAGCGTTTGGCGGCCCTCTAGCGCCAGGCCTGCTCCACATCCTGGGCGATGTTGGCTGGCCAGCTGTACGCCTTCTGCAATTATTATACGGAGGAAAAATAAAAATGTGGTTAGAAAAGTAATGATCGATTACGCATCAAAAAGTGAAATTCATCAAATTTGAATATCTGAAACTCATCCCAATAGAACCTACGTGTCTGCGGGGTGACACGGGACCAGGCATATCCAGCAGGGTCCTGTCTCAGGTGGAAAGACCGAGTGATGCAACCGGAAATCTGGTCCGAGTCCGATGCAAACCTGAAAGAGGTGAAGTTGTTGGGAAAAAATAACTCGTGAAATATATTTGAAAACGTGTTAAAAAAATAAATCATTACTTACGTATGGGTATCATGTGACCAAGGGAGGGCACGACGCCCTGGTATGACACCCTCGTCCGATGCCGCATCAGACGCCGGATGATGTGCTGAACCGGTGGGTGTGGGTGGCGTCGTAGATCTGGGGGTGCGGACCTATTGGCAGACCCTAAAATGTCCGCGTCCGCAGCTAGAGCGGCGGTCGACACCGAACCAAGCAGCTCATGCTGAGAGACGAACAGATCAAACTCTCCTGAGAGGGCCTGTCTGGCTGGTGGATAGGTGGATCGAGTAGGTAAACCCTCACTAGCCATCAGATCTGCAAGGGTGAAAAATTTAAAAGGCACATTCAACTAGTTTAGGGTTGGTTGGCCAAACAAATAAGATGTCCAAAAAATGACAAGTGTTTACATACATTTAATGCAAGATATTAATAAGATGTCCAAAAAATGACAAGTGTTTACATACATTTAATGCAAGATATTAATAATTTTGAAAATTTCGGCAATGACCTATTCGTTTATCGGAGGTTTCTCGGCCTTAATGGCCTCTCCCAAGACAAATCCAAATCCAAACAACATGACATGATTAACCAAACTACATAATCAAACTTCATCATCAAATTACTTTTCAAAGTATACATCACTTGAACTTGATACTTAAATCATAAATATGCATCACCTCTAAACAAATTACACTTTAAAATATACATCACCTCTACATCCTTATGATACATAACTTGTAACATGAATTATGCCTTTGAACATACCTTCGTCACATGATCACCAACATACTTGCTTCATATGTCGTCGGACATGGAAACCCAACCCCGCACCACCCAGCCACCACTGCCCCCCAACCACCAATGCCCTGCCCACAGCCACCCCCACCCACAGCCCACCCCCGCCCACAGCCACCCCCGCCCACAGCCACCACCACCCACAGCCACCCCCGCCACAGCCAGCCACCCCCGCCCACAGCCACCCCCGCCATAGCCACCCCACGCCCAGCCACCCCCACCCCCACGCACAGCCACCCCCGCCCACAGCCACTCCCAACCCACAGCCCTCCCCATAGTCCCCAACCCACCACCAACACCCACAACCCAAACCCAAAACAAAGAATTCAATCTATAACTAATTAAAATCATTAAAAACGAAATAGGAAGAAAAACTAACCAGGGAAGGAGGTCACCGGAGAACGGCGGAAATGGGGAAGTCACTGGCAGCAGAGAAGACGCGGGGGAGGGAGGGAGATTTCGCGGGGAGGTGGGGGAGAATTCGCGCGGGGAGGGAATTTGGGCGGGGGGAAATGGGGAAGAAGAAGGGGGATTTCAGGTTTAGTTTCGAAATTTTGTGACAAAATAGCGACGGGAGTCCGTCGCTATTTCTTGTGTCGTTGTTATTTCGAATTTGCGATGACAGGTTGCGTCGGTAAATCCTCGGCGCTCTTCATATTGTAAAAAAATAATACAAAATATAAAGTACTTACAGACACACATTATATATATACATGTGTATAAGTACATCAACACATAGACACTTTCACATAAAGAGGTACATAAAAATTTTGACTAACGTCAATCTTCATTTTTATCCGCATCCTCATACGCATCTTCATTTTCATCTTTATTTTCATCTTCATTTTCATCTTCATCTACATGCTCGTCGTCCTCTTCATCCTCGTATTCGTCTTCGCCTATATCTTCAATATTGTCAGTCGGTTGTATGTTGAGATGAATTTCGATGAAACCGCCGTTGGGGTCATTTAGATTGAGATTGTGCAGTTCAACATGTGTCGTATCCACAATGTGCGGGTTTTCTTCTTGAAATGCGGCATCCATGCCATCTGAACCTGGCTGGATGCTGACATCAAACTTGCTCGATTTAACTTTGCACACGGCTCGCCAGTCTTTTGAGCTCGCATTCATCATCGTCGTCGGATACGATAGATAGTACACCTGGGACGCTTGACTAGCCAAAACGAATGGATCGTACATTCTGTGCCATCGCCCTTGGTGTATGTCTACCAACTTATATCGGTCGTGAACCTTTGTGCCAACGCGATAACCTTCCCGAGTTGGATCGTACCATTCGCATTTGAATAGCACCACTCGCTTTATAGGCAATGAGGGATATTCGAGCTCAATGATGTCAGTAAGGTAGCCGTAGAAGTCATCCTCGTCCGGGCTATTGTCATACCGCTTGACACACACTCCACTGTTCTCCGACGACTTTCGGCTGGCATGGGAGACTGTGTGAAATCTATAACCATTCACAAAACACATGTCGTAGTGCGTGACTCTGTTCAATAGACCCTCGGCTACTGGTGTCAGAATGTAACCATACTCTTCGTTAGCCAGATGACCTTTGCTCGCCTGTAAGACGACAAGTAAGTCTACATGTGACCTTTGCACATCGAGGCCTCGACTTTCGCCTTGTTCCTGATGTTCAGCTTCAAATTCTTGAGATATCTGTTCATATATTGAATACTCCAACGTCACATGATAAGACAAATTATTAAGCATGCTCGCGCTTAGACAAATAAAAACGGCACGTAATAAATAAGAGTACCTCTCGAACGGATACATCCACCTGTACTGAACAGGACCACCAACGCGTGCCTCGTATGGTAGATGAACTGGCAGGTGTTCCATTGAATCAAAGAAGGCCGGAGGAAATACAGTTTCCAGCTTGTATAGGATCACTGGGATTTCGCCCTCCAGCCTTGACATATTATCCGCCCTGAGTCTCGTGGATGTAAGACATCTGAAAAACATACTCATCTCGGTAAGTGCTTCCCATACATTGGTTGGAAGCAGCTCGCGGAATGCAATGGGCATCAACCGTTGCATGAACACATGACAGTCGTGGCTCTTCATCCCGTGCAAACCGCATTTATTCACGTCGATGTTCTTCGACAGGTTCGAAACATGGCCGTCAGGAAATCTAGCCGTCCCCAGCCACGCTAACAAGGCACTGACCTGCTCTGCAGTCAGCGTGTACGAGGACTTCGGCATGTAGGGTGTGCCAACGGGATGCAGCTAGGGTCGCATTTTGAGGTCGCGCATATTAAGTCGTGCCTTCAAATTGTCTTTCGTTTTTCTCGGCACATTCAGCACTATATTGAAGATGTTGTCAAACACGTTCTTCTCAATGTGCATGACATCCAGGTTGTGTCGGATCATATTGCTCTTCCAGTACAGAAGCTCCCAGAATATGCTTCTCTTCTTCCACCCGATACAGTCACGGGCCAGGTCTGCGTTGTGGCTGCTGTTCGGATCATCAGCGACCCCCACGAATCTACAACTGTCTATCTCCTCCAACACCTCCGCACCCATGAGAAGCTCGGGCTTCGTGTCCTTCTCGACGATGCCAGGCATGAACGCCGTCACGTTCTTTCTGTACAAATGACGTCTGGTCAGGAACTTCATATGGCTGTCGAACCAGCAAATCTTACGTCCATGTTTCAAGGACATCGTCTTTGCTTGCTTCATGCAGTAAGGGTACGCGTATTTCCCCGCTGTACTCCAACCCGACAACATAGAATAAGCCGGGAAGTCGCTGATCGTCCACATCAGCACAGCACGTAGCTGGAAGTTTTGTTTGGTCGATACATCGAACGTCTCCACGCCAAACTCCCACAACCAGTTCAGCTCCTGTATCAATGGATGCAGGTATAGGTCGATCTTCTGTTTCGGATTCCTAGGCCCCGGTGCGATCACAGTCAAGAACATGTACGGCTTCTTCATGCACATCCAAGGTGGTAGATTGTACGGTGTCACAATGACAGGCCACGATGAATACTGCTCTCCCGACTGTCCAAACGGGTTGAACCCGTCGGTGCATAACCTCAACCTAACGTTCCTTGTCTCCGACGAAAAACCCGGATGTGTCGCATCGAACGTCCTCCAAGATTCGCCGTCGGATGGATGGCACATCTCACCGTCTTTCGTGTAGTTCTCCGCGTGCCACCTCATCTGGCTAGCTGTGGCACCGGATGCGTAGAGCCTCTGCAGTCTAGGGGCGAGAGGTAAATAGTAGAATTGCTTTCTTGCCACGTTCCAGTTTCTTTTGTTCGTTCTCCACCTGCGTGTCCCACAGACCCTGCACTTGTCTTCATCCTCGTTGATGCCCCAGTATATGATGCACCCCTCCGAACAACAATCGATCTTCTGAACCGGCAGTCCCAACGCCTGCAGCTGTTTCTTCGTTGAATAAAAAATGTCGACCATTGTGTTTCCTTCGGGAAGAGATTCCCTCATCAGCTGACACATCCCATCGTACAATCTCTCTGTCATGCGGTGCTCCGTCTTCATGCTCGTCATCTGACCGATCATGGACATCTGTGTGTGACTACCGCAATCGGGATATAGCGGCGTGTTGGCAACGTTCAGCATCTCAAAAAACTGTCTCGCCTGAGGGTTCGGATCTTCCTCCACGAATATACGCGGCTGTTCATCCGGATCCTGTACACATTCGTACTTGACATGCATCTGTAAGTACTGCTCTCCCTTAAATGTGCCGGCGGCTGCGTCTTGCACCATCTGCACGTACGGGTTCTGAGAACCCTCGCCTATTTCTTCGACATCAACTTGACCGGGTCCCCCTTCGACGTGAACAGTTGCAGATTTAGACGCCCCCGCATATTCGCCGTGGCAGTACCATGTATGGTAATTGTGCACGAAACCTTGTTTCAATAAGTGAACCCTCACGTCACTCGGATCCATATATTCACGGTTCTTGCATTTCTTACACGGACATCTAATCTGCGTTCCACTTTCATTACTCGTCACAAAATCCACAAATTCTTCGAGATCTTCAACAAATCTAAGATTCCACTCTCCGTTGTTTACTCTCTCGTATATCCACTTTCTATCGCTCCTCCTCGGATCCATTTTCTTGCTATACCTTCAAAATAACAGTAGCTATCTTTTGTCGGTGTGGAAAACCTCAAAATCCACATAATAAGATACTTCCTTCTACATTTTCGTTGAAAGTTGATGATTTATGTGTTTGAAATGGGAGAAGATTGGAAGAGGAAAGATGGTTTTATGGTTATCTGCCTGCAACTTTACCGACGATATAGCGACGCCATAGCGACGAACAAAGAAACACAAATAACGACGCTTAAAAGGAAACAAACACAAATACCGAACGATTTAGTGACGCTTAGCGACGAAACATGTCGTATGGTGTGCGTGTATTAATGTCTGCAGTCATTGCTTGCCGACGTTTTACCGACGGAATAGCGACGCACGATGTATCTTCACACCATACGATGTGTTTCGTCGCTACCGGCGTCGCTAAGGCGTCGTTATGCAGTCCCAACGGCAGTGTCCGCACAATGCCTGATGGTTACAACGTACGATGCATTTACGTCGCTAAGTAGTCGCTATGTCATCGCTGAATTCCCCTATATAACAGCAAACTGCCGTGACACTGATAATATAGATAACAAAATCTCCATTCTAATCATATAAAAAGACACAAATATGGTTTGTACTAAGGCACAGGCATGCCGTGGTAGTGGTCGTTCATACCCAAGACGGCCTCTTCAACCACCCGCACCTGCACCGATTCCTCCACAACCACAAGCACTCCCATCGGCTGACTCCTCTGAACCCACTGTGCAGGGGCCAAGGCGGCAAGAGGATCGCCAAATTGGCGATCCTCAAGTAGAAATAAAGGAGCTGTGGAAAACAGTGGAGAATATGAGGGAGGTGCTTAATGAACAGGATGAGCGTCTCGAGTACCTGCACAGAAGGCAGATGCGGATCAAAGCCAAAGCTGCGCAGCTGAGACTCCTCCTGAAGGCGTGCGCGGAGAGTGTTGCTACTCTCTGTTCGGATGACGAACAGTGAACGGCTCCTCTCCGCTCTTCTTTTAGTTTTTTTTTTCAGTTTCTTCCTTATGTATTTTGTAATTATTTATTCTCTATTAATGAAGTTTTTTTCCCAACTATCGCTTTCGTTTTCTTAATTTAAACATGTGTTTAATCCCTTACGAATCTCGACGACGCTAAAATACAGACGATGCTAAAATACAAACGAAATGTAAATAAAAAAAATTTGAGACGACTAATTCACCGACTAAACAGCGACTATATACCGACGAAACTTAATACAACGACGAGAACCTAATAACTGCCGAATTTATAATCAG
Organism: Eustoma russellianum; assembly: GCA_036186865.1. Classification (NCBI taxonomy): domain Eukaryota; kingdom Viridiplantae; phylum Streptophyta; class Magnoliopsida; order Gentianales; family Gentianaceae; genus Eustoma; species Eustoma russellianum. Next base: position 14,414,915 of record AP025044.1, on the reverse strand, counting down.
TGTTTGAATTTAGCGACGCTTTACCGACGAAATAGCAACGCACGACGTATCTTCACACCATACGACGAGTTTCGTCGCTATAGGCGTCGCTAAGGCGTCGCTATGCAGTGTCCGCACAGTGCCCGATGGTTACAACGTACGATGAATTCACGTCGCTAATTCGTCGCTTTTTCAATCGAAGTGTCACGCCCGCACATCTTCCGGTGTAGAGTAATGGAAAAAAAAATTCGTCGCGGATTCGTCGCTATTTTGACTATATATATGACCCCACAGCCTTCTTTTTCACATAAACAAAGCTATAAAACTTCCTAAACAAAATACAAAGTATGCCCCGTCGTTATATAAGAACCCCAAGGCGTGGAGGGACAAACAGTGCATCTCCACAACGGCCTCCTCCTCAACCACAATGGCCTCCTCCTCAACCACAACCCCAAAAAATGCCAGAACCGCAGATCAACTACAGTACCCTTATAGCAAACATGCAGCAGCAGTCAAGGCAACTGCACATCGTGAACAGAAGGCTGCGCAAGTTGAAAGTCAGATATTACGATCTCCTCAAAGTGTTCGCGGAGAATGTGGCGGCCACTCTTTCTTCCGATGACGAAGAATGAACGGCCCCTCTCCGCTTCTCTTTTATATTTCTTTTTTAAATTTTTCGTCTTTATAATGTAAATTTTTTATTTCTAAATGAATAAATTTTTTCCCCAATCACCGCTTTCTTTTTTCTTAATTCATACACGTGTTTAATCCTTGACGAATCTGTGACGACACAGCGACGAATCGGAATACAAACGAAAAGTAAAACAAAACATTTGCGACACGCGAGTTTCATCGACAAAAAACCGACGATACACAACGCCGAGAACCTACTAACCGACGAATTTATTTCCTTGTTTATCCATGTTTATGTTTCTGGAATTTTAGCGACACATTAGCGACGATATCGCGACGAAACGCTACAAACTAAATAGCGACGAACAAAAGACACAGAATAGCGACGAACCACCGACAAAACACCGACGAAATTGTAACGAAAGGATTAACCTGACTACTTTTTTGTTAGCAACATTGCATTTCATCGTAGTTTCGTCGCAATTAACGACGAAAATGCGTGTATCGCAATTTCGTCGCAAGTACCGACGAAACACCGACATACCTTGTTTCGTTGGTGATTTTTTCGTCGTAAATCAAAATTCTTTTTTGGTGATATAACAGTTTATCATTTATATAATATGGACTTTGGACACTCCAAAATGTTTTCTGGAATGGAGGGAGTACAAAAGTACTTCATTCTATATATTCAACTCATTTATGTTCTTAAAGGTCTTGTATTTAAGTTATTCGTGTCACGTGTCTAGTCATTATTTAAATGTTTATGTACTTAAGAGTTAAATATATATGTACATAACTATTACATATACATGTATGGTTAATGCATTCCAAAAATACAAATTCATATATGTGCATGAATATGGAGATTAGATAATATAAGATAGTCAAATGTGATTTAATGTCGTTTTCAGCACTTTTCCTTGGTCTGTATATATATGAATAAGTAGCTTCTCATTTTGTTCTAATACTAGGAAAAATTCACAGATTATCCTTCTCTATAATCTCTTAATTTTCTTTTTCTTTTGAAGTGTTATACTGCTTTTCAGTAATAAGTAACTTTTAATCATTTTTTTTGTTTGAATCTATTTTTTGTTGAGATTCATTAATCATTTTCTATGTATTTGATCTTGAAGTCACAGGTTCTTGAACAAAGTATAAAATAAAGTTGCGTATATCAGACCACGAAGCGTTCCGATCCCTCTCTGAATTCTGTGCAAACATAGAAAACTAATGCATTGAACACAACCTTCATGTATTTGATCTTATATTCTTTTTCTACAACTACAAGAAGTTATTAATTGGACTTGTCCATGTTGCTTAGAATAATTAGAGTCTCAAATAACATGTTTCTATATATGTTCCTAACACGAGAACCGTATCATGTTTTCTAGGCATGATGTCACCTATTTTTTCTCAGCGCTCTCTCCACCGCGCACCACGTGGCACTAAGAAATGGTGAGACTATATGAGGGGTGACCCGTATATGGGTGTAAGAAGGAGAGGGGGTGCTGCCACGTGGCGTGCGGTGAAGAAATAGGTGAGGAAAATAAGAGTGAGATGATCCCAACACTGATGTCTCAGGTTATATAAGCACTATGTTCCACTAAAAAAACCAAAGCACGACGTCGTAATGATATTACTTTCCCATTTGTCAATATATGGAGAAGTCACGTAGCGATTGATAGAAAAACAAGCATAAATAATTTTATAAATTTTTTTGAACATTTTGGGATCAAAATTGACCCTTATAATCATACTTCCAGTAGGTGGTATTCGAAATTCATAATTGTTAACATCCTTACCCCTATAATTCTAGGTTTTTTTTTTTTTGTTTAGACTTGAACTTCATAACTGAAGAGGTGAGTACAATATGAAATTTATAGAGAAACCCTCATCAAAATAGGAAAACTAGAGTGAAAGCTATATTTAAACAGAACTGTAGAAAAAAAAAAGGTCTACATTCCTAACGGGTCGAGAGCACACTTTTCATTGACTTTAAAATATGATGTAATAAGGCAAAATGACTCACTAAATTAGTTGTGTTTCTTATATTGTGAAATAACAGTTGATCGACACAGCTCGACGCAATTTTGATTATGGTATATCAGAAAACAACCTCTATGTGTTTTTAATACATGAGTATAGTTGCATACATCCAACCCCTATATCTTGCAATAGACGGGAGCTAATAGGGTAATGTTGTTGTTGTATCGAAAAAATATATGTATATTTCTTACGGAAAGAGAGAGTTAGATTCGTAAAGCTATTGACAAGAAGGTCACTTTAGCGAGATCATGAGTTATACTTGTGAAGCTATTAACAAAATGCTCACTAAATCGTTAAACGACTAATTATAGTCTTTGATCGAATTTAATCTTCTTATGTAAGGGAAAATAGTGGAGACTCATTTAGTTACTCGGAAAAATAGTGTAACTATAAGTTTAACGAGTATGGAAAACACCGAAGCATCAAAAAGTTTGACAAATAATATGTAAGTGTATCCTAATAAACCACTAGTTATTAAAACAACGTTTTTTTTCCTTGGATAATGTAAAAAATCCGTGTTTTCATTTTTTAAGGCTAAACTTATCAATTACAGCGAGACAACTTGATATAGTCATAAGTCAAATCAAATGATGCATGTGTTTCAAATGGTAAGCGTATTGGGACAAAACCAAAATTAAATGACCTAAAAAAATCCGTTTCATCTAGTCATCCAATAACAAAAAGAAAAAAAAAAAGAGAAAACTAACTAATTAAGAAACTTAGTTTTTACAATTCACTAAATTGGTTGTACTTCTTACCAAACGTCGGTGAAAAAATCTTATAGATAGGTAGGTGTATTTATATTTTTAGCCATTCAGTTCAAAGTGTGCCTTTGCTTGACAGAACACTAACCCTCTGTTACGTGATCACATAGTGTTTAGCATTCGGCAATTCTCTGCTAAGTGATTAAAATATGTCTAAAACTTAAAGTTCGGTCTCTTAAATATATTAAAAAAATTCAAGATTTGGAAAACTAGTAGTCTTTTTTGCATGTAAGGTAATCGTTGAAAACTAGTAGACTTTTTTGCATTAGTTTGCTTATGAAAATGAAAGTTTTTTTTAATTGGTTGCTAATCTTACGAATCCTGTGAGGGCTGATGCTCGGTAGTTGAATATATATTAATTTAAAAATGGCATACGGTTGTGTCACTTCGTTAGGAAAGATGCTACAATTACACAGCTTTTGTGATTTTATTTGGTTGCTCTAAAGTCGTTTCAAAGTTGAGAGCGACACATACCTTTAGGTTGCATTTAAATCCTTAGTGTTGGCTGTTGCTGGTGTGAAAACTATTTTACGATTTCTAGGCAACTGTGTACATCGTATATGATAGGTTCATTGATTCAGCATTCAGACAGTAAACTTTAAAAGGTAATACGCTTTTCCAAATGCCCATTGTTAAACACTAGCTTTTGTGACAGTTGTTTGTTTCTAATTTTTCTGCAATGAATATCGTCAAGACTGATCTACGCAACCGACTTGGAGGTGACGTACTATCAGATTGTTTATTGTGTTACTTTGAGCATGAAATTTTTAGCACCATTGAAGATGAAAATATTATGCAACGATTTCAATCAATGTCATCTCGAAGAACCTTTTTGCATCCCTTGGCAAATCCTTCTCGTTTTGCAATAGGTAAATAAAAGGTATGTATTGATGTATATTACTATATTCATTTAATAATTATGATCCTCATGTTGTTTGTTGTGTATTGTTTATTTTTTTCCAATCACTGCTTTCTTTTTCCTTAATTAATACACGTGTTTAATCCTCGACGAATCTGCGACGACACAATGACAAATCGGAATATGATCAAAAAGTAAAACAAAACGTTTGCGACACGCGGGTTTCATCGACAAAAAAACCGAAGATACACAACGCCAAGACCCTACTCACCGACGAATTTATTTTATCATTGTTCTGGAATTTTAGCGACAAAATAGCTACGATATAGCGACGTAAGGCTACAAACTACATAGCGACGAATAAAACACACAAAATAGCGACGCACCACCGACAAAACACCGACGAACGTATTAATCTGACTACTTTTCTGCTAGCGACAATGCTTTTCATCGTATTTTCGTCGCAATTAACGACGAAAATTAGTGTATCGCAAATGCGTCGCAAAGTACCGACGCAACACCGACGAACTACGGTTCGTCGGTGATGTTTTCGTCGGTAAATAAAATTCTTTTTGTGGTGTGACAAGAAGGTCACCTTAGTGAGATCATGAGTTATACTTGTGAAGCTATTAACAAAATGCTCACTAAATCGTTAAACGACTAATTATAGTCTTTGATCGAATTTAATCTTCTTATGTAAGGGAAAATAGTGGAGACTCATTTAGTTACTCGGAAAAATAGTGTAACTATAAGTTTAACGAGTATGGAAAACACCGAAGCATCAAAAAGTTTGACAAATAATATGTAAGTGTATCCTAATAAACCACTAGTTATTAAAACAACGTTTTTTTTTCCTTGGATAATGTAAAAAATCCGTGTTTTCATTTTTTTAAGTCTAAACTTATCAATTACAGCGAGACAACTTGATATAGTCATAAGTCAAATCAAATGATGCATGTGTTTCAAATGGTAAGCGTATTGGGGCAAAACCAAAATTAAATGACCTAAAAAAATCCGTTTCATCTAGTCATCCAATAACAAAAAGAAAAAAAAGAGAAAACTAACTAATTAAGTAACCTAGTTTTTACAATTCACTAAATTGGTTATACTTCTTACATTGTGAAATAGCCGTTCATCAGTACAACTTAATGTAATTTTCAATATGGGTCATTGGGAACAACATCTGTGTGTTTATAACACGTGAGTATGGTTGTATACATCCGGCCCCCTATATCCAGCCATATGCGGGAGCCTCTAAGACAATGAGATAATGTTGTTGTTGTTATAGTAGTTTTTCCTACTCAATGGAACTTGTCCAAATGAGCTAATAGATAGACTCAATGTAAAGAAAGATTTTGGTAACCGAAAGTTTGCTCTTCTTCATTCAATCATATGAATTTATAGTAATTAAAAATTTTAATCTATTTTCTAAACTATAGCTAAAAGGACAGACACAAAGCCTATCATTTATGTACATGATAAAATATAATCAATAGGAAATATTTGATAGAATCATAGAAAGATCATGATAATCTTATCGATATCTCTAACACCCCATCTCCCTTCTCAAGTTGGGCGTGAGGATTGGAAATGCCCAACTTGGACATAAGAAAACGAAAGTCACGTGTGCCGAGGGACTTGGTGAATGTATCTGCAAGCTGATGAGTGGTAGGAACAAGAAAGGGGCGAATATGTCCATCCAAAATAGCATCTTGGAGAAAATGATAATTGACCTCGATATGCTTAGTGCGTTCATGATAAACAGGGCTATGATCCAGTTGTAATGCAGACTGAAGGCAGTGACAGAGGCAAAGACTGCAGCTTATAAAAGGATGTATGAGAGACTAGAAACAAAAGAAGGAGAGCATGATATGTTCAAGATTGC
>AP025044.1:14342194-14361533 GCA_036186865.1 Eustoma russellianum | reverse complement strand
ATATATTTGGTTAGCCTATTTTATGATACATCATAATTACTTAAATTCTTACATATTAAAACAAACGATTGATATTTTTTTTGTGCACTCTGGTAGTGGTTTATTACACACTCACATAATTTTGCACCACTATGTGTCAGTCATACTTAATATACACTACAACAGTATACCAACAATAATGGTATATTTAACACATGAATAGAATTGTTAAGATATATAAAACAATATTTATTAGTAATTTAGCTAGTACACTTAGACGATTTTTTTTTTACAAATGTATAAATTTATTGATGTAATTCTCAGATGGGCAGAGGTATAAATTTAAACATATTGCTTTGAGCAAGATTATATTTAATTACAATTACATAATTGTTTTGAGATGAAATGTATATTTATTAGGTTATTTAAAAAATTGAAATTGCTATACTTTAATGGGTTGAGTATGCTAGCCGAGAATGCATAAATGGAACATTTGTTATATTTTGTGGGTGTGTGGACTGTTTTAACCGAGAGCAACATTTTGTACATAGTTAATTACAAAAAGTAAAGATAACTACTGGTATACGGTTATGAATAAGTATGGGTACATCAATTTATGTGCGATATACATTTGCATTCATGGCACGAGCATTGCATTGGCCTATGAGGCGTGTGGCCCTATGTGGCGTGTGACCCTATGAGGCGTGTAGCCCGACGGGGCGTGTAAACTGACGAGGCGTGTGGTAGGATCACCTCAAGATTCATGCATTGCACGATAGAGAGACATGCATTCGTGTGTTGATATATCGTTGCGTGTGACACAAGCATGCATCAAGACATCGCATTACTGTTGTGCTGTGCTTTAATTTATTTACACAGTTATTCATGTTTATATGTGTATTCTATGTTACCTGTTGCCATATATTAAATTATTCGGAAAGAGGCAGGGAACCTACTGGGTGATATTTTTATATCACTCACCCCTTTATTTTTCCCCAGGTGAGCAGGAGTACGATTACATATACATAGAAGATGGAGCTGTGTTCGGACTGTGGGGTAGTTAGAGCAAGAAGATGTTATCTTTGGCAGTTTTATTTCCTTTATGTTGAAGTGTAATAATGAACTTAGACATGGTACTTATCTGATGTTGGAATTGAAATATTGAAATAAAATGGATGTTTATTTTATTTATTTCGTTTCCGCTGAGAAATTTTCTACGTCACTGTTGACGTGTAAGAGAATTGAACGATGCTTTGTAGTTCTCGTAGCAGACTACGGTGGGTGCACCGTTTCCGATGTAAGGTTCGGGAGCGGGACGCTACAGATGGTATCAGAGCCGAGGCTCTAGATCTGTCTCGGAAACATAGAATTAACTAGATCACTTAGACGTAAGCGATGATTTTAGACTTAAGTTATGATCGGGTTAAGGGGTGTGAGGACCGTTAGCTAAATAATTACTATTTTACTTCTAGAATTTGTAAATTACCAAAATACCATTGTTTTATGAATTTGAATAAATTATGAAGTGCATACAGAAATGGACCCAACTGGAAATGCTGGAACAGGCCAGGCTCAAAATCAGAGCAACAACATTGCTGAAGCCTTGGTTACTTTAACAAATATCGTTGCTCATCAGCAACAACAGCTGAATTAGCAGGTACCGCCTCCACCGCCATAGCCGGGTTTGAGGTTCTTTTACAAGGAAATGCAGAATGCCCGAGCTCCTACCTTCAGGGGCACATCGAAGCCGGAAGAAGCTGAGATATGGCTGAAGGAGATGTCAGATCACCTTCGAATTTTGCAGGTTCCTGATGACCTGAAGGTGGAAGTTGTGGTACCTTTTCTGATAGGAGACGCCGAGGTCTGGTGGCGTAGCGTGGAAGTCCAGTTGACTGCACCGATCACTTAGGCATAATTCCGAGAAGAGTTTAAGAGGTATTATGTGCCAGACAGCGTGGTTTTGCAGCGAATGGCAGAATTTCAGGCTCTCACTCAAGGGAGTATGTCTATAGCGGAGTATGTTGAGAAGTTTCATGCCTTGGGACAGTATGTGTCGTCGACTATGACTGACCAGAAATTGAAGATGTTGAAGTTCAAAACTGGTTTTAGATCTGAGATTCAGACTGGACTTGTGAATGCGAGGGCATGAACATTTGATGAGCTGCTCGAAGCGTGTCGTGAAGTTGAAGGGGACTTCAGGAGAGTCAGTGCGGAGGATCGTGGAGGCCATGGGATGACTTTGGATCTGGTAGGTCTGGACGTTGGGTGAAAGTACCCCAACGCCAGCCTATAGGAGTGCAGTTTAGGCCGCCGCATCAGTAGTCGTAGAGAAACTTTGGTCTGCCTCAGGAGAATGTTAGACTACCAGCGCCATGTGCATATTGCGGCCGAAATCATCCGGGTGAATGTTGGAGGAAGAACAATATCTGCTACAAGTGTGGAAAGACTGGACACTACACCAAAGAGTGTCATGAGCAGAAGGCGGTGCCACAGCAGCCGCAAGGTGGTCAGCAGAAGGGGAGGCCGAAGATGAACGCTAGAGTACATGTCATGACTGACCCTGAAGTCGAAGCGACAAACGATGTTGTGACAGGTACCGTTTAAATGATTCAGTTATTTAATTGTCATACATGTTCATTATATGCAAATATTTGTGTATTTAGTTAACCCCTGAACTACGATAGGATCGATCTTGGTTAATGAAGTTCCGGCTAACGTACTTTTCGATAGTGGTGCGAGTCACTCGTTTATCTCAAGGAGATTCGTGAAGTATCTAAACAAGTGTCCAGAACGGTTAGAAATTCCTTATCGAGTACAAGCTGTTGGTGATACATTGATAATTTCACATCATCAATATAAGGGTTGTGAACTGGAGATTGAAGAACAAATGTTCACTGCTACTCTCATCCCAATTCAGTTGAGTGATTTCGATATCATTCTAAGGATGGACTGGTTGGCAGAGCATCACGCGAATATAAACTGTCGGCAGAAGCAAGTGAGTATCAGAGGTCTTGATGCAAAAGAAGTGGTGTTTCAGGGGAATTTTAAGTTGAAGAAGGTTCCGAAAAAAATCTATTTGACCGCAGTACATGCACATCAGATGTTGCAGAAAGGTGCCGAGGGATTTCTGGTATACGCTATGGACTTGAAGCAAGAGGTGCCGACGATTGATCATATTCCGGTTGTGAATGAATTCAAAGATGTATTCCCAGAGGAGTTGCCTGGTTTGCCGCCGAGTCGTGAGGTAGAGTTCGAGATAAATCTTATTCCAAGAGCTGAGCCTATCTCTAAGACACCATACCGTATGGCCCCTGTAGAGTTGAAAGAATTAAAAGAACAGTTGCAAGAGCTTCTTGATCGGAAGTTCATCCGTCCGAGTGTTTCACCGTGTGGAGCTCCGGTGTTGTTTGTCAAGAAGAAAGACGAAAGCTTGAGACTATGCATTGACTCTCGTGAGATTAACAAAATCACGATCAAGAATAAATATCCTTTACCTCGAATTGAAGATTTATTCAATCAGTTGAAATGTGCACGTGTGTTTTCTAAGATTAACTTGATGTCTGGTTATCATCAGTTGAGAGTTAAAACAGAAGATGTTGAGAAGACCGCGTTTCGCACTCGATACGGTCATTACGAATTTCTGGTGATGCCGTTCAGTTTGACAAATGCTCCAGCTGAGTTCATGGACTTGATGAATACAGTGTTTAGAGAACAGCTGGATAAATTTGTAGTTGTCTTTATTGACAACATCTTCGTTTACTCTCCGAGTAAAGAGAAGCATGCGGAATATTTGAGAGAAGTGTTGGAGACTCTGAGACAGAAGAAATTGTACGCTAAGTTCAGCAAATGCGAATTTTGGCTAAAGAGTGTTACTTTTCTGGGACATGTAGTATCGGAGGAAAGAATATCAGTAGATCCGAAGAAAATTGAGGTAATTACCGAATGTCCACGTCCAACCAATGTGACAGAAGTCAGAAGTTTTCTGGGGTTGGCAGGCTATTACCGAAAATTTGTAGAGGAAAATTCCAGAATAGCAGTCCCGCTGAGTAAATTAACTCAGAAAAAGACAAAGTTTGAGTGGACTGCGGAGTGTGAGAATAGTTTTACTGAGCTGAAGAAGAGACTGACCGCAGCACCAGTATTGGCGCAGCCCTCTGGTTCGGAAGGGTTCCTCATATATAGTGATGCGTCCAAGAATGGACTAGGTTGCGTGCTCATGCAAGAAAGCAGGGTTATCTCTTATGCCTCTCGACAATTAAAGTCATATGAGCAAAATTATCCAACTCATGATCTTGAGTTGGCAGCAGTGGTTTTCGCACTCAAAATATGGCGACATTATCTATACGGAGCGAAGTGTGAAGTTTTCACAGATCATAAAAGCTTGAAATATCTGTTTACACAGAAGGAGTTGAACATGAGACAGCGAAGACGGTTGGAATTATTGAAAGACTATGATCTGACCATCAGTTATCATCCGGGAAAAGCAAATGTAGTGGCTGATGCGTTGAGCCAGAAATCTAGTCATTCAAGCCAAACACCGCTAGAGAGAGAGATGGCTGAGTTTAATCTTGATATAGTTGACTCGACGGCGGGTGTTTTAGCTACACTTACTATTACTCCTACGCTGGTAGAGCAAATTAAGGAGGTACAGAAAGAAGATGTTGATCTGAAAATAGTCCGTGACCGCATGTTGACTAGTCAGGTGGATGGCTTCCAGGTACACGATGATGGGAGTCTATGGTTTCAGGGAAGACTATGTGTGCCTAATAAAGAGGAACTGCGAAAGGAGTTGTTGAAGGAAGCTCACAATTCTAAGTTGTCTATTCATCCGGGTGCGACAAAGATGTACAATGATCTCAAGAAACATTACTGGTGGAGTGGGATGAAACGCCACATTGCTGAATTTATCGAGAGATGTTTAGTTTGTCAACAGGTAAAAGCCGAGCACCAGAGACCTGGAGGGTTAATGATGCCATTGGAGATACCTGAGTGGAAATGGAAGCACATTACGATGCACTTTGTTGTGAGACTTCTGAGAACCCGTAATGGCAATGATATGATTTGGGTGATTGTAGACCGGTTGACGAAGTCAGCTCATTTTCTACCTGTGCCGAGTGATGCGACTTTGGAAAGACTCGTGACCTTGTATATTGACAATATTGTCAGTTTACATGGAATGCCGGTAAGCATCGTGTCGGACCAGGATCTGAGATTTACTTCTAGATTTTGGTCAGCATGTCAAAGAATAATGGGCACTGAACTGTGGTTAAGTACGACATTTCATCAGCAGACAGATGGGCAGTCCGAGCGGACAATACATACGTTAGAGGACATGTTGCGAGCTTGTGTCTTGGATTTCAGGGGCAACTGGGATAGTATGGTGAAATTAATTGAGTTTTCTTATAACAACAGTTATCACAGTGCTATCGGAATGGAACCGTTTGAAGCGCTTTATGGTCGTAAGTGTCGATCGCCGGCGTACTGGGATGAAGTTGAGGAGCGAGCTGTCACCGGGCCAGAATTAGTTGAGCAGGCTAAGGAGAAGATCAAGATTATTCGTGAAAGGCTCAAAGTTGCTCAAGACCGAAACAAAAGTTGGGCTGATTCTAACAGAACACCGCTGGAGTTTTCAGTTGGAGAAAAGGTATATTTGAAGGTGTCGCCGATGAAAGGTGTAAGTCGGTTTGGGGTGAAAGGAAAATTGAGTCCTCGTTACATTGGTCCCTACGCGGTATTCGAAAGAGTTGGGACGCTGGCACACAAGTTGGCTTTACCACCGGCTTTGGCTCAAGTCCATAATGTGTTTCATGTGTCACAGTTGAGGGGGTATATACCGGATCCGAGTCATATACTGGATGAGAGACCCTTGAAAGTTAGACCGGATGTGACTTATGAAGAGGTACCGGTGAAGATCGTAGATCGCAAAGATCAAGTGCTGAGACGGAGAGTCATATCCTATGTCAAAGTCTAATGGAGCAACCATACCGAAAGAGAAGCGACGTGGGAGCTTGAAGAGCAAATGCGCGAGAAGTATCCACATCTATTCGCTTAAGGTACGCAAGTTTCGAGGTCAAAACTTATTGTAAGGGGGGTAGACTGTTACACTCGGTTAAAGAATAAAGAATAAAAATAATGACAATATTTAAAAAAAAAGAAGAAACACCTTTCAGTAACTCCCACTACCTTATCCTATCCTAAACCCTCTCTATTAACTCCTACTATTAATTCTATTAAATCCCCCTTCATAAACACCAACAAGTAGCTCTCACTTTCCCTTTATTAAGGCCACTCATCGGCCAACACAACTTTAAGAAAAAGAATACAGCAGAACCGAGAGCTTGGAGGAAAGAAAAGGAAGAAAAAGAGAGAAAAAGAAAGGAGAAGGGAGAAGGAAGAGGGAAGTGCACCACTAATACCACCACATCGCCCCCACTAATCTTAGTCTACAACCAAGAGGTAGGTGGCCCCTCTCTTTTTGAGTTAATTTTATATATTTATTTATTTGCAATTTGATTACTTTTTGTGTATTTTATTTGTTTTAATACGAATTGATATATGATATGTGTTACATGTTTTAGTTGTTTCCATTGTTGCATAAAAATGTTATATATATGATATACAACTTGTACATTTTAGAAGGTTACATAATAGTGTGTTTTAGTAACACACATAACTAGTAATAGATATGGTGTTAATATACGCTAACATCAGATAAGACGGATATTAGTTTACAGTATTACATTAATAACACTTACTACATGAAATATCATCACAGTTGTTTAAACACTACGTAATGATGTATATATATAAAGCGGTGCGATAGAATGATGTAGTACTAGGTTACAATAACATTTAATAATACTAGACTGTAGTCAATGTAACAATGTGAAGAAAACTATGATTAACTTATACAAAACACACAGTAAGGTATATTTGTCATAGTGTTAATATATACAGAATATTAACTGTCAGTACTCTCGTACAATATATTTGGTTAGACTATTTTATGATACATCATAATTACTTAAATTCTTACATATTAAAACAAACGATTGATATTTTTTTTGTGCACTCTGGTAGTGGTTTATTGCACACTCACATAATTTTGCACCACTGTCAGTCATACTTAATATACACTACAACAGTATACCAACAATAATGGTATATTTAACACATGAATAGCATTGTTAAGATATATAAAACGATATTTATTAGTAATTTAGCTAGTAAACTTAGACGAATGTTTTTTTTACAAATGTATAAATTTAATGATGTAATTCTCAGATGGGCAGATGTATAAATTTAAACACATTGCTTTGAGCGAAGATTATATTTAATTACAATTACATAATTGTTTTGAGATGAAATGTATATTTATTAGGTTATTTCAAAAATTGAAATTGCTATACTTTAATGGGTTGAGTATGCTAGCCGAGAATGCATAAATGGAACATTTGTTATATTTTGTGGGTGTGTGGACTGTTTTAACCGAGAGCAACATTTTGTACATAGTTAATTACAAAAAGTAAAGATAACTACTGGTATACGGTTATGAATAAGTATGGGTACATCAATTTATGTGCGATATACATTTGCATTCATGGCACGAGCATTGCATTGGCCTATGAGGCGTGTGGCCCTATGTGGCGTGTGACCCTATGAGGCGTGTGGCCCTACGGGGCGTGTAAACTGACGAGGCGTGTGGTAGGATCTCCTCAAGATTCATGCATTGCACGATAGAGAGACAGGCATTCGTGTGTTGATATATCGTTGCGTGTGACACAAGCATGCATCAAGACATCGCATTACTGTTGTGCTGTGCTTTAATTTATTTACACAGTTATTCATGTTTATATGTGTATTCTATGTTACCTGTTGCCATATATTAAATTATTCGGAAAGAGGCAGGGAACCTACTGGGTGATATTCTTATATCACTCACCCCTTTATTTTTCTCCAGGTGAGCAGGAGTACGATTACATATACATAGAAGATGGAGCTGGGTTCGGACTGTGGGGTAGTTAGAGCAAGAAGATGTTATCTTTGGCAGTTTTATTTCCTTTATGTTGAAGTGTAATAATGAACTTAGACATGGTACTTATCTGATGTTGGAATTGAAATATTGAAATAAAATGGATGTTTATTTTATTTATTTCATTTCCGCTGAGAAATTTTCTACGTCACTGTTGACGTGTAAGAGAATTGAACGATGCTTTGTAGTTCTCGTAGCAGACTACGGTGGGTGCACCGTTTCCGATGTAAGGTTCGGGAGCGGGACGCTACAGATGGTATCAGAGCCGAGGCTCTAGATCTGTCTCGGAAACATAGAATTAACTAGATCACTTAGACGTAAACGATGATTTTAGACTTAAGTTATGATCGGGTTAAGGGGTGTGAGGACCGTTAGCTAAATAATTACTATTTTACTTCTAGAATTTGTAAATTACCAAAATACCATTGTTTTATGAATTTGAATAAATTATGAAGTGCATACAGAAATGGACCCAACTGGAAATGCTGGAACAGGCCAGGCTCAAAATCAGAGCAACAACATTGTTGAAGCCTTGGTTACTTTAACAAATATCGTTGCTCATCAGCAACAACAGCTGAATCAGCAGGTACCGCCTCCACCGCCATAGCCGGGTTTGAGGTTCTTTTACAAGGAAATGCAGAATGCCCGAGCTCCTACCTTCAGGGGCACATCGAAGCCGGAAGAAGCTGAGATATGGCTGAAGGAGATGTCAGATCACCTTCGACTTTTGCAGGTTCCTGATGACCTGAAGGTGGAAGTTGTGGTACCTTTTCTGATAGGAGACGCCGAGGTCTGGTGGCGTAGCGTGGAAGTCCAGTTGACTGCACCGATCACTTAGGCATAATTCCGAGAAGAGTTTAAAAGGTATTATGTGCCAGACAGCGTGGTTTTGCAGCGAATGGCAGAATTTCAGGCTCTCACTCAAGGGAGTATGTCTATAGCGGAGTATGTTGAGAAGTTTCATGCCTTGGGACAGTATGTGTCGTCGACTATGACTGACCAGAAATTGAAGATGTTGAAGTTCAAAACTGGTTTTAGATCTGAGATTCAGACTGGACTTGTGAATGCGAGGGCATGAACATTTGATGAGCTGCTCGAAGCGTGTCGTGAAGTTGAAGGGGACTTCAGGAGAGTCAGTGCGGAGGATCGTGGAGGCCATGGGATGACTTTGGATCTGGTAGGTCTGGACGTTGGGTGAAAGTACCCCGACGCCAGCCTATAGGAGTGCAGTTTAGGCCGCCGCATCAGTAGTCGTAGAGAAACTTTGGTCTGCCTCAGGAGAATGCTAGACTACCAGCGCCATGTGCATATTGCGGCCGAAATCATCCGGGTGAATGTTGGAGGAAGAACAATATCTGCTACAAGTGTGGAAAGACTGGACACTACGCCAAAGAGTGTCATGAGCAGAAGGCGGTGCCACAGCAGCTGCAAGGTGGTCAGCAGAAGGGGAGGCCGAAGACGAACGCTAGAGTACATGTCATGACTGACCCTGAGGTCGAAGCGACGAACGATGTTGTGACATGTACCGTTTAAATGATTCAATTATTTAATTGTCATACATGTTCATTATATGCAAATATTTGTGTATTTAGTTAACCCCTGAACTGCGATAGGATCGATCTTGGTTAATGAAGTTCCGGCTAACGTACTTTTCTATAGTGGTGCGAGTCACTCGTTTATCTCGAGGAGATTCGTGAAGTATCTAAACAAGTGTCCAGAACGGTTAGAAATTCCTTATTGAGTACAAGCTGTTGGTGATACATTGATAATTTCACATCATCAATATAAGGGTTGTGAACTGGAGATTGAAGAACAAATGTTCACTGCTACTCTCATCCCAATTCAGTTGAGTGATTTCGATATCATTCTAAGGATGGACTGGTTGGCAGAGCATCACGCGAATATAAACTGTCGGCAGAAGCAAGTGAGTATCAGAGGTCTTGATGCAAAAGAAGTGGTGTTTCAGGGGAATTTTAAGTTGAAGAAGGTTCCGAAAAAATCTATTTGACCGCAGTACATGCACATCAGATGTTGCAGAAAGGTGCCGAGGGATTTCTGGTACACGCTATGGACTTGAAGCAAGAGGTGCCGACGATTGATCATATTCCGGTTGTGAATGAATTCAAAGATGTATTCCTAGAGGAGTTGCCGGGTTTGCCACCGAGTCGTGAGGTAGAGTTCGAGATAAATCTTATTTCAAGAGCTGAGCCTATCTCTAAGACACCATACCGTATGGCCCCTGTAGAGTTGAAAGAATTAAAAGAACAGTTGCAAGAGCTTCTTGATCGGAAGTTCATCCGTCCGAGTGTTTCACCGTGGGGAGCTCCGATGTTGTTTGTCAAGAAGAAAGACGAAAGCTTGAGACTATGCATTGACTCTCGTGAGATTAACAAAATCACGATCAAGAATAAATACCCTTTACCTCGAATTGAAGATTTATTCAATCAGTTGAAATGTGCACGTGTGTTTTCTAAGATTAACTTGATGTCTGGTTATCATCAGTTGAGAGTTAAAACAGAGGATGTTGAGAAGACCGCGTTTCGCACTCGATACGGTCATTACGAATTTCTGGTGATGCCGTTCAGTTTGACAATTGCTCCAGCTGAGTTCATGGACTTGATGAATACAGTGTTTAGAGAACAGCTGGATAAATTTGTAGTTGTCTTTATTGACAACATCTTCGTTTACTCTCCGAGTAAAGAGAAGCATGCGGAATATTTGAGAGAAGTGTTGGAGACTCTGAGACAAGAAATTGTACGCTAAGTTCAGCAAATGCGAATTTTGGCTAAAGAGTGTTACTTTTCTGGGACATGTAGTATCGGAGGAAGGAATATCAGTAGATCCGAAGAAAATTAAGGTAATTACCGAATGGCCACGTCCAACCAATGTGACAGAAGTCAGAAGTTTTCTGGGGTTGGCATGCTATTACCGAAAATTTGTAGAGGAAAATTCCAGAATAGCAGTCCCGCTGAGCAAATTAACTCAGAAAAAGACAAAGTTTGAGTGGACTGCGGAGTATGAGAATAGTTTTACTGAGCTGAAGAAGAGACTGACCGCAGCACCAGTATTGGCGCAGCCCTCTGGTTCGGAAGGGTTCCTCATATATAGTGATGCGTCCAAGAATGGACTAGGTTGCGTGCTCATGCAAGAAAGCAGGGTTATCTCTTATGCCTCTCGACAATTAAAGTCATATGAGCAAAATTATCCAACTCATGATCTTGAGTTGGCAGCAGTGGTTTTCGCACTCAAAATATGGCGACATTATCTATACGGAGCGAAGTGTGAAGTTTTCACAGATCATAAAAGCTTGAAATATCTGTTTACACAGAAGGAGTTGAACATGAGACAGCGAAGACGGTTGGAATTATTGAAAGACTATGATCTGACCATCAGTTATCATCCGGGAAAAGCAAATGTAGTGGCTGATGCGTTGAGCCAGAAATCTAGTCATTCAAGCCAAACACCGCTAGAGAGAGAGATGGCTGAGTTTAATCTTGATATAGTTGACTCGACGGCGGGTGTTTTAGCTACACTTACTATTACTCCTACGCTGGTAGAGCAAATTAAGGAGGTACAGAAAGAAGATGTTGATCTGAAAATAGTCCGTGACCGCATGTTGACTAGTCAGGTGGATGGCTTCCAGGTACACGATGATGGGAGTCTATGGTTTCAGGGAAGACTATGTGTGCCAGATAAAGAGGAACTGCGAAAGGAGTTGTTGAAGGAAGCTCACAATTCTAAGTTGTCTATTCATCCGGGTGCGACAAAGATGTACAATGATCTCAAGAAACATTACTGGTGGAGTGGGATGAAACGCCACATTGCTGAATTTATCGAGAGATGTTTAGTTTGTCAACAGGTAAAAGCCGAGCACCAGAGACCTAGAGGGTTAATGATGCCATTGGAGATACCTGAGTGGAAATGGAAGCACATTACGATGGACTTTGTTGTGAGACTTCCGAGAACCCGTAATGGCAATGATATGATTTGGGTGATTGTAGACCGGTTGACGAAGTCAGCTCATTTTCTACCTGTGCCGAGTGATGCGACTTTGGAAAGACTCGTGACCTTGTATATTGACAATATTGTCAGTTTACATGGAATGCCGGTAAGCATCGTGTCGGACCGGGATCTGAGATTTACTTCTAGATTTTGGTCAGCATGTCAAAGAATAATGGGCACTGAACTGTGGTTAAGTACGACATTTCATCAGCAGACAGATGGGCAGTCCGAGCGGACAATACATACGTTAGAGGACATGTTGCGAGCTTGTATCTTGGATTTCAGGGGCAACTAGGATAGTATGGTGAAATTAATTGAGTTTTCTTATAACAACAGTTATCACAGTGCTATCGGAATGGAACCGTTTGAAGCGCTTTATGGTCGTAAGTGTCGATCGCCGGTGTACTGGGATGAAGTTGAGGAGCGAGCTGTCACCGGGCCAGAATTAGTTGAGCAGGCTAAGGAGAAGATCAAGATTATTCGTGAAAGGCTCAAAGTTGCTCAAGACCGAAACAAAAGTTGGGCTGATTCTAACAGAACACCGCTGGAGTTTTCAGTTGGAGAAAAGGTATATTTGAAGGTGTCGCCGATGAAAGGTGTAAGTCGGTTTAGGGTGAAAGGAAAATTGAGCCCTCGTTACATTGGTCCCTACGAGGTATTCGAAAGAGTTGGGACGCTGGCACACAAGTTGGCTTTACCATCGGCTTTGGCTCAAGTCCATAATGTGTTTCATGTGTCACAGCTGAGGAGGTATACACCGGATCCGAGTCATATACTGGATGAGAGACCCTTGAAAGTTAGACCGGATGTGACTTATGAAGAGGTACCGGTGAAGATCGTAGATCGCAAAGATCAAGTGCTGAGACGGAGAGTCATATCCTATGTCAAAGTCTAATGGAGCAACCATACCGAAAGAGAAGCGACGTGGGAGCTTGAAGAGCAAATGCGCGAGAAGTATCCACATCTATTCGCTTAAGGTACGCAAGTTTCGAGGTCAAAACTTATTGTAAGGGGGGTAGACTGTTACACCCGGTTAAAGAATAAAGAATAAAAATAATGACAATATTTAAAAAAAAAGAAGAAACACCTTTCAGTAACTCCCACTACCTTATCCTATCCTAAACCCTCTCTATTAACTCCTACTATTAATTCTATTAACTCCCCCTCATAAACACCAACAATTAACTCTCACTTTCCCTTTATTAAGGCCACTCATCGGCCAACACAACTTTAAGAAAAAGAATACAGCAGAACCGAGAGCTTGGAGGAAAGAAAAGGAAGAAAAAGAGAGAAAAAGAAAGGAGAAGGGAGAAGGAAGAGGGAAGTGCACCACCAATACCACTACATCGCCCCCACTAATCTTAGTCTACAACCAAGAGGTAGGTGGCCCCTCTCTTTTTGAGTTAATTTTATATATTTATTTATTTGTTATTTGATTACTTGTTGTGTATTTTATTTGTTTTAATACGAATTGATATAAGATATGTGTTACATGTTTTAGTTGTTTCCATTGTTGCATAAAAATGTTATATATATGATATACAACTTGTACATTTTAGAAGGTTACATAATAGTGTGTTTTAGTAACACACATAACTAGTAATAGATATGGTGTGAATATACGCTAACATCAGATAAGACGGATATTAGTTTACAGTATTACATTAATAACACTTACTACATGAAATATCATCACAGTTGTTTAAACACTACGTAATGATGTATATATATAAAGCGGTGCGATAGAATGATGTAGTACTAGGTTACAATAACATTTAATAATACTAGACTGTAGTCAATGTAACAATGTGATGAAAACTATGATTAACTTATACAAAACACACAGTAAGGTATATTTTTCATAGTGTTAATATATACAGAATATTAACTGTCAGTACTCTCGTACAATATATTTGGTTAGACTATTTTATGATACATCATAATTACTTAAATTCTTACATATTAAAACAAACGATTGATATTTTTTTTGTGCACTCTGGTAGTGGTTTATTGCACACTCACATAATTTTGCACCACTGTCAGTCATACTTAATATACACTACAACAGTATACCAACAATAATGGTATATTTAACACATGAATAGCATTGTTAAGATATATAAAACGATATTTATTAGTAATTTAGCTAGTAAACTTAGACGAATGTTTTTTTTACAAATGTATAAATTTAATGATGTAATTCTCAGATGGGCAGATGTATAAATTTAAACACATTGCTTTGAGCGAAGATTATATTTAATTACAATTACATAATTGTTTTGAGATGAAATGTATATTTATTAGGTTATTTCAAAAATTGAAATTGCTATACTTTAATGGGTTGAGTATGCTAGCCGAGAATGCATAAATGGAACATTTGTTATATTTTGTGGGTGTGTGGACTGTTTTAACCGAGAGCAACATTTTGTACATAGTTAATTACAAAAAGTAAAGATAACTACTGGTATACGGTTATGAATAAGTATGGGTACATCAATTTATGTGCGATATACATTTGCATTCATGGCACGAGCATTGCATTGGCCTATAAGGCGTATGGCCCTATGTGGCGTGTGACTCTACGAGGCGTGTGGCCCTATGAGGCGTGTGGCCCGACGGAGCGTGGGCCTTGACGAGGCGTGTGGTAGGTTACACCTCGAGGTTCGTGCATTGCACGATAGAGAGACAGACATTCGTGTGTTGAGATATCGTCGCGTGTGACACAAGCATGCATCATGACAACGCATTACTGTTGTGCTATGTTTTAATTTATTTACACAGTTATTCATGTTTATATGTGTATTCTATGTTACCTGTTGCCATATACGAAATTGTTCGGAAAGAGGCGGGGAACCTACTGGGTGATATTTTTATATCACTCACCCGTTTATTTTTCCCTATGTGAGCAGGAGTACGACTACATATACATAGAAGATGGAGCTGAGTTCGGGCTGTGGGGTAGTTAGAGCAAGAAGATGTTATCTTTGGCAGTTTTATTTCCTTTATGTAATAATGAACTTAGACATGGTACTTATCAGATGTTTGAATTGAAACATTGAAATAAAATGGATGTTTATTTTATTTATTTCGTTTCCGCTGAGAAATTTTCTACGTCACTACTGACGTGCAAGAGAATTGAACGACGCTTTGTAGTTCTCGTAGCAGACTACGGTGGGTACACGGTTTCTGATGTAGGGTTCGGGAGCGGGGCGCTACAATAGCTATCAAACATGCAATCTTAAACAAATATTAGTGTGTCACTTTATGTCTAAGCATTTATTCACACAATTATGTTACAAATCTTTTGTGGCCGAACACATGTCTCTGAGGTACGTCTGGTGTGCGGAAATCTACTCCACGAGAAGGCATGTAAAATTGTGTGTCAGAGATTGCGTTTGGATAAACTTGTAATATGGGACATAGTCATATGTGGATCTCTGCGTGGTTGCATCTACCAGAGGACTCTCCGAGAGTTCTTCGTAAGCCTCAGGCCATAGGATATCGGCATTGAGACATGTAGCGGTGGTTGTATCTTCGGCCTGACATATGAATACACACATGATACTGTATCGATATGTGACAATACACATTAGTATCCGGTAAAATCTAATATACGAGATAAAAATAATTTATATTTAAAATACAATAAGAGTACCACACAATGTAGATTAGGCGAAGAACCGCGATATCCACTATCATCAATACGCAACAAACGTTGACGACCAAGTGAGATAAGTGTGAGGAGTCTGTAACACCTCATACACGGTGAGTGAGTGCCATGCTGCCAATAGATGGTCCTCCATGCACTATGCTATCATATTGTCCATCCTTAGTCTACATGCTGCTAGATCGAGCCTGATAATCAACTCTCGCAATTCGTCTCTCTGATGAATCACGATACCTGTATCGACGGGATCAAACACTCCTTGCATGCCAAACTGTCGTGTGACCTTATCAGGAACTTGGAGTTCAACTATCTCCCACAATATAAGTGACATCCAAGCATGCCACAACTTTGATCTCTCGCAACATAAACTCAGCAACGACATGATAACCTTCCATGGTTAGCTCATCAGTATGAAAGCACCCACTACCATTGTAGCGCCCCGTCCGAAACCAGGGTTCTGACTCGGTGCACCTGCCATACTCTGCTACGAGGAACACAATACGTCGATACTATACATGTGCATGTCGACATGACTAATGAATCGATTAGCGGAAGCATCATAATATAAAAAGATCATAACCGACATGCAATACATTTCATCGTTAAATCTGTACAAGTCATAAGATACATAGTACTGAAATCTTCTAAATTACATCATGAACCAAAACCTTCATTCTCAAGGCTAGTCTCACGGTACACTTCGTCATTACCATTGGCTACCTGATCTGTCCTCAATAAGCCTGTATAATGGTACCTGTTATCTGTAAAGTGATAAGGCAAGTATGAGCGATAGCCAACTTTTAATCGCTCAGCAAGTAGTCCTATTAGATACGACATGTGGATCATTCATGGGGAGACGGGGTAACAAAACATAATAACCATAAATATCGAATATAATAAGCACGTCTCCATTTTAACAAGTATCATAGCATAACTGTAAAATGAAAGCATGTAAATAAGGAAAATTTCACAACATAACATAGCAGCATCTCGTTCTGCTTAATCCGTAACATCATATAATATCCACACTTAACTTCTAATCCATAACTTATACTATTTTCGCATATCTTACATGTACTACACTCTCATGCGTAAACATTACATTGACCATTGTAGTGCCATCATAGACTTAAGGAATTTTTAATCATAACCCTAATGTGACATGATCATGACATGATGCATAAAACATGACTTTTCATAACATGATTTTTCATAACATGACTTTTCATAAACGTGACGTGATTTTCATAACTTGCATAACGTGACATTTTCATAACGTAAAGACATAACATTTTCATCATTGGATATAACACTTTTCATAAGAATAATAACGCACGACATACTGAATGATTTTCCATATAGTACATGTACGACATAAGAATCGTGAACATATGTACATGTGCTAACGATGACGCATTATGATTGAGATCCCGTGTCTCAGACCCGATGTTACACTCAGCCCTAATGCAAACATGGGCCCCTGACACCTACCACTCCGGTCCTGATGTCAGGACGACAACTTCAACATATCATAACATATCGTGTCTCATTAGAATCATTCGTCTTGTGATTATTATTCATACGTGTATGAACTTCTAAAACATGTGATGAGATGAAAGAACTTCTCAAACTTTGATTTCATGCAACATGAGACTAGGCCAAATGAGGGTACCTCGGCCATACCACAACTGATATCATCACTTACTTACAGTCTACTTATCATAACTTAAAGAAATACCATAACCATACTTTCTTAATATCAAATCTACACATGTATTTCATAATTCATAACTCAGGTGCATAGAACATATAATTCCTAATTACTTTAACATATCATATAGGAATGTTATAACTTATATCATGATTTACACATTAACATTTATTACACATATGAATATGAACAACATTGAATAAAATCATTTATGTCATAACATCGTATTTGAACGTGTGTGTGTGTGTGCATATATATATATATATATATATATACATACATATATACATACATATATATATATATATGTATGTATATATGTATGTATATATATACATACATATATATATATATGTATGTATATATATGTATATACATACACACACACACACACATATATATATATATACTTCCATACATATGAGTGTTCTTTAAGTGTATATAGGTACAATAAAGAATATATATTTTATCATATCTCATAAATATATACATACAACATAATAAGGTCATTCTTTTAATATTCTTAACATTTATATCATACATATGTACCACAAATATAAAATATAATAAAATCATTTTATCATAATAGGCCTAATGGCCGATTTATATATATTGTGTATACATGTATAAATCATTTTTTGATATATTATATAATATCCAAAACTTATGCATTTTCATATTTTAGCATATATATTATACATATATACATCTGTATACAACATAATAAAGTCATTTTATCATAAAAGGCCTAATAGCTGAAATATATATATATATATATATATATTATGTATACATATATAAAATGATTTTACGATATATTATATAATATCCAAAACTTATTTATTTTCATATCTTAACATATATATTATACGCATATACATATATGTACAATATAAATAAAATCATTTTCTACCACTAAATATACAAAAAACCTACGATCTCTGGCAACTCCTACTGCGATACAACGTCCTCCATCACCGCAGTCCCCCCCGCTGGCCGCCGTTATCTTCTGCATCATTTCCATCTACTATTGGCCAGCCGGACACAATGGAAAATACACCTGCTGATCCGATTGCGCCTCAGCCAACTGTGACTACAAAAAAATCATACGCTTTGTTTTTTCCACCTCCGCTGTGTAGATCACGGACAAGCAAATACAACGCTATAAGGGCGCTCCGATGATACAATTCTCCGACGATGAAATCGCAGTATTGGCGGCGCCGTATCGTCATACACTGGTTGGATCCTTTTGGTATGGCAGACCTACTTTATCAACCATTCATGCTAGTATGGACCGTATCGGATTTACAGGTAATCTCAAGATTGGTCTTCTTGATTCCATGCATATATTAATTCACTTTGATCAGGAAGCAGATTATCTGCGATGTTTTGCTCGCCAAAGTTGGACCATAGCAGGGAAGTATATGAGAGTGACAAAATGGATACCAGATTTTGATCCAAAAATTGAAATCCCAATCGTTCCTATTTGGATGTCACTACCAGGATTGCCTGTGCATTTTCATCAAAAGGAAGCTCTTTTTCAAATAGGTCGCATGCTGGGCACTCCGATGAAACTAGATGCAGCCACAACCTTAGTTTTACGTCCTTCAACGGCACGTATCTGTGTAGAAATTGATATTTCTCAAGAACTTCCATCACAAGTGCATATACAAGTGTCATCTCGTACAATCATGCAGTCCGTTGTCTATGAAGATTTACCTTCCTACTGCACCTCATGTTATTGGCTGGGACACAAGGTAGCAGATTGCGGTAAACAGACTGTCCCAGCACCAATTGAACCACCCCCAGTCAAATCGGCGATTCCACCAAAATCTAAAGAAGCTGCATCAGAACGCTGGACACCCAAAAAATTTATACAGCTTGCAGATCATATTCCCGCAAATGTTACGATCACCAGATCTTTTCCCGATTGCCGCCATTTCTTCAT
>AP025044.1:14297129-14315472 GCA_036186865.1 Eustoma russellianum | reverse complement strand
TGCGAATCTGTCATCAGCAGCCATCAAGAGTTGATACAAGCGTTGTTCCTGTATATATTGAATAAATCTCTGAATGTCCCTTGGACATTCCATGGGATTCGGGCTTTTGTTATCAATTGTCCTCCACAAAATTTGTAGTTGGTTCCGACATACATCTATGAGTTGGTTCCTTGTTTCGAAGTGTATGCTTGTTTGTGCAAATCAAAGGTTTGAAGAGGATCAACCCCTGATCCGTAAGTAATGGCTAATCCGTCCCACAGGGCCTTTTGCGGTTGGATAACTAGAGGCATTATTAACCAGACCTTCATCCATATTGTCAATTCGCCATGTGAAAACAAGTTGGTCATCTTGTTTCTGCTTGGCATAATTCACATCTGTTGACAGGGGGCGGAGGGACCCCTGTGATGTGGGTGCTCCTCCCCTGCCCAAGAGAGCCATGCGCATTAAGTTGCACCATAAGGGATAGTTCCCAGAATTTAGCTTCACTTTTAGCACAAGATTGTCGCGTATTGTTGGGGTTGGAATGAGGGTCTGTGGTGCTGGAATCATTTGGCTCTGCAAAAATTTGGCAAATTCGGCCAAAATATCAAAATTATCAGGAAGTTTAGACAATCTTTCTGATGTTTCGGTACTTCTGGCTAATTTTTTGACTGCTTTGACATTGATGGTAATTTTTTTCAGGAAATAATGGGCAACATAGAAGGCAGTTTAATCAATTTGGACAACCAGTTGATTAGGATAAGGGCAGGTACAGATACTTGAGATCACACTTGGTAGAGAAAAAAGGTAAGAAGAGATACTCACTTGAGACAAGGTAGTGACAATGGCAATGATGAGATTTTAATCTGAGCCAACGTACAATACAGCCAAACAGAAAGGAACCTCTCCTGCTCTGATGCCATGATATTTAGAAGCAAGACTCAAAAGTAACCCGAAGGCAGAGCAAAGGAAGGAGACAGTGTAAATCCGAAGATTTTGTATATATTTTCAGTGTATATTTCTCACCATTATACAAGTATTTGTAGTTGCTAGACTAGTCTATACAAGGACTGAAATAAAAAGAAATCAAATTACAATTAAACTAATTGCTATAATTTTGGGATGTTACAAGTATCTACATTGATTCTTCACAACTATGATGGTAAGTTTGATTTCTTCCCATTCTAACACTCATCTTTAAATTCTCTAATTTATACTTCATCTTCATGACGTGCATCGTCAGGGTTATCTTCAAAAACTGAAAGTGAAACACAAAGAAGATGGAGGACATAATGTCGTAAGTGTAAGAGCTGGAAGACATTATAAAATTGCCTAACTTAAATGAAACTTACAAGTCGTGCGAATGGAATAGTGAGTCGATGTTACTGAACTCCTTGGATCATGACTATTTTCCTATGATATTATGGAAGTGATAGTCTCATATCTCTCTACTTTAACGTACACGATAAAATACATCGACACAGTTCTACGTAAATTTTATTATAGGTCATCAGGAAACAATCTTAATAGGTTTCCGACACATACGTTGTATAGTTGTGTACATTCGACCCCCTCATACTTCGCCAACTCCACATCCTACTGCCTGCCAAGGTGGGTGTCCATCTAAAGGAATAACCGTTTTCTTCATTGCTAGGATCAACGGCAAAGGCAAAGATCCATCGTGAACGTTGAACAATCTCTTCTTTGAACACGAAAAATCATAGCTGAAGAAACAAAAGACTCAGTCATTCTTGATGTCCTAGGTTGAACACGGAAAATCACAGCTGAAGAAACAAAAGGCAGTCATTCTTGATATCCTAGCTTAATCACACTCAAATTCTAACACGGTGATATAGGCGGAAGCCTCTAAGACAATGAGATAATGTTGTTGATAACACCAAAATCTACATGATAAGTCAGCTGAACCCAATGGCGGATCCACCTGAAAATATGGATATACAAGTGTACACCATATAGTTAAAGAAGAATTTATTCTAGTAAATACCAATAAAGATGCACATGCACGTTACACACCCACAAAAAAAAAAAAGAAATAGTTAGTTTTACATTATTCTAAAACGTCATTTTATAAATTCTTCTCATTCTTCCTTTTAGTTTTCTTCTTCACAATGCAAACAATTATTTCGTGACCATAGAAGTCGGAAGTTCCCACAACAAAATCTTTGTTTTTTTTTTCTTCTCATGTGCCACAAAAGTTTCTATTTCATATTTGGCATTAAAATTTACCAGGTACAAAGTTTATTATATCCGTGCCATTATTTTAAGGGATAATCAATTTACCCAATATTTGTTTTAAATATTGGACGATAAACACAACCCTCAAATAAATTTTAGAATTTCCAACACTACAACCTTGTTAGAGTTTTGATGTATATAATTACGATGACATTCATCTAATATAAGTCATTTGTTGTTAGCTGCCCCGTTGATTTCCTACCTTATATTCAATCTATCATTGAAAACTATGCATTACGAGAATGAATAGTGCGAATGTAAGAAATGTACAAGAAACATTTGAATTGAAGATTCATGCATTATCATTTATTGAAGTTTATATGTTTTTGTATTTATTTTAGGATAAATTGGTAGTGTATCATCTTCATTTGTATCTGGTAATAGATTTTCTGCTCGTTTGCTCGCTCCAAATATATAGTTCGCTCATTTGATGAAGTAGATCCGGTTAAACCTACCTTTACGTTCACTCCAGGTATTCCGTTCACTAGAGCGAACATGAGGTATTGAACTTGCACTCTAGGCTCGCTACAAATATGGAGCTCTAGGAATTGCGATGCGAAGAGCTTTGTTTGGAGAAATAGAAGGAACACGTATCACATGCGTAAAATCTGCAAGTGAAAGACTCCCACGTTTGCTCCATGTGTTCCACTCACTTGGAGCGAGCATAAAAATCGATTAATTAACATGTTAGCGAGCAAGGAGCGAGTATAAATAAAAATTCCTAGCTTTTCTAAAAAAATGCACTCTGGCATGCTGGTTTTTCCGCAAAGCAAACCCAATTAGTTGTGCTTCCGGCTATTTACGGAACGTGTGCTTCCAGAAAAAATCGAAGGAATTTCTTAGAAATCCTAAGAGATCCACTTTTTTGATACTTCTCTCCAACTTCACTTTATACTTTTCTATTTTTTAGAGTACTATTGGTTTTACAATAATATATTCTTCAAACGGCCAGGTCAGCTAACTCTGATTTGACTAATGATAAACTTTCCAGTTCATAAATTGACTAGATACATACTTACACCATCATGGCATGTTATGAGCAGCACTAAAATAAGCAAACTTAGATCGGCCATACAATAATTTCCCATTAGACACAATCAGTAATCATGAGTCCCTATCATATGCTGCAATTGAGTATGCCTTCTACTGTATTGTTCTGATAGTCATTAGGGTACAACGGTAAAATACAAAAGCAAACATATGACGATTCTATCAGATTGATGACATTCTTATTTGTTTGATCAGAAACAAACTTATAATAATGTCAATCGGTTTAAGTGGTCTATCACATTGATGAGATTCTTATTAATGACCTAACATAAGCATGTATTAGATATTAACATATTTGGCTAGAATTTATGCAATTGTGTCCACATATCATGCTTATCATCATATGAGGACAATTTAATTTAGGATAATATTCGTAAATAATGTGCACTAATAAATGAAAGAAATAATCTCTTTTACTCCTAGTTTACTTTGCCGCTTTTCACACTATGATTTCGAGATGATTTGGAAACACACCTTTGCTTGTCAACCATATAGGGGCTGCCTTTTTCTTCTCTTTGCTTTAAATAATATTAGCATATTTTAAACTTTGTTAAAAGTGGTTCACTATTTTGTAACTAAAAACTTTATAGCATCATATTTTACAAAATTTCATGTCTATAAAATGCGATACCTTTATTTCACGTATTGTGTAACTCTATTTGCTTTTTTAAGTTTTCATTTCCTTATCTCAACCATAAACACGATTACCTTTTGTGTTTTAAAGGCCAAAAAAGGAAAATTCAAAAAGTTGTTATTAAAAACGAGAATGGCAGAATGTTATCGCCAAAAAAAAAAAGAAAAAGGAAATGACCGAATGGAAAAGTTTGCTGCCGGCTAGTGCTACTATCGGCCGCCGGTTGCCTATCACGTCCCGGTTGATGTCTTTCGTTTTCGTTTTGATTTGATTTGCTATAATTGCTTACTTTTTTCTTCTTTATTTATTTTTCATAATAACATTTGCAAACCGTTAGTTTCAAGTTTTCCTAATTTTGGTTGAAATAATTCTCATGTCATTTTAAAAGTCAATAGAAAGAGAAATAGAAAACACAACCAAAAGTTTATGATTCAAACGGTTGAAGATAAAGCAGAGAAGCTGGGAGAAGGCTCAAAGTGCCAGCATGCCAAGACCAATGTGTCAGACTAAGCGTGCCAGCGTGTCAATGTAGTCAGCGTGCCAAACAAAGCGTGCCATCGTGCCAATACAACCAGCGTGCCAAACTAATCGTGCCATCATCCAAGAATGCTGAAGCAGAACGTGAGTGGGATCAATCAACAACAGTGGATGGCGTACAACGGCAGTGTTCACATGTGACAAAGGAGGAGTAACCAATCATTTGTAGCTGGAGAATAACCGTTGCCACGTAGGATTAATGACGGTTATTTGGTAGTTACGTAGGGGGAGTAGCTGATCAGCTCATTCCTACTTCTAGCACGTGTGTATTTTCATTTCTAAGAGGTTCCATTGGTGTATTATATAAGGAGAAAGTGTTGTAGAGGAGAAGTAACTTTGAGATATTTTTTCATTCTGCAGAATACAGTTTTCTTACTCCTTGTATTCCTTGGTGCGAATGTTGGCGCCATTTTTCTGCAATTCAAATTTTCTTTCATTTTGATCTGTTGATTGTTGTTCAATTCATTTGTGATTAATCATAGTTGGTGTTATCTTTGGTGTAGAGTTGATTTCTTGATGTGTTATAGAGATCTTATCCTGGTATCAGAGCGCTTCCTGCGACTCTCTTCGATATTTTCCTGTGTATGTTCATTTTGATTACAGTATTTGGTCTGTTGATTTGGAGATCATCTTGCGCTATTCAAATTGCTGCAGTTTTGATTGACTGATATGGTTTCTTCATCTAGTAATCCAAGAACTAATGTTCATCAAGGACAAGAGAATCTTATGGTCAATCCTTTGTATTTGCATCCTAATGATAGTCCTGCTATCATTCTTGCTCAGCCTCCTCTTAATCCACATATATACCATTCTTGGAGCAGAATCTTTGAAATGGCATTGCTCATTAAAAAAAGGTTGGCTTTATAGATGGTTCCATCCCAACACCGAGACCTAATGACCTTCAGTATCAAACGTGGAGACAAGTTAACTCCATGATGCACTCATGGATCATGAATTGTGTATCCCCTTCGATTGATCAAACCGTAATGTGGTATGACACTGCATATGAGGTATGGTCTGATCTCAAACTTAGATATGGTAATGGTGATCCTTTTAGATTATCTGATTTGTTGGAAAACTTGTATGCTATCAAACAAGAAACATCTTCTGTGAATGATTACTTTACTAGACTTAAGGTAGTTTGGGAGGAGATGATGACACTGAGGCCAGTGCCCAAATGTGTATGCCTTGGATGTACTTGTGATGTGGCTGCAAAGGTGCATGCCTTTGTGCAAAGTGATTATGTGATAAAGTTTGTTAAAGGACTAAATGAGGAATATGAACTAGTTAAGTCTCAGGTCTTCGTTATGACGCCACTGCCTGACATTAATACATCATTCTCTATGGAAATTATATATGAGAGAAAGGTTAACAGCATGAGTGGAAATGGTTCCTTATTAATAACCCCACAACAATGATAGTGGAAGGCAATGATAGTGACAATGTAATGGCTAGTGCATTTGCTTACAGAGGACAAGGAGGAAGTTACAGGACAGGCAGTGGAAGATTTTTTCCAGAAGGGACCAAGAAACTGTAGGGTCTGCAAGGCACCACTAGAAGGGGGGGGGTTGAATAGTGGGTACGGAAAATGTAGTTTTTAAAATTGTTTTAGACCAAAAAAACCAACTTCTGAAAACAATTTCTGTTTTTAGGACCTGTTTTGAAACGTTTTGAAAACTAGGTTACAGGTCTTCAAAAATTCTGAAATTTGGAGAGATCTTAGTCTCAGATGTTTTGAGTATCTCCTAAAAAGTTAAGATTAAAATTCAACCTTTAACCCCTTTAAAAGTCGTTGGGGGTCAGATTGCGCAAATCTGCCAGAAACGGTAGTCTGATTTGAAAAATTAATTCCAATTGAACCATGACTCCAAATGCTCTGAAAATTTAATGACTAACCTCTTATTAGGTTTATTTAATTGGGTTGAAACAATTTTGAAAAATTCTTTTGCAAAGTTAGTCAAATACATTCAAAGTCTCAATCTTTGCAAGCCTAAAAATCAGACTGCACTAGTCTCCGAACTTTTGACGTTTGGATGACTTATACTTGTCCAAAAGGGTTGAAACTTACGCCAAATGAACCTTAACACGTGTGGCTATGTTTCCTGAAAGTTTAGTGTTTTTTGAAGTTCGTTTACTATTTTTAAAAACGTGATAAAAATGATGCACTGTGCTAGAAACTGAAAGTAAGTGCTGAAAAGTAAAGAACACAAGAAATTTTATACTGGTTCGGTTAAATCAACCTACTCCAGTCTTCGAGGACACCTTCCTCGGTTATCACTAATCACAAA
Organism: Eustoma russellianum; assembly: GCA_036186865.1. Taxonomy (NCBI): domain Eukaryota; kingdom Viridiplantae; phylum Streptophyta; class Magnoliopsida; order Gentianales; family Gentianaceae; genus Eustoma; species Eustoma russellianum. The sequence continues at coordinate 14,308,728 of AP025044.1, read as the reverse complement.
ACACAAACAACACCTTACCACACAGGGTTGATGGAGTTACACACCAACTCCAACCCTTTACAAACCTGGTAAGTGATTACAACGATCACGAACACCACCACCTAGCGGATGCAAGATTGATCACACCTTGATCAATCTTTTACAACAATATAGAGTGTATGGTGGTATAGATGAAGCCTATTCAAGATGTATGAATATGACTAGAATAGGCTTTAAAAGAGAAGAAAGAAAGAAGTGTAGTAGGAGAAGGAGATGAACACGTTTTAAGCTCTTTGATTTGCAAGACTTGTCTTGTATTTTGTTTGTTCTCCTTCTTCTCTTTTTTATCAACATTGGCCGCCCCCTATACCTTCTCTTCCTCTTGAAAATTATTTTCTAAATCCTTGGAAGAATATCTTGCATCATTGTAACATCCACTTGCTTACTTGGCAACTCCTCATTGGATGATCATTAAGCCTTTGCTTACTTGACACTCATTGATTGGATGAAGGTTGTCATCATTTGATGACTAGATAAATCTGAAAAATATCACTTAAAACATCTTCAATTAGCCAAAAAAATGTTGCCATAAGTCTCATATTAAATTCCATAAAATGTGTAAGACAATTCATCACCATTTACCATGAGAAAATCAGCCAACTCACTTTGACACATGCTGAAATTTTCAGCATATGCTCTATCCAAGACTTATTCAAATTGTTGCCATGTTGCCATTAGATTAATTCTTTGAAAATGTCGAAGAAATCAATCATCATTTAGTACATAACATTTCTACTAATTTTTGGAATCAAATTGGTAAACTTTATGACCATAAAATCGACCATATACTTCCACACATGCTGCAATTTTCACCATGAGTGATATTTAAAAATATCACCACATTATTTCCATAACATCTTTAGAACATTGCCATTTTATCTTTCATTTAATCCATTTAATTTCAAAGAAGTAAATATGGCACAATCAAGATTAAAAATTCGGCCAGCCTTAATGCAGACATGCTGAAATTTTCAGCATGTGTTACAAATATGACATAATTTGAAATGTTACCTTGTGTAGCTTCTTTCTTTATGTCACCAACCTTGTATACTTCATTCTTGGCCAATCAAGATGCCAACAAAGCTCCACATATTCTCCAACAAGCTGAAATAGGCATGTGATGTAGATTGTACATGTGCTGAATTTTATTTTTGCAAACTTTGTAAAATAGTGCATAATAATTATACACACATGGTATATTCCAATCAGCTGTTAATTGATTTTTCTAGAACACTTTAGAATGTATAGAGTATGTAAAAAAATTTTCTAGATACATGTTATATGTCATGCCAAAAACGTTCCATGTGTCGTGTTTGTAGAAAACCGAATTTTCGACGTTTGACGATTTTCCGATTTTTCTCCAATTAAATTCCAACTTTTTGCACATGTTATATATACATAATATAAATAAATTAAACTTTAATATTCAGCTCTCATAGCTGATTAAAGTGGCGCCTACATATGACAAAAATGTTGAATTTGAAATCTCCTCAATTTGGCCTTAATTGGGGGTGATTTGTGTGTGCCAACATGGAATGATTTCATGGATGAATATAGCATGTAAGCCACAAAATTTGTGGCCATTTTTGAAGTTTAGGGGCTGGCCATCTATATATGGCAAGTACGTGACACGTTGGTGAAGTTTCGGTATTCACCCGATACGACAATTTTTGGTTTAGAACCTTGTAACGCGTCGTTATAATTTGGTCATCACCATGACTTATATCATATGATATAAGACCTGAATGTACTCATAAATATGAGATAAATATAGTGGTGTGACGTTAACGTACGTTCGTAAAATATATAACGTGTCGGTAGTACGTTGGGATATATGCGTATAGTGCCTTTTTACAAAATATATATATATATATATGTATATTATGTTAAAAGGCGTGTATATAAAGGAGACGAGAGACTTTCCATTCTTCAATTTGTTGCCTTTGTGCCTTCTTCAAATATATCACCATTTAATGAACTACTTAGTTCATTTAACTAAGTACTTCACTTAGTGAACTAGTTTAGTTCATTAATGGTGGCACCTGAAAATAGTTTAAACATAACAAATGTTCGCCATTTGATGTAAGCTTTAAAGCTTTATGGCTTGTTAGTACGACAACAATATATATGAACTATATAAGGCAAGTTTCATACAAAAACGTGTTAAGTCACAAAATGTGTCATGCATTTCTTTGGTACACGTTATTTAAATCGTGTATTTTGTAATCACTCAAACCCTTTTTTCTCTACAATCTCTCCCTTTTGATGATTTACAAAATAACCTAAATTCATGATTTAAGTTTTGTCGCTCCCCCTCCATTCATGCACAAATTCAAATTTTGAATTTCAAATTTTGAATTTTCTCCCCATTGATTTGTGCAATCAATCTCTCTCTCCCTTTAAATTATGCATTCTCTCCCCTTTTATTTTGGAAAGATAATCAAAAATGCATGTAAATATGGAAAGAGATATCAAATCAAATCAGCAAAAATCATGTCTAATTTAGAACGAATATTTTCATATGTGGCCTGATTTAGTGTCTTAGTGAAAATATCTGGTACTTGTGCCTCTGTGCGTATGTGATCTATGATAATATCACCATTGTTGACGTGATCACAAAGGAAGTGATAGCTGACTTCTATATGCTTTGCCTTAGAATGTAGAACGGGGTTCTTAGATAAGTTGATGGCGTTCATACTATCACAATATATTGGAATCTGATTTACTGTAATCCCAAAGTCAGAAAGTTGTTGTTTTAGCCATAGTAATTGTGTGGAACAAAGATTAAGTGCCATGTATTCAGCTTTAATGGTGGATAAGGCTACGCTTGCTTGCTTTTTAGAAAACCATGAAATAAGTGAATTTCTAATAAATTGACAAGTGCCACTCGTGCTTTTTCTATCTATTTTACATCCACCATAATCTGTGTCAGTGTATGCATGCAAGTTAAATTCACAATCTTTATCATACCAAATGCCTAAGGTGCGTGTGTGCTTAATATATTGAAATATTCTTTTCACGGCATTGTAGTGAGACACTTTTTGTTGACTTTGAAAACGTGCATTCATACATACACTGAACATGATATTAGGTCTACTAGCAGTAAGATAGAGCAAATAGCCAATCATAGACCTATATAAAGAATTATCAAAATCCTTACCATGTTCATCTTTATCTAATTTAGTGGTGACACTCATAGGGATGTGGGACGGTTTTAAATTCTCAAAATTGAACTTTTTAATCATATCATTTATATATTTAGCTTGGCTTATGTGTATACCTTTAATCGTTTGTTTAATCTGCAAGTAAAGAAAGTAATTCAATTCACCAACCATAGACATTTCAAATTTGGATTTCATGCAAGTCTCAAAATCTTCAACAAGTTTATAAGAGGTAGAGTCGAAAATGATGTCATCAACATAAATTTGAATGATTAATAAATCCGATTTATCTTGTTTTAAAAATAAAGTACTACCTATAGTGCCTCTTTTAAAACCATTTTCTAAAAAGAAAGTAGCAAAACGATCATACCATGCTCTAGGTGCTTGCTTTAAACCGTACAGTGCCTTCTTTAGTTTATACATGTGATCGGGATGTTTCAAATCTTCAAAACCAGGTGGTTGTTTTACGTATACTTTTTCTTGTATAAATCCATTTAAAAATGCACTTTTCACGTCCATTTGATAAATTTTAAAACCTTTCATGCAAGCAATAGCAAGTAAAAGTCGTATGGCTTCTAAACGTGCTACGGGTGCAAATGTTTTGTCATAATCTATTCCTTCTTCTTGATTATATCCTTGTGCTACAAGTCTAGCCTTGTTTCTAACAACTTTTCCTTCTTCATTCATTTTATTTCTAAACACCCACTTTGTGCCTATTATAGTCTTATCTTGTGGTCGTGACACTAAATCCCATACATCATTTCTTACAAATTGATTAAGTTCATCAGGCATAGCATCGATCCAAGAAGAATCACTCAAAGCATCAAACACATTTTGAGGTTCAATTTCGGATATCATGGCATGAAATTGATTTATTTCATCCGCATTTATTCTTCTACGTGGTCGCACACCGTGAGTGATATCGCCTATAATGAGATCGTGTAGGTGATCTCTATGCCATCTTGGTTGATTATTTTCTACATTCTCATGCATTTCTAAGTGATCATGCATTTCTAGTATGTCATGCGTGCCATCATCATCATCCAACACGGGTTTTAATTCAAAATCATCGTCATATTCTTTATCTTTATCAATCTCACCAAATTCATTAAACTTCACATGAATAGATTCTAGAATTTGCCTAGTGATGAGATCATAACATCTATATGCTTTTGAATTCACAGAATATCCAACAAAGATGCATTCAATTGATTTAGATTCAAACTTATCTAAATTATCTTTTGTATTTAAAACAAAGCATTTGCAACCAAACACACGAAAGTAATCAATTTTAGGCATGCAATCATTTAATATCTCATAAGGCGTCTTATTTATTTTCTTTCTAATGGACAATCGATTAATTATATAGCATGCACAATTTACAGCTTCTGCCCACAAAAATCTAGGCAATTTATTTTCACATAACATGGTTCTAGCTATTTCTTGTAGCGTCTGATTTTTTCTTTCTACTACTCCATTTAATTGTGGAGTTCTAGGTGGCAAAAACTCATGTTTGATTCCTATTTCTTCGCAAAATGCAATCATGTCCTTGTTTTTAAATTCACCGCCTCTATCGCTTCTAATCTTTTTCACATTTAAACCATATTGATTTTCAAGTTGTTTTATTAGTTTTGCAATCTCAATGTCACTATCATCCTTATGTGCAAGAAACAAAGTCCAAGTATAACGAGAAAAATCATCAACAATCACACAAACATAATGACGTCCACCAAGACTCGTAGTGCGACTAGGACCAAACAAATCAATGTGTAATAGTTCTAAAACTCTAGATGTGCTTATTTCATTTTTAGGTTTAAATGACTCGCGTGTTTGTTTGCCTTTAATGCAAGATTTACACAACTGAAAGTTGTCTAAATCAAGTTTAGGCAATCCTCGTATTAGGTTCTTTCGTTGGATTTTTTCAAGTGTAGAAATATCGATGTATCCTAAACGTCTATGCCACAAGTTAACGTTAGGTTCATTTGATACAAAACACTTAACCTTAGCGTCTAACATGTCATCCATAGAAAGCGTAAAAATGTTTCCTTCCCTTTTTCCTTTTAACACTACTTCTCCATTTTTATTTAATATATTACAATAAGGATGAGTAAAACACACATCAAAGCCATTGTCAATAAATTGTGAGATGCTAAGAAGATTATAGGATAAGTTGCTTACCAAAAAGACGTTGGAGATTTGAAGGGTGCTTGGGCTTCCGATTGTACTTTTTCCGATGATTCTTCCTTCATTGTTGTCTCCAAAGGTCACGGATCCGCCTTTTGTGACTTTTTTCAACTTTGTGAATAAGCTCGGGTCACCCGTCATGTGCCTTGAGCAACCACGGTCAAGGAACCACTTGATTGATGTGTCCTTTAATGTATAGGTTCCCTGCAATGTACGAGAATGATTTAGGCACCCTTTTAATTTGGGTCCTTGCGAGTTAGTTATTCACCTCTTAGTAAAAGTACCTTTCGGTACCCATACTTGGGTGATCCTTCTCGGTCTAGCAAATGGTAAGAATGTAGATGAAGGAGCGATGTAGTAGACATGTGGTGAGTAGACTTTAGGCCTTTGGCCGAGAACTCCTCTATGCGCATCATATGGTGTCCGTTTTTGATATGTCCTCGTGTTGGTGTGCATAGTGCGTGATCTAGATAGATGGAATAAATGTCGTGTATGCATCACTTGTTTCTTCTCATATCTATATGGCACATAATTATATTTTGCATGATATGAAGAAGAAGTATGACGAGATGAGGGGAGAGGGGGGTCTTTGCATCATTTTAGACGTCGTGTTTGCTTTCAGTGTGTCTACTTTCTTAGACAAGACAAATTCGGTTGATTTAATGGATACGTCATTTGTCTGAATGTATCCTAATCCGGTTTTATCACTATCATGTTTTTGTGATAAAATAATACAATCTAGCATGTTAGATCCCGTATCAAACTGTTTCATCATTTTCTTTAAGTCCGTATTCCTTGATTTCAAATTTGAAATCTCGGATTTCATTTCATTTTTATGTGTTGTCAATGAGTGATCTCTGATTTTAATGTATTTATGATGCATGATGACTCTTCTTTTGAATCGTTTAATTGAGCAACAAGATTCATGTTCTAACAACTTCTTGTCTTCAATTAATCGCTTCTTTTCTTTTGCGAGAGTCTTAGTAAATTTATGCAATTCTAAATACTGACTAAAAAGATCATCATATGAAGGCTCAGAGTCAGAATCAGAGTCAGAAGATACCTTGCTTGATGCTTTGGATACAAAGCATACTTGTGCGGTCTCCTCTTCTGTATCAGTCTCAGAATCAGATGTGTCACTCCAAGTGGAGACCTTGAGAGCTCTTTTCCTTTGCTTAGGTTCTGAAACGAGTCTATTTTTGGTCCGATCCTTGTCAAGGTGTTTGTTTGTTTGCTTGTCCTTGTTAGGACAGTCATATGATAAATGTCCAAGTTTACCGCATTCGTAGCATTTAACGTCCTTATCATTTGTTTTATTCTTATTTCTTTTAGTGGAAGTAGCCTTAGGTTTGTTCTTAAATGACCTTCTCATGAATTTTCTCAAGCCTTTATCCAATAGAATTAAGTCATCGTTGTCTGATTCAGAATCACTATCATCTACGTGATCAGAAGAAGTAGAGACATATTCATTTGATTTAAAGGCAATAGTCTTACCTTGTTTTGATGATGATTCTGATTTCCTTATAGTGAGTTTGTTCTCATATACCTTAAGTGATCCAATTAGTTCTGCTATTTTAATTGATTTGGTTTCTTTGCTCTCCTCTATAGCCGTCACTTTAAGGTCCCATTCGGATGGTAGGCTTCGTAATACCTTTTGGACCTTTTCCTGCATAGAGAAGGTTTTGCCAAGAGACTCAACAGAATTGTAAATGTTAGTCAAGCATAGATCCATATCAACAATACACTCATTTGGCAATAATTTAAATGACTCAAGTGTGGACATGAGCATGTTAATTTTGGACTTTTTTAATTGACTAGTCCCTTCGTGTTTCATCTCAAGAATTCTCCACATTTCTTGAGTACTAGAGCAATTTGACACATAGCTAGATTCACTTTTACTTAGCCCATTTAGAAGTAATTGCATGGCTCTAGCGTTCATACTCAGTCTCTTTTTATCATCACTAGTATACTCTTGTTTAGGCTTAACAACCTCTAGTGTAACTTCATCTACAGTGGATAATTTTGACGGAACAAATAGACCGTCTTCTATAATGGAGCATAGATCAATATCAATAGCCAGAAGGAAAAGTTTCATTCTTAACTTCCATTGAATAAAAGACTCACCGTCAAAGAGAGGAGGCATTTGACTGGACATACCTTCTTGTTCAGTTTTGAAGTTTGTGGTTGCCATCTCACTTAGATCGTTAGATCCTTTTATTGTGCGTGTTCCTGCGCTCTGATACCACTTGTAGGATCTGCAAGGCACCACTAGAAAGGGGAGGTTGAATAGTGGGTGCGGAAAATGTGGTTTTTAAAATTGTTTTAGACCAAAAACCCAACTTCTGAAAACAGTTTCTGTTTTCAGGACCTGTTTTGAAACGTTTTGAAAACTAGGTTACAGGTCTTCAAAAATTCTGAAATTTGAAGAGATCTTAGTTTCAGATGTTTTGAGTATCTCCTAAAAATGTCAGATTAAAATTCAACATTTAACCCCTTTAAAAATCATTTGTGGTAAGATTGCACAAATTTGTCAGAAACATTAGTCTGATTTGAAAAATTAATTCCAATTAAACCGTGAATCCAAATGCTCTGAACATTTAATGCCTAACCCCTTATTAGGTGTATTTAATTGTGTTGAAACAGTTTTGAAAAATGATTTTGGGAAGTGAGTCAAATACGTTCAAGGTCTCAACGTTTGCAAGCCCAAAAATCAGACTGCACTAGTCTCAGAACTTTTGATGTTTGGATGACTTATACTTGTCCAAAAGGGTTGAAACTTGCGCCAAAGAACCTTAAGACGTGTGTCTATGTTTCCTGAAAGTTTCATGATTTTTGAAGTTCGTTTACTATTTTTAAGAACGTGATAAAAATGATGCACTGTGCTGGAAACTGAAAGTAAGTGCTAAAAAGTAAAGAACACAAGGAATTTTATACAGGTTCGGTTAAATCAACCTACTCCAATCTTCGAGGACACCTTCCTCGGTTAACACTAATCATAAAACACAAACAACACCTTATCACACAGGGTTGATGGAGTTACACACCAACTCCAACCCTTTACAAACTTTGTAAGTGATTACAACGATCACGAACACCACCACCTAGGGGATGCAAGATTGATCACACTTTGATCAATCTTTTACAACAATATAGAGTGTATGGTGGTATAGATGAAGCCTATTCAAGATGTATGAATATGAATACAATAGGTTTTAAGAGAGAAGAAAGAAAGAAGTGTAGTAGGAGAAGGAGATGAACACATTTTAAGCTCTTTGATTTGCAAGACTTGCCTTGTATTTTGTTTGTTCTCCTTCTTCTCTTTTTATCAACATTGACCGCCCCCCTATATCTTCTCTTCCTCTTGAAAATTATCTTTTAAGTCCGTGGAAGAATATCTTGCATCATTGTGACATCCACTTGCTTACTTGGCAACTCCTCATTGGATGATCATTAAGCCTTTGCTTACTTGTCACTCATTGATTGGATAAAAGTTGTCATCATTTGATGACTAGATAAATCTGAAAAAATATCACTTAAAACATGTTCCAATTAGCCATAAAAATGTTGCCATAAGTCTCATATTAAATTCCATAAAATTTGCAAGACAATTTATCACCATTTACCATGAGAAAATCAGCCAACTCACTTTGACACATGCTGAAATTTCAGCATGTGCTCTATCCAAGACTTATTCAAATTGTTGCCATGTTGGCATTAGATTAATTCCTTGAAAATGTAGAAGAAATCAATCATCATTTAGTACATAACATTTCTACTAATTTTTGGAATCAAATTGGTAAACTTTATGACCATAAAATCGGCCATATACATTCCACACATGCTGAAATTTTCAGCATGTGTGATATTTAAAAATATCACCACATTATTTCCATAACATCTTTGGAACATTGCCATTTTATCTTTCATTTAATCCATTTAATTTCAAAGAAGTAAATATGGCACAATCAAGATTAAAAATTCGGCCAGCCTTAATGCACACATGCCGAAATTTTCAGCTTGTCTAACAAATGTGACATAATTTGAAATGTTACCTTGTGTAACTTCTTTCTTTATGTCACCAACCTTGTATGCTTCATTCTTGGCCAATCAAGATGTCAAGAAAGCTCCAAATATGCTCCAACAAGCTGAAGTAGGCGTGTGATGTAGATTGTACATGTGCTGAATTTTATTTTTGCAAACTTTGTAAAATAGTGCACAATAATTATACACACATGGTATATTCCAATCAGCCATTAATTGATTTCTCCAGAATACTTTAGAATGTATAGAGTATGTAAAAAGTGTCTAGATATATGTTATATTTCATGCCATAAACATTCCATGTGTCGTGTTTGTAGAAAATCGAATTTTCGACGTTTGTCGATTATCCGATTTTTCTCTGATTAAATTCCAATTTTTTGCACATGTTATATATTATGTTATACATAATATGCATAAATTAAACTTTAATATTCATCTCTCATGGCTGATTAAAGTGGCACCTATATGTGACAAAAATGTTGAATTTGAAATCTCCACAATTTGGCCTTAATTGGGGGTGATTTGTGTGTGCCAAAATGGAATGATTTCATGGATGAATATAGCATGTAAGCCACGAAATTTGTGGTCATTTTGGAAGTGTAGAGGCTGGCCATCTATATATGGCAAGTACGTGACACGTTGGTGAAGTTTCGGTATCTACCCGATACGACAATTTTTGGTTTAGAACCTTGTAACGTGTCATTATAATTTTGTCATCACCATGACTTATATCATATGATATAAGACCTGAATATACTCATAAATATGAGATAAATATAGTGGTGTGACGTTAACGTACATTCGTAAAATATATAACGTGTCGGTAGTACGTTGGAATATATATGTATAGTGCCTTTTTTTAAAAAAATCTTAATATATATATATTATATATTTGTGTGTGTGTGTGTTAAAAGGCGTGTATATAAAGAGAGGAGAAGACTTTCCAGTCTTCAATTTGTTACCTTTGTGCATTCTCCAATATATCACCATTTAATGAACTACTTAGTTCATTTAACTAAGTACTTCACTTAGTGAACTAGTTTAGTTCATTAATGATGGCACCTGAAAATAGTTTAAACATAACAAATGTTCGCCATTTGATGTAAGCTTTAAAGCTTCATGGCTTGTTAGTACGACAACAATATATATGAACTATATAAGGCAAGTTTCATACAAAAACGTGTTAAGTCATAAAACATGTCATGCATTTCTTTGGTACACGTTATTTAAATCATGTATTTTGTAATCACTCAAACCTCTTTTTCTCTACAGAAACCACAATGCACCCATTGTGGGTTGGTAGGGCATACGGTGGACAGGTGTTATAAGAAGCATGGATTCCCTCCTATGTTCAAGTTCAAGAATCAGACTAACATGATGGAGGTGACTAATTCTGAATTTGAGAATCAACATCATGATCCCACTGATAAGGCCTGCCAAGCTCCTATGCTCACATATGAACATACACAGAAATCATTAAGTTGGTTGAACATGAATGATGATAACCAACTGCCAACAGTGCCTAGCACGAGGGTCCAGGGAGCTGTTATGTCAGCACAAGTTGCTAATATGAAAGGTACAGATTGCATTGATAATAAAAACATATGGATTCTTGATTCAGGAGTACACATCATGTCACATACTCACTTGATCTATTCCACTCATATCAGGCCATAGAAAATGTCGCAATCAACCTGCCAAATAGTTCTTCTGTTTCTGCTACTTTCATTGGCACCATTATGATTAACACTTGTCTGACTGTGCATAATGCGTTTTATGTGCCTGATTTCAATTTTAACTTGCTTTCTCTCAGCAAATTCACTCTTGACCCTTCATTGTCTGTTAAATTTTCTAGTGCTTCTTGTTTACTCTAGGATCAGTTATCCAAATGGATGATTGGTTCAGCTAAGAAGAAACATGGACTCTACTATTTGCATGGAACTGTCAAATCTGCTATACCCCTTACTAAACCTTCTAAATCTGTTTTTGTTAATAATCTTGTTGGCCTTCCTAATTTTTCATCTTTGCTTTGGCATTACAGGCTTGGGCATTCATCTCTCTCAAGGATGAAGGAAGCTCACAAGCTTGATAATTGCATAGACATTCATGATAATACTGATGATTGTAATATATGCCCTTTAGCTAGCATGAAAAGGAGTCCATTCCCATTATCT
>AP025044.1:14279454-14292255 GCA_036186865.1 Eustoma russellianum | reverse complement strand
AAATAGTAAACGAATTTCGAAAATTATAAACTTTTGCAGAAACATATCCACATGTCTTAAGTTTTATTTGGAGCAAGTTTTAACCCTTTTGGACAAGTATAAGTCATTCAAACATTAATAGTTCTGAGAGTAGTGCAATCTGATTTTCAGACTTGCAAAGGTTTAGAACTTGAACGTATTTGACATACTTCCCGAAGGAATTTTTCAAAACTGTTTCAACCCATTTAAATACATATAGTAAGTGTTTTGTCATTAAATTTTCAGACAATTAGGATTTACAGATTAATCGGAATAAAAATTTTAATCAGACTACTGTTTCTGGCAGATTTGCGCAATCTGACCACAAACAATGTTTCAAATGGTTAAAGGTTGAATTTTGATCTGAAATTTTTAGGAGATACTCAAAATATCTGAGAATACAATATATACAAATTTCAGAATTTTTGAAGGCCTGTAACCTAGTTTTTCAAACGTTGCAAAATAGGACCTGAAAATAGAAACTGTTTTCAGAAATTGGGTTTTTGGGTCAAAACATTTAAAAACCAAATTTTCCGCATCCACTATTCAACTCCCCCTTATAGTGGTGTCCTATAGGTCCTACAAGTAGTATCAGAGCGAGGTTCACTCACAACAAGAAGATCCAATGATCTAAGTGAGATGGCAACCACTAACTTCAAAGCCGAACAAGAAGGTATATCGAGTTTAAGGCCTCGTCTTTTTGATGGTGAGTCCTTTATTCAATGGAAACTTAGAATGAAACTTTTTGTTATGGCTATTGATATTGATCTATGGTCTATAATAGAAGACGGTCCATTCATTCCCTCTAAATTATCTACTGCAGATGGTGTCACACTAGAGGTTGTAAAACCAAAACAAGAGTACACTAGTGATGACAAAAAGAGACTAAGTATGAATGCTAGAGCCATGCAATTACTTTTAAACAGACCAAGTAAAAGTGAATCTAGTTACATATCTAATTGTTCTAGTGCTCAAGAGATGTGGAGAATTCTTGAGATGAAACATGAAGGGACTAGCCAAGTAAAGGAGTCCAAGGTTAATATGCTTATGTCAACACTTGAGTCTTTCAAATTATTGCCAAATGAGTCTATTGTTGATATGGATCTACGATTGACTAACATCTATAATCCTCTTGAGTCTCTTGGCAAAGCTTTCTCTATGCAGGAAAAGGTCCAAAAGATACTACAAAGTTTTCCATCCAAATGGGACCCTAAAGTCACAACAATAGAGGAGCGTAAAGAAACAAAATCAATAAAAATGGAAGAACTAATCGGATCGCTAAAGGTATACAAAAACAAACTTACATTAAGGAAATCGGAATCAACGTCAAAACAAGGTAAGACTATTACTTTTAAATCTAATGAATGCGTCTCTACTTCTTCCGATCATGTAGATGATAGTGATTCCGAATCAGACAATGATGATTGAGTACTATTGGTTAAAGGTTTGAGAAAATTCATGATAAAGTCTTTTAAAAATAAACCTAAGGCTACTTCCACTAAAAGAAATAAAATAAAACAAATGACAAGGACGTAAAGTGTTATGGATGCGGGAAACTTGGACACTTATCATATGACTGCCCTAACAAGGACAAACAAACAAACAAACACCTTGACAAGGATCGGACCAAAACTAGACTCATCTCAGAATCTAAACAAAGGAGAAGAGCTCTCAAGGCCTCCACTTGGAGTGACACATCCGACTCTGAGACTGATACAGAAGAAGAGATAGCACAAGTATGCTTTATATCCAAAGCATCAAACGAGGTATCTTCTGATTCTGACTCAGATTCTGAACCTTCATATGATGATCTTTTTAGTCAATATTTACCAAGACTCTCGCAAAAGAAAAGAAACAATTAATTGAAGACAATAAGTTGTTAGAATCTTCTAACACGAATCTTGTTTCTCAATTAAACGCTTCAAAAGAAGAGTCGTCATGCATCATTAATGCATTAAAATCAGAGATCTCATCATTAACTACACATAATAATGAAATGAAATTCGAGATTTCAAACTTGAAATCAAGGAATACGGATTTAGAGAAAATGATGAAACAATTTGACACGGGGAACTAACATGCTAGATCGCATCATTTCATCACAAAAGCATGATAGTGATAAAACCAGATTAGGATACATTGAAAAAAATGAGATATTAAATAAACCAACCAAATTCATTTTGTCTAAGAAAATAAAAACACCCAAGACATATGTGGCACCTAAGAAGACGCCTAGGCCCCCTCTCCTTTCATTTCATAATGCTACTTCTTCATATCATACAAGATATAATTATGTGCCGTATAAATATGAGAAGAAACCATTAATGCATACACGACATTCATTCCATGCATCTAGATCACGCACTATGCACACAAACACAAGAACATATCAAAAGCAACAACCATACAATATGCATAAGGGAATACTCGGCCAAAGGCCAAATATATTCTCACCCTATGTCTACTATGTTGCTTCTTCATCTACATTCTCACCATTTTCTAGACCGAGAAAGATACCCAAGTATGGGTACCAAAAGGTATTTTTACAAAAAGGTGAATAACTAACTCGTAAGGACCCAAAATAAAAGGGTACCTAAATTGTCGTTGTACATTGCAGGAAACACATACATCTAAAGGCACATCAATCAAGTGGTTCCTTGACAGTAGTTGCTCGAGGCACATGATGGGTGACCCGAGCTTGTTCTCAAAGTTGAAGAAGGTTACAAAAGGTGGATCGGTGACCTTTGGAGACAACAATGAACAAAGAATCATCTGAAAAGGTACAATCAGAAGCCCAAGTACTCTTCAAATCTCCAACGTCTTCCTGGTAAGTAATCTATCCTATAATTTACTTAGCATCTCACAGTTTATTGACAACGGTTTTGATGCGTGTTTCACTCATCCATATTGGAACATAAATAAATAAAAATGGAGAAACAGTATTAAAAGGAAAAAGGGAAGGAAATATCTTTATGCTTTCTATGGATGACATGTTAGACATTAAGGTTAAGTGTTTTATGTCAAATGAACCTAACGTTAATTTGTGACATAGACGGTTAGGAAGCATTGTCATTTCTACACTTGAAAAACTTCAACAAAAGAACCTAATACGAGGATTACCAAAACTTGATTTAGACAACTTTCAGTTGTGTGAATCTTGTATTAAAGGCAAACAAACATGCGAGTCACTTAAACCCAAAAATGGTTAGCACGTCTAGAGTTTTAGAATTACTACACATTGATTTGTTTGGTCCTAGTCTTACTAAGAGTCTCGATGGATGCCATTATGCATGTATTATCGTTGATGATTTTTCTCGCTAGACATGGACTTTATTTCTTGCAAATAAAGATGATAGTTCCGTTGAGATTGCGAAACTAATAAAACAACTTGAAAATGAATATGGTTTGAATGTGAAAAAGATTAGAAGCGATAGAGGCGGTGAATTTAAAAACAAAGACATGATTGCATTTTGCGAAGAAAAAGGAATCAAACACGAGTTTTCGCCACATAGAACTCCATAATTAAATGGAGTAGTAGAAAGAAAGAATAGGACACTATAAGAAATCGCTAGAACCATGTTGTGTGAAAATAAATTGCCTAGATTTTTGTGGGCGGAAGCCGTAAATTGTGCATGCTATATAATTAATCGTTTGTCGATTAGAAAGAAAATAAATTTAACTCCCTATGAGATAGTAAATGATCGCATACCAAAAATTGATTACTTTCGCGTGTTTGGTTGCAAATGCTTTGTGTTGAATACAAAAGATAATTTAGATAAATTTGAATCTAAATCAATTGAATGCATTTTTGTTGGATATTCTGTGAATTCTAAAGCATATAGATGTTATGATCCCATCACTAGACAAATTTTAGAATCCATTCATGTGAAGTTTAATGAATTTGGCGAGGTTGAAAAAGATAATGAATATGACGATGATTTTGAAGTAAAGCCCGTGATAGATGACATAGAAGAGAGTGGCGTGCATGATGAATCGAACACCCTAGAAATGCATGATCACTTAGAAATGCATGAGAACTTAGAAAATAATCAACCAAGATGGCATAGGAATCACCCACATGATCTTATCATAGGCGATATAACTCAAGGTGTCCGACCACGTAGAAGAATAACTTTGGATGAAATAAACCAATTTCATGCTATGATATTCGAAATTGAACCTAAGAATGTTTTTGATGCTTCGAGTAATTCTTCTTGGATTGATGCTATGCATGATGAATTAAATCAATTCGTAAGAAATGATGTATGGAATTTACTGTCACAACCACAAGATAAGACAATAATAGGCACAAAGTGGGTGTTTAGAAATAAAATAAATGAAGAAGGTAAAGTTTTTAGAAACATTGCAAGACTTGTAGCAAAAGGATATAATCAAGAAGAAGGAATAGACTACGGCGAAACATTTGCACCCATAGCACATTTAGAAGCCAACGTGTCACGTACTTGCCATATATAGATGGCCAGCCCCTACACCTCAAAAATGGCCACAGATTTCGTGGCTAACATGGTACACTTACCCATAAAATCATTCCATGTTGGCAGACACAAATCACCCCCAATTAAGGCCAAATTGTGGAGATTCCAAATTCACATTTTAAGCACATGTGGTCGCCAACTTTACTCAGCCATTAGAGCTGAATATTCAAGTTATTTTATGTATGTTATGTGTGACATAATATATATAACATGTGCAAAAAGTTGGAATTTAATCAGAGAAAAATCGTGTAATCGACAAAAGTCGAAAATTCGGTTTTCTACGAACACAACACATGAAACATTTTTGGCATGACATGTAACATGTATCTAGACACATTTTACATATTCAATACATACTAAAGTGTTCTAGAATATTCAAATTAGGGCTGATTGGAATGTACCATATGTATATGATTATTGTGCACTATTTTACAAAGTTTACAAAAATAAATTCAGCACATGTTCAAGATGCATATACACACCTAATCAGCCTTGGTGGAGCTTATGTGGAGCTTAGTTGGCATTTCAATTGGTGGATAATAAGCCACACAAGGTTAGTGACATAATGGTGGAAGCTACACAAGGTAATATTTCAAACTTTGTTACAAATGTAACACATGCTGAAAATTCAGCATGTGCGAATTGATGTGGCCAAATTTTGTCTCTTAATTATGATGAATTTGATTCTCAATATTCAAGGGATTGATGTGTAGTAATATGGTAATATTTCAAATCCTTGAGATGATTTAGCACATGCTAAAAATTTCAGTATGTAAGACAATGAGAAAAGTTTTCTATGGCTTAATGAAGACTAATTTACTTTCCAAATTACTAGGGATTGATTGTATGCTAGTTGGAAATGTTTTTACTACTATTTTGGCACATGTTTTAGATGATATTCTCAGATTTTTACAGTCATTAAATGATGATACAACTCATCCAATCAAAGAGTGCCAAGTAAGCAAGACCGAGACAAACATCAATCAAGTTGTGTCAAGTAAGAAAGTTGATGTCACATATATACAAGGCATTCTTCCACGGACTTAAAAGAGAATTTCCAAGGTGAAGAGATGCCCTAAGGGGGCGGCTAATTTCAAATAAAAGGAGGAGAAGAAGAGCCAAAAAATGCAAGACAAGTCTTACAATTTCTGAAGTGCAAAAAGACTCTCTACTCTCTTCTTCTACATTTCTTTCTTCTCCTTTTCTCTCAAGCCTATTAAAACTATATTCAAACATATTGAATATGCTTTATTCATACCACCATACATGCATCATTGTTGTAAAAGGTTGATCAAGGTGTGATCAAACCTTCATCCGCTCGCTGGTGGTGTTCGTGATCATTGTAATTGCTTGTATCGTTTGTAAAGGGTTGGAGTTGGTGTGTAACTCCAGCAACACTTGTGGTAAGGTGTTATTTTGTTTAGTGATAACCGAAGAAGGTGTCCTCGAACTGGGGTAGGTTGATTTAACCGAACAAGTATAAAATTCCTTTTGTTCTTTACTTTACTGCAAAGTACTTTCAGTTTCCAGCACTTTGCATTCATTTCGTCGCAATCTTAAAAATAGTAAATGAATTTCAAAAATTGTAAAATTTTGCAAAAACATAGCTACATCTCTTAATTTTTATTTGGCGCAAGTTTCAACTCATTTGGACAAGTATAAGTCATTCAAACATTAATATTTCTGAGACTAGTGCAATCTGATTTTCAGACTTGCAAAGGCATTTAAATAAATATAGTAAGGATGTTGTCATTAAAGTTTCAGACCATTTGGAGTTACGGATTAATCGGAATAAATTTTTTAAATCGGACTACTGTTTCTGGCAGATTTGCAATCTGACCACAAACGGTTTTTCAACGGGTTAGAGGTTGAATTTTGAACTGAAATTTTTAGAAGATACTCAGAACATCTGAGACTACAATCTCTCCAAATTGGAGAATTTTTGAAGGCCTGTAACCTAGTTTTTCAAACATTGCAAAACAGGACCTGAAAACAGAAACCATTCTCAGAAGTTGAGTTTTTGGTTCAAAACATTGTAAACCAAATTTTTCACACACACTATTCACCCCCTCCCTTTTAGTGGCGCCTTACAGGTCCTACAGCCCATGCCTATCAGAACACAGTTTTAGCTACCTGATCTTTTTACAAAGGCGTTGGATTCAAGGAGGTTGCACAACCTGACTTCAGCATTAGGAGAACACAACATGTTCCTGAAGTAAGGATTGAGGGAGGGTGTTGAAGATAAAGCAGATAAGTTGGAGGAAGGCTCAAAGTGCCAGCGTGCCAAGGCGAATGTGCCAGACTAAGCGTGCCAGCGTACCAACGTAGTCAGCATGCCAAACAGAGCATGCCATTGTACCAACACAACCAGCGTGCCAAACTAATCGTGTCATCATCTAAGAATGCTGAAGCAGAAC
The DNA here is from genome assembly GCA_036186865.1 of Eustoma russellianum. Taxonomy (NCBI): domain Eukaryota; kingdom Viridiplantae; phylum Streptophyta; class Magnoliopsida; order Gentianales; family Gentianaceae; genus Eustoma; species Eustoma russellianum. The sequence goes on along the minus strand of AP025044.1, from coordinate 14,285,324 downwards.
GTGAGTGGGATTAATCAAAGATAGTGGATGGCGTACGACGACATTGTTCACGTGTGGGAGGAGCCAATCATTTGTAGCTGGAGAATAACCGTTGCCACGTCGGATTAATGACGGTTATTTGGTAGTTACGTAAGGGGAGTAGCTGATCAGCTCATTCCTACTTCTAGCACGTGTATTTTCATTTCTAGGAGGTTCCAATGTGTATTATATAAGGAGAAAGTGTTGTAAAGGAGAAGTAACTTTGAGGTATTTTTTCATTCTGCAGAAAACAGTTTTCTTCCTCCTTGTATTCCTTGGTGTGAATGTTGGCGCCATTTTTCTGCAATTCAAATTTTCTTTCATTTTGATCCGGTGATTGTTCAATTCTTTTGTGATTAATCATAGTTGGTGTTATCTTTGATGTAGAGTTGATTTCTTGATGTGTTATAGAGATTTTATCACAAACTGTAGAATTACAATGAGGGAATCTGAATCCATCGATTGTTTTTTTTATTTTCCAGAAGACTGAACAGAAAAGAAATATCTTAATTTATACACACACGAGGGGCACGATGTATGGTATTCGAACTCTGGTTCTTACCATCAAATATATAGATAAATAAATATATAAATATAGATAAATACATAAATATATATTTATATGAATGTGTATGTGTGTATGTATATACATACACACGTGTGTATTTTTTTCCTGTGCCTGCACAAATTATTTGTCTATGTATGTACATAGCCAAGAAGAATTTTCAAGGTCGTCTTATAGGATGACCTAACCTGATGAAGAATTATGCGAACGATGAAGCATGATCCAACCGATCACAGTTCAACGGTAAATAGTGATGTATAAGTCAATAAATGGACAAATAGTACGTATACAGTAGTTGTTAATAACCCAATAAGATACAAATGAACAAGGGCCGACTCCTTGTTTTAAGTATTTTTCATTAAATGTTAATCTTCTTACTGGTTTATGTTCTATTGGTTAAAGTATATTGATAATTACTTATTGAAAAAGACGGAGTGCGGGCCTTGAAGCAACTGGTAAGGTGGCTGCTTTGTTGACCTTGAGGTCACGGGTTCGAGCAGTAGAAACAGCCTCTTGTACAAAGTATAAGGTAAGGCTGCGTACATCAGATCGTGAAGCGATCCGGCCTCTCTCCAGACTCTACGCAAACGCGGGAGCCTGAAGCGATCCGGTCTCTTTCCGGACCCTACACAAATGCTGGTACCTAATACACGGTAAGTCCTTTTTACTCATAGATAAAACCATTGTTTTTGATCTATGGTTAGAATATTTAACAGACAGGCATGTTTATCAATATATATTGGCTGCCTATATGTTGTTTACATGCCTGTGTAAATATAGAGCTACAAGATATCTTGAATATATATTGGTTACTTATATGTGGGTTACATGGCTCTATACACATAAAGATATATAGGTACAAAATATCTTCAATATACCGACTGATTATATGTGGTTTTGATGTCTGCATACACATAAAGCTATACAGATTAGGTACAAAATACCTTCACTAAAATCATCTCAAGAATAGAATCGGAAAAGGAAAAGGACACTTTGATCACTATCAATTGTTACCAGCAACGATTTAGTGACCGGGATGTTAATCTTCGCCATATTTTGTAATTTTTAGCGACGATTAGGAGAAAAGAGAGAGAGAGGGGGTAATATTGAAAGAAGGAACATAAGTTGATTTTTTTTTTAGTAGAACAGACGTTTTATTTCATCAAGTAATGTTTGTAAAGGCAGAGTTAAGTATAATAGATGGAGGTTATTTCCCAAAGTAAAAAGTGAAGAGTACTATAGTCCTAATTGCGCAACATGGTGTGCCACCATATTTCTTTCACGCCGTGTAAAAAGGATCTCACATGCTCGGAAAGCTTCTTTCAAGGTCTTGCATTCCAATGTCAGCTGGAGTAATGAGTGCAAAGAATTTTGCTGCTCTGATATAAGGTTTAGACAATTAGACCAAACTTGGATATTTTCTAACACTCTTCTTTGTGCAAATCTGATGCCATTTCGAATTGCAAGGAGTTCACCATGAAGGACCTCAACTTGAGGCGGGAGAGGTGATGTTTCTACCCAGAGGACATAGCCCGAGTTGTCTCTCCATACTAGACCCGATCTCCGCTGCCTATCATCTCCAAAAGCTGCATCAACACTTATTGTGAAAATGTTTTGAATGAGTTAAATTTACACTTAAGATGTAGCGTCCCGCTCGGGACTAGGGTTCCAATCCGGTGCACCCGTTGTACTATGTCATGAGAAGTACAAGGCCCCGATACCATACATGTGCATGTCGACATGAATAATGAATCGATAAGCGGAAGCAACATAATATAAACAAATCATAATCGACATGCAATACATTACGTCATAATATGTTCAAGTCATAATATACAGAATGCTGAAATCTTCTTATGCACATCATAAACTAAGACCTAATGTCTTCAAAGCTAATCTCTCAGTATGTTTCGTTGCTATCAGTGGTCTATCTAGCTTGGCCTCAATAAGCCTGTATAGTGGTACCTGTTATCTGTAAAGTGATAAGGCATGTATGACTGATAGCCAATTTAATCTCCCAGCAAGTAGTCCTACTAGATACAACATGTGGATCATGCATGGAGAGACGGGGTACAAAATAATGATAACATAATAACAAACATAATAAAGCGCGTCTCCATTTCAATTAAAGAGGCATGATACAAGTATATAACAGAACATGAAAGTTTACATCATATCATAGAAATCATAACTTTCTACCTTAGTCCATCCCTAACGTATCGGTCCATATTTACATTCTAATCCATATCATACTAAGGTCATATCTTATAGCCGTTACATATTCATACATCGTCTTCCTTAATTAACTTGAGGACATAATTAACTTACAGATATTCTAACCATAATCTAATGTAACATGGTCATAACATGATGCTTAAAACATGACTTTTCATGACATGACTGTTCGTAAACGTGTCTTGACATGAGGCATAAAGCATGACTTTTCAAAACATATTGTGACTTTCTATCGTAACATACATAACTTGGCGTTTCATAAATCATAACACGAGTTTGCATTTCATAATCCGAAAACATAACATTTCATGATGGCTATAGCACTTTTCTAAGAATAATAACGCACAGCGAACCGATTGATTCCTCATATACTACATGTACGACATAAACATCATAAATATATGTACATGTGCTAACATCGACGCGGTATGATGGAGATAATGTGTCCCAGACCTGGTGTGGCACTAGGTCATAAACGTAATCATATGCCCCTGACACCTACCACCCCGGTATCGATGTCATGCTGGCGAAACATAAAATAATCATGAACATAACATAACATATCATGTATCGATAGAATCAATCTTCTCGTGTTTATTATTCACATGCATATGAACTTTTAAACGTGTAATGTGATAAAAATAACTTTTCATACTTTGCTTTCATGCAACATGAGTCTCGATTCAATAAGGGTATCTTGGTCATAATACAACCTAGAATCAAACATCACTCACTTATTTATATTTTACATATCATAACTTAAGAAAATATCATTTGTACCCCTACTATGGGACCCTTCGGCCAATAACATACAACAATACCCTTTTTGGTCATTTTTCACCTGTAACACTTTCTTAACATCTATTTCATACATGTATCTCATAATTCATAACTTAAGCGCCTAGAACATTTAATTTCTAATTATCTTAACATATCATCCAGGATTTTCCTAACTTATATCATAACTTACATCATAAAGACACATATTAGTATACATAACATATAATAAAGTCATATATATACATATTGAAAGGCCTTGTGGCCAAAGTTTACATACATGTCCATTTCAACTTAATGTTACTCCCTATTTATACATACATACATACATACATACATATATATATATATATATATATATATATATATATATTTACTTACTTAACAAATACACTATTTTTCTCACAAAAGTATGTCTTATAGCCGTATTTGTACGAGTGAGGGTACATAAATATTTAAAACCATTTTTAATATAAACAAGGCCTTATGGCCAAATCATGCATATATGTATATCTATATATACATTACCTTAAACATTGTACTCATATATACATATTTATATGCAATTATATACATACGTTATACATATAGAATACACACATATCGATCGTGCTGCTCTGGCGACAAAAGGCGGTGGCTTTTAGCCGTCGCTGATCATCTTCTTCGTTGGCTATGAACAGCATTCTCTTTACAATCGTAAATCCCTCTTCTACTCTATTGCAAGATTCTTTTTCTGTTCTCTTGTTTTGTTTAAATTTCGGCTGCGATCGCAGCAATGGCTGATCCGCAAATTACGCCATCGCCGCTGGCTGGAAAGCCTCCAACTTTTGCAACACTTTTCAAAAAAATCATCCAATTCTGCAATTGCAAATAAAACAGTTCAACGATATAAGGGCAGTTCTATGATCACATTCTCAGATGATGAAGTTGCGGCATTGGCCAAGCCGTATAGGTTCTCTTTGGTCTAGTCGTTTTGGTATGACAGGCCTCCATTGGCTACAATTCGCGCCACTATTGATCGTATTTCATTCAGCGGCACGGTACGTATTGGATTGTTGGATTCGAACCATGTTTTGATGCATTTTGCGAAGGAACAGGACTATCTACGATGCTTTGCACGTCAAAGTTGGATGATCGCAGGAAAATATATGCGAGTCACTAAATGGACTCCAGATTATGATCTCAAGATTGATGTACCTATTGTTCCAGTATGGATCTCTCTACCTGGTCTCCCCATTCATTTTCATCAGAAGGATGCATTATTTCAGATGTGCAAGATAATTGGAACGCCTATGGAATTGGATAATGCCACAACTGAACACTTGCGTCCCTCTGTGGCAAGGCTATGTGTTGAAATTGATGTTTCAAAAGAGTTGCCTTCTCGTGTATATATTCAAGTTTCTAATCGTTGTATTGCACAAACTATCACTTATGAGGACTTGCCTTAATATTGTACGGTCTGCTCTAGACTGGGGCACAAATCACAAGATTGTGGTGTGGAAAAAAACAGGTAGATAAAACAGAAACACAACCTGCAAAAGTTGTTGTCCAGCAGAAGTCAAAAATTACTAAATGGACACCAAAAAAATTATCGACGGATGCAGGGTGCCGTTTTCAGCCTGCAACAATTCTTAACACTGAGCATCATGGCAACAGTGATGTTGCATTCTCAATTCTTCACACAAGATCTTTCATATTTAAAAGGCATAGATGATATCATCTTAGGTGAATTACCTACTAATCATCATTATCTAACATTATCAGAGGATGACAATCAATTATCACAGTGTTCATTCCAGAATGTCTCAACAGAAGAAGGTTTTATCACATATGTTACAAATCTTGTGCAATCTGTGGTAATTGATGAGAAACGCAAAGAAATGCAAGACTAATCTCCGCCACAGCCAGCATCTCCGATAGTATCTGTTCAAGAAGATTACTTTCAGGTGCCTCCCCGGCTTCTTCGTCGTCGTGTTTGTGATTTGGATCTTTTGTCGCCGCCTATCACAAGATCTCGTGCGGCACTCTCAAACTCTTTTGATATATTATCTAATCAATGAATCTCTTGATTTGGAACGTCCGAGGTATACGCACTTCTTTGCCGAGATTAATCTCTTTAAATCATTGCTATCATTTTCATATACTAGTTATTATTGAACCAAAGATCAGGCCAACGGAATTAGTGTCATATCGACTTCAGCTTGGATTCACTAATTCTTTGTCAGTTAATGGTGATACAATTTGGATTTTTAGAGACATTCTATTGTGCAGTTAG
>AP025044.1:14243377-14279444 GCA_036186865.1 Eustoma russellianum | reverse complement strand
AATCTCCGCCACAGCCAGCATCTCCGATAGTATCTGTTCAAGAAGATTACTTTCAGGTGCCTCCCCGGCTTCTTCGTCGTCGTGTTTGTGATTTGGATCTTTTGTCGCCGCCTATCACAAGATCTCGTGCGGCACTCTCAAACTCTTTTGATATATTATCTAATCAATGAATCTCTTGATTTGGAACGTCCGAGGTATACGCACTTCTTTGCCAAGATTAATCTCTTTAAATTGTCGCTATCATTTTTATATACTAGTTATTATTGAACCAGAGATCAGGCCAACAGAATTAGTGTCCTATCGACTTCAGCTTGGATTCACTAATTCTTTGTCAGTTAATGGTGATACAATTTGGATTTTTAGAGACATTCTATTGTGCAGTTAGAATATCAACGCGTGGGAATACAAAATCATTCTATGCGATTTCAGTGGTTGCCTACAGGAGATTCATTTTGGTGCACGTTTGTTTATGCGTTGCATTCCATTTCAGCCCGTCACCCACTATGGGCAGATCTTTATTTCTTTCAATGCTATGCTCGATAAACCATGGATGATTGGAGGCGATTTTAACACATATTTGTCGCTAGATGAGCATCAAGGCAGATCTTTTCTGGCTTTGCGTACGTTACAGGAATTTAATGATTTTGTTGCTGCTAGTGCGTTACAATCTCTAAGTTTTCAAGGATCGCCATTTACTTGGAGTGACGGCAGGGGTATGGGCCGTGTTAGTCGCAGGCTAGACCGATATTTATGTTCAGCGAGTTTCTTTGATTTATTTGAGACTGTTCAGTATCAGCATTTGAATCGAGCAACCTCAGATCATTCTCCTATATTTCTTCTGTGCTCGTCTGAATCACATCAGTCACCATCAGCATTCCGTCACTTGGATGCTTGGGTTACACATCCGGATTTTGATAACTATGTGACTCATCACTGGCAATCATTTCCCACAATTGGAGGCATGTGGGGTTTCTATTCTAAGCTGCATCAATTAAAGAGATGTCTTGCTCGTTGGAACAAAGATGTTTTTTGGAATATTTTTGATGCGGTTTTTTCAGCTGAGGAGGAAGTCACACAGTGTGAACGATTATATGATGCGTCTCCTTCGGATGATAGAGGCCCGCTTATCATTTGTCTATGGCTCACCTGCGGCTGGCACAGAAGAGGGCTCTATTATATTGGAAGCAAAAAGCTAATGTAAAATGGATGAATGAAGGAGATGCTAACACACGATTTTTCATTAAAAGGTAAAAGAGCGTCGGCGTCGACAGTGTATACAACGGATTACACGGGACGATGGAGTGTAGTTGGAAAGCAAACAGGATATTGAGACAGAAGCAATTAGATATTTTCAGCATTTATTCAGTGAAGAGCATACACGTAATTATGAAGAAATTTTACAGTATATTCCACAGATGGTTTCGTTTGAAGAAAATAGGGATCTCCTAAACATGCTGTCCTTGGAGGAGGTCAAACAAGCAGTGTGGGATTTGAGTCCGACAAATGCCGCCGGACCAGATGGTTTTTCAGGGTCCTTTTATAGACATTTTTGGAAGTTAATCTCTGCTGATGTTCATAAAGTGGTGCAAGAATTCTTCCTTGGGATTCGTCCGCCATCTAAATTAGCTGCAGCACTCATTACATTAATTCCAAAGGTGGCCAATCCCAATTCTTTTTCTGAGTATCGTCCTATTTGTTTGACTAACTTTATGGCTAAGATAATCACTCGCTTATTGGCCACACGTTTATCAGCTTCGCTACCAAAATTGATATCTCCTAAGCAGGCTGGCTTCATGAAAGGGCGAGATATTACGGAACAAATTCTCTTGGCGCAAGAAATGGTACATATTTTAGATAGATCATCTCGAGGAGGACATATAATTATTAAGTTGGATATGGCAAAATCATTTGACAGGGTTAGTTGGGCATACTGGGGTCAATTGTTTGAACGGATGGGATTTCACCCTAGGCTAGTTCTAATTCTTATCAACAATTTGTCTGTCACACGATGTTCAATCTTAATCAATGGAAAACCAGCTGGGTTTTTCCTAATCACACGTGGAGTCAAGCAGGGAGATCCCCTTTCTCCTCTTTTATTTATCCTTGCATCAGAAGGATTCTCTAGAGGGCTCAATGCTCTTATCAGCAATGGCCAACTACGCGGTTTCCAAGTAGGACGTGTACCAAGAGTTTCTCACTTGGGCTCTGCAGATGATTTGGTGATTTTTCTAAATGGGAGTATTCGAAATATGCAGCATTTTCGTCGTTTCTTGGAATCTTATTAGGATGCTTCTAGACAATTAGTGAATTTGCATAAGAGTCAGGTAGTGGTTGGTGAAGGAGTTTCGGGTTCTAGAGTTTCGCAAACTCTAGGTATGAGACTTGGGACAATTCCGATAAAATATTTGGGATCTTATTTATATAAAGGGATAAATCGGGCAGCTTATTGTACTTCATTAATCTAGCACTTCGATGTTGTCCTTAATTCTTGGTCTTCGAAACTTCTCTCCATGGCTGGCCGAATGGTCTTGTTGAAACATCTCTTATGTTCTATGCCTTTACATATTATGGCAAGCTATAGGTTACCAAAGAGTGTTCTAAGCTCTCTTTCCAGGAAAATGTCCAATTTCTTATGGCATGGTGGACATCATTGGCAATCTTGGGAGACCATATGTCGCCCAAAAGAGTTTGGAGGACTTGACATCCGACACTTAGTTGTTTTACAACAAGCGTACGATTGTCGCTTATGGTGGAATTATCATCATTCTTTGACTTTATGGGCTGAGTTTAGCCGTGTCAAATATGGTCGCCGATTGTCCTTATATGCTCATATCTATGACTCCCCTATGTGGAAACGTATCTGACGGATTGATTCATTTATGTCTCAGCAAGTGCAAGAAACTCAAGATGGTTACTTATGGACCGCAGATAATACATGTCAGTTCTCTCTTAAATCGGTTTATATGGTTTTGTAGGCTAAATCGTCACCAAATTATTCGACATACATTTGGTGGAAAACATTGCCTCTGGGGGCGATTATTTTTATGGAGATTGTGGAGAAGATCTTTGCCAATTGCGGATAATCTACGTAGTTGGCAGACAATATTTCCTTCTCAATGTGTCTTTTGCAGGTAGGATTCTGAACAGTTAGACCATATATTTTTACACTGCCGAGTCATTAACCCGCTATGGCAGGAAATTTCTATAATCTTTTCTGGACCCATGCCGTCTTCTGATAAGCTCAGAATATACTTGATGCGATGGTGGCGTGCATCATCTACACATACAATGTTAGGTCAATTGAGAGTTGTGGTGCCATCTTTTGTGTGGTCTGGGTTATTTGGAAAGAATATGAGCGTATAAGGTTTGGTGAAGACACCTTCTCATACCACCGTTTATTTGAAAGAGTTCGAGAACATGTGCACACTTGGTGTGATGCCACTCAAGGGCGGAAATTTTCCACGCAAATACCTCAATTAGTATCGCGACATTTTTCTCCATAAATTCGAAGGAGATTGCCCAGGATTGTACGTTGGGAGAACCCACCCACAGGCAAATTAAAGCTAAATGTTGATGCTGCAGTGTCCAATACTTCAGCGGGGGGAGGAGCAGTTTTGCATGATCATCAAGGCACTATAGTTTCGGCTATCAGTTTCTATCTGCCAGTGGTAGCGCCCTTACGAGCAGAACTCATGGCATTGCAATTCGCAACTATATACTATACTAGAGATTATGACAGATTAATTATAGAAACGGATTGTAAAATACTACTTAAGCATATCTCCTCTCCAGCAAGATTTACGGGTGCGTACGCTGCGGACTTACATCGTACCATTACATTCTTGAGGCTGAATGACGCCACAATTCAGCATTGCTTTCGTGAAGCAAATACTGCAGCTCATGCTGTAGCAACACATGGGTTTTGATCTCTAGGAGTGACACTCTATTCCACTTTGGTGTCATTGCCATGTGAGGTTAGAGGAGCTATCACATTGGACAATTCGGTGCTCAACTTAAGATTTTGATCATTATGTCTCCCAATGGGTTGGCGTGCTATGCAAATGGTTGCCTATGTCTTCTTATGGCATAGGCAACGTGGGTATGCTTTCATTCCGATGACTTATTTTCTCACTTCTATTCTTCTATACATAATATGTATATCTCATGGTTATTTTTTTTGTCTTTGCTGAGGAAATTACTGCAAATATGGGCAACAAATTGAGAAATACACATTCACTGGATTTACATTTTTGGTTGCCTGTATACAGGAGGAATACAGGCAATGCCGGTATGTATACAACTTGCAACACAATCTCAATGCTCTTTCCACATTATATTTTGTTTACTCATTGGTTCATGCGCTTTACATAGGAGTACCATCGGCATTGGCGAGAAACAAGACATCGAAGACTCATACTCAAGTACACAGAGAGGGATACACAAGCAAGGCAAGACAACATCGTGTTGGCCACATCACATAGATTAGTCTTTAGCGTGTATGCAAATTATTGTAATCATTCTGTATTTGTAAAAACTATCATCTTATTAGCTTCTTTTTTACGCAGTTTGTACATTATTTCTATGCTTTTCTGTTTAATTTGGGAGAGTCTCCCACCTTAGCTAAGAAAACATTGTAACCACATTATTCCTCCGCCACAAGTGAGGGTCTACTTATTAATAAAACACCAGGATGGTACCGCCCGTCTTTCATCAAAAAAATATGCATATGTTTTATGACATATTAACTAGTATATACTTATATACATATATATATATATATATATATATATATACATATAGACACACACACACACATATATACCTTGTATGCAGTCGTATGTACGTATATATATACATATATATATCGTATAAAATATGGATTTTTACATATTCTTGTGAAGAAATCTTGAACATACTACATGATGATCCGACTTTGGTACAAACATATAAACTTATTCTTTGAAAATCCATGTAGGATCTAGAAAGAGTACTTGCTTTTACCACTTTTCTTAAAGTGAATGTTTCTTCACTTGGCTTGGACGGAAACTCATCTCCTTTATCTAAGTGACCCACGGTCTTAACCAAAAAATGGAGAGTTAGTGTACAATTTATGGAAATGGATGTGTGAAAGAAAATAACTACTTTATGTGGTGTTTTTACCTTGATAGCTATTGGTTTTCAATATCAAAAATTTCGTCCAACATAAATGAAGGAAGATGGTGTAGTTGTTGTTTTGGAGATGTGTATGAGATGCAGAAAAGAAAACAAAACATCTTATTCCATGTCTTGAAACTCTCGGCCATATGGGTAAAAATGGAGATTGGAAGACCTTGTTTTCTTGTTTAAGAAATAAAGAGATGTGTTCTTGAAGGTGGATATGTACTAAATATGAGGTGAAAAGAAGAAGAAAGTGCCTTTCTTGGACCTTGAAATTTTTGGCCATGGAAGATTAAGGAATGGTTTGGAAGACTTGTTCTTCTTTTGGAGAAGAAAGAGAAGTGTGTAGGAGAGAAGTGAGTTGAAAATGAAGATGAAAGGGAGAGGGAGGTATCACATATAGTTGGTGAGAAAGAGTGAAGAAGAGAGATGAAGTTGTTGGTATTTTTGTTGAAGTGGTGAGAAGAGTGTAAAAGTGGTGTAAGAAATAAAGTGTGGGAGATGAACTTGGTTGAAGATGGAGAAAGTAAGAGAGAGAGAGAGAGAGAGAGGGTTTACGGATGGAAGAAGATTGGAGGAGAGAAAGAGAAGGAAATGATGAAGGAAAAACGGAAGTGGGAAAAAGTTGTAAGAGGTTGAGTGGAAGAATGGGTAAAAGGAGAAGATTTCTTCTCCTTTTGTCTTGATATTTTTGGTTGAAATTGGGGGGAGAGAGAAGAGGAGTTTCGGCTGGGCTGGGAGAATGAAAGAGGGAAGAAAAATAATGGGCTTTGGTGATATTAGGTGTAAAGTATGAAGTGAGGTGTGATGTGTGTAAGAGAGGGTGTAAGAAAAAGAAAAGGAGATGTTGACTTGTGGGAGGGGTAGGGCATGACCATAGGGGTTTTGGGTGGGTAGAATAGGACAAAACGCCATCATTTGGTTGCCACGCAATTTTGTCCACTTGGTATTTTGTTGGGGTATTTTTATTATGTATATCGACCTAGTTAGTTACCGACTAAATTTACTTAAATCCTATCATATGTTCGAAAGTTCTTTATCTAATCTCGCGAGTCTTACTATATCCGTTAACTTATCGTTCAGTTATTTTAAGAGCGTTTCTAACCCCGACATATAATGCCGATGTCTTTATTAATCCTAAATAAAATTTAAATTCCACCAATATTTCATCGATATCGTATTTGCGTTCTATTTTCCATTATCTTATTTCACATTCCACTAACCAAAAAATGCGGGTTGTATTCTTCCCCCCTTATAAAATGTTTTGTCCTCAAAACTTAGGGATTGTATTGATTTTACCCTTATGGATTTAAACGCTTAATTTTCTAGCATCATCCCTTAATTTCCTATATTCAACTTAGTATTCACCGGCTTATGATAAAATTTCTCTTAAATTCCTATTACCGTATACCTCCTATTAATCCGCTTAGGTATTCTACAACCTCATATTTATGCGCATTATATTTTATACTTACCAATTTCAGTCGCTAAGCCTAATCCGGTTACATCATATCGACTCCAATCTAGTCATGCTTACTCAGATTCAACTTACGCACACTACTTCCAATCAGATAATCCAACGTCCTTCAGAATTCATAATTTAACTGCCGATATGACATGACTCATTATATTCTTATCTCTATTTATATAATCGTACTCTTGTCGCTACGAATTTACATACCTAATGTGGCTAACAACTTTGACCTACTCTGAGAATTTCTAAATTCATCGTCTTAATACTACACATACCATGCAAAGATGCATTTAACAACCCTAATTGTCATAATTCTTATAATTCACTTCTTACAGTTCTACTATATATCATAGCCTAGTCAACCTATGAAATTCTAAGAGCATCTTCAATTATAATCCCAAATAAGGCTGAACTTGAGATCTTGAAAAGAAACGTCGTGTTTCGATCTTTAGGTGTAACTAGGGTACTAAGAGCCTGAAGATTCAACTGCATACAATTCACTTTAAAGTAGAAGTGAAAAGTATGGATATACAGTTCTTCCACCACAGTGTTCTATTCTAGTTTTCAACACAGGGCTGGTTATCCATGAACATTGATGTATCTACAACTAGGCCTGTTCACGAACCAAACGAGCCGAGAATTGACCTGTTCGAACTCGGCTCGCCAATTTTAACAAACGAGCCGAGCAGGCTCGGTAAGTTTAACGAACACATTTTAACGTTCAAGCTCGGCTCACTAAGGTATCGAACGAGCCGAGCCTGTGCGCGAACACCAAAAACAAAAAATGATGAAATTATCATGAAAACAGTAAAAACCATTTCAATATAACTGAAAACAATAAATCCCACTTACATCTCCAATAACGAAATAAATTGGAATTTAGGTATATTCATTTACAGAACACACAGTGATACCTCTTCATAAAAACAGACATTAGATAAGCTCAAAATTCATCTGTTAAAGCTGCACAGTCTAGCAATTGTCCCAATAAATAATTGCCAACAATGAATTACTCAGGTTCTAAGCACAGCAAAGGGAAATCATCAAATGAAAAGTTGAACAAACCACTAGCACTTGAAGCAGGAGAACGCGGCAAAAATCCTGGATCATCATCATCAATAAAGCTTGCATCATATTCATCCTCATGTTCTAAGAATGTAACCCTTTTCTTGATATTCATTTGTTCTTCAAAAGTATGGAAGGAAAATGCATTACAGAGAAGGATTACCTGAGAAACCCGGAGCCTTCTTTTGACTTCTTGGAATGAATGCTTAACTGGCTTTTCGGGTTTTACTTCAACACCTTAACCCGGAGCCTCAGAGAAACAATTCAACTTTCTTCATTAGCTACCTCCTCAAATGGCCAATCACCACAAACAGTCATGATAGCATCTCATGTTAGCTAATATACTGAGGGGTTTACTATTGTCGAATCTTTGATCATATGACTAGAAACAAATAAAAATAATAATAAAACACACAAGCAATGAGACAAAGTGCTTATAATCAATCTGGTAATATAATCTCCTCCCATGCATTATGGTCATCCGTTTCTGCCTAAAGAGATAAAGAACAATTACAACAATTACTATGACATAATAAGTGAACTAATATAGTAAAGTTACAAATAATAGTATAATTTACCTTCATTACATTCCTCGATTCTCATACCCAATCGCCTGCACACAAGAGCATCTCCACAGTCCCCACTGATAGACTGGATCGGTAATCATCTATGACGCATCCACCGGCACTAAAGGTAGACTCAGAGGCAACAGTACTAATCGGAACGGACAGAAGATCACGAGCAACCATTGAAAGAATACTAAAGCGCCCACTGTTTAGTTTCTACCACAACAACACATCCAAGTCTGGTGCACCTTTTACTTTCTTTTCATTCAGATATATATCCACCTCTGAAAGAGTACTAGGTGCTTCATCGTCGCTTATGTAATCGATGTCCCCCAGTCCTTCCCAACACAGGTTAGATTTACCCTTGTTGGATGGAGCAACATTCGAACTAACCTGTGATGACGAATGTGTTGATCCTCCACTTGTAGTTGTATGGGTAACCCTGTATTCTTCAAACAAGACCTTCAGCAGTGCCACCATGTCATTTACATTGTTTTGATATGCAGACGGGCCGAAAATAATTTTAAAACAATGTGTCACAATCTCCCTCTTCAACCTAGGATCAAGAAGAGCACACAAAGAAAGCAACACATTACACTCCCCCAGTACTTATCAAACTTCTCTAACATCACTTTAGCCATTGCTTTCATATCCTCATTGACATCGTTCTTCTTCTCATCCAACAACAGTTTTATCCTAGCCAATTCTACGAGAAACATATTCGAGGTAGGATATTTGACAGCAGAAATAGTATTAGTGATGGAGTAGAAAAGCTTGAAAAATTCACAGACGCAACCAACTTTATCCCAATCAACCATGGATGGTGCAAACTTCTCAAATCCTTTATCCACATCACTATATCTCGTAAAGGCATGCTTCACCGGTAAAGCAGCGGCCAACATCATGTAAGTGTTATTCTATCGCGTAGGACAATCCAAAATAAGTTTCTTATTATAACCATTATATTGCTTCGCAATGATACCAAAACCTCGGAGACGGGACTCTGACGCATTCAAGTATTTCACAGCATCTCTAACAGTGTGGCAAATATGTCTCCGATCTCCTTCAATCCATCTTGGACCAACAAATTGATTATGTGCGCACAGCAACGCACATGGAACAGTCTACCACCTATAGGAAGGGTTTTCCGCTGCATGAAATGTTCTTTCAAATTTTTTATGCAATTGTCATTGTAAGAAGCATTATCCACCGTAATGCTAGAAATCTTGTCATTAAGATTCCAATCACTTAAACACTTGGCCAAAGCTTTTGCAATTAACTCCCCAGTATGTGGTGGTGGCACATTGCAAAAGGTCAACACTCTTTTTTGCAACTTCCAATCAGAATCAATAAAATGTGCCGTCACCACCGTGTCTGTGTCTTCTGGCATGACTTCCACAAGTCGGCGGTTATGCCAACCATACCAATTTTTTTTAATTCAGCAACCATCTTACTCTTCTCCAAATTGTAAACAGTAAAACAGTCTTCCCTCGCTGACCTCCTTCTAATATTTACAAACCAAGGACATGCAACCTTCATAATGCCATTGAACCCCACATGCTCAACAATGTTAAAGGGATAATCATGCATAAGGATCCCACGAGCTACAGTCTCACGTATCTTAGCATGATCATACTTGAAATTTGTAATACTGGCCTCCTCATTTTTCCCTCCATCTCCAAATTGCAAAATTCTGTTGCGTTCCACCACTAGATGCACCACCCACATCCTTACTCTTATGAAACCTATTCAAATGCCGAGTATATTGTGTATTAGCCCCGTCCTGTTGCTTCGTCATTGTTTTCATGCAATGCTTGCATTGAACAATAGTGACGCCATTAATCACTACCTCTGACATGTGCTCCCAAACTATAGACCTTTTCTTTCTTTTCTTCCTTTGAAATCCCTCATGACTCTCACCATCAACAGCTTCAACCAGACCCACCTTTTGAGGGCTGTTTACTTCTTCTTGTGACATCACATCAGCATTGTCAATTTCTCTCTTAACACTATCTTGTGCCATCTGTTTTCCCTGAAGAATGAAAGAAATGATAAGTGAAAGAACACATTCCGCATGAACAGGGAAACAGACGATGAGATGAACATTAAACCCCCCACCCCCCCCTTCATCCTGCCCTGCCCCGCCCCGCCCCTGCACCCTCTCTCCCTGATGGACTAAAGCTCGAACTATTTGTTTCGATAGATACATACTAATTCACTATATAAACAACAGTATTTGATTCTAGTTTAGTTATAATATGAATATCTGATATTTCAAAACTAATTTACGTTGATACTTTAAGACGAAAGTATTGAATTCAATCTTTGGTTCATCTTGAATTCAATCTTTGGGTTATGTAACAGGCTAACAGCTTAACACAATATATTATAATGTTTTCACATGACATTTTCAAATTCAGAATGGATTTTCACCATTGAACAGTAAATCACGGTTGCAACACATTTCTTAGCATACAGGATATTCAATTCCTCTATTATCTACTTTGCAAACAAGAACTTCAATTCTCCACCCACCGCATTAAAAACAATTGAAAGAAGCCAAGAAAGAAACAACAAGAAAACTCTGTGCATACCAGTAATTCTATATTGACAGCCAAAAATTGATAAAACAAGGACAGAAGAGGGTGTGGTTCGCCGGAGATGGAGGCTATAGATGAAAGCAATTCATTAGAAAAGGAGGCTGGAGATTGGAGAGGAAGATGCCGGAGAAGGAGGCTGGAGATGACCTCAACTCACCGAAGATGGAGGCTGCAGAGTGGACACTAGAGAGGAAGACGCCGTAGATGCTGGAGATGAAGACGCCGTAGATGCTGTAGAGGAAGAAAGCGGGTAGCCTTTAGGAGTTTAGGGTTAGGGAAATAATAAGGGAGACGAAAGAGTAGAGACCAAGAGAAAAGTGAGGGAGGGTGGGGTAAATTTTGGTTAAATATTAACATCCGAGCCGAGTATGTGTTCACGAGCCATAATTGAGCTCGTTCATATAATAAACGAACCACAAACATGGCTCGAACTCGGGCTTGGTTAACCCTTACCGAGCTGATCTTGATCCGAGTCCGATTCAAACGAGCCGAGCCTGACGAGTAGCTTGGTTCGTGAACAGGCCTATCTGCAACCATGATAATCCAGACAGGAACTGTGGCAGACTTCTTTATCAGTAATCAGAAGATACTAACTCTGAGACTGAAGCTAGGGAAATCACAACTTATGACCACTAAATTACTAACAGGAAACTAGAATCGAGGTATTCTGGTGACTGGCCATATATAAATGTTGGAAAACCTAAATGACCTACTTATATTCCTATTGAGCTATACTCTCTGGTTTCTCTTCAGCAATATACTAGAGCCTTATCATCCTTCCAAAGATCTTGCTCAGTGAAGAAATCACAACAAAAGCACAAGAGAGTATGAGTTCTTTGACAAATGTAGGTTTCACTGTTTGACTTTTAACTCCTTGTGTCACAACTTGGATCTGCCTAATACCGTTCTATTTTTCTTATACTAAGGCTGTCACTCTTGTCTAAGATCGTTTCTTATATCTATGATCGTTTCTTAAATTCTAAGATCACTTCTTAAACTCATGTCGTTGTTTACTTTATGTGTCCGCGATGGAACTAGAGCCTTTGTCTCTGATACCACCTGTAGCGCCCTGCCCAGGACTAGGTTTCCTGCCCGGTGCACCCGCCGTACTCTGCTACGAGAAGTACAAGGCGTCGATACCATATATGTGCATGTCAACATGAATAATGAATCGATAGGCGGAAGCAACATAATATAAACAAATCATAATCGACATGCAATACATTACATCATAATCTATACAAGTCATAATATACAGAATACTGAAATCTTCTTAAGTACATCATAAACCAAGACATAATGTCTTCAAAGCTAATCTCTCGGTATGTTTCATCCCTCTCAGTGGTCTATCTAGCATGTCCTCAACAAGCCTGTACAGTGGTACCTGTTATCTATAAAGTGATAAGACAAGTATGAGCGATAGCCAATTTAATCCCCCAGCAAGTAGTCCTACTAGATACGACATGTGGATCATGCATGGGGAAACGGGGTACAAAATAATGATAACATAATAATAAACATAATAAAGAGAGTTTTCATTTCAATTAAAGAGGCATGATACAAGTATAAAACAGAACATGAAAGTTTACATCATATCATAGAAATCATAACTTTCTACCTCGGTGCATCCCTAACATACCGGTCCATACTTACACTCTATCCATATTATACTGAGGTCATATCTTATAGCTATTATATCTTCATACATCATCTTCCTTAATCAATTGAAGGATATAATAAACTTAGGGATATTCTAACCATAACCTAAGGTAACATGGTCATAACATGATGCTTGAAACATGACTTTTCATAACATGACTCTTCATAAACGTGTCTTGATATAAGACATAAAGCATGACTTTTCATAACATATCATGAGTTTCTTCTGTAGCATACATAACTTGGTGTTTCATAAATCATAACATGACTTTGCATTTCATAATCCGAAAACATAACATTTCATGATGGCTATAGCACTTTTCTAGGAATAATAACGCACGACGAACCGATTGATTCCCCATATAGTACATCTACGACATAAACATCATAAACATATGTATATGTGCTAATGGTGACGCGCTATGATAGAGATCCAGTGTCCCAGACCCAGTGTTACACTTGTCCATAAACGTAATCATATGCCCCTAACACCTACCACCCCGGTACCGATGTCACACTGCGAAACATAACATAATCATGAACATAACATAACATATCACTTTTCGATGGAATAATTCGTCTCGTGTTTAGTATTCACATGCATATGAACTTTTTAACATGTAATGCGATAAAAATAACTTTTCGTACTTTGCTTTCATGCAACATGAGACTCGATCCAATGAGGGTATCTTGGTCATAATACAACTCAAAATCAAACATCACTCACTTATTTACATTCTACATATCATAACTTAAGAAAATATCATTTGTACCCCTACAATGGTACCCGTCGGCCAATAATATGCAACAATACCCTTTTTGGTCATTTTTCACCCGTAATACTTTCTAAACATATATTCCACACATGTATCTCATAATTCATAACTTAAGTACCTAGAACATTTAGTTTCTAATTATCTTAACATATCATCTATAATTTTCCTAACTTATATCATAACTTACATCTTATCCAAAAATACACATATTAGTATACATAACATATAATAAAGTCATATATATACATATTGAAAGGCCTTGTTGCCGAAGTATACATACATATCCATTTCAACTTAATGTTATTCCCTATTTATACATACATACATACATACATACATACATACATACATATATACATACATACATACATACATATATATATATATATATATATATATTTATTTACTTAACAAAAGTACTATTTTCTCACAAAAGTATGTCTTTAGCCGTATTTGTACAAGTGTGGGTACATAAATATTTAAAAACCATTTTTAATATAAACAAGGCTTTATGGCCGAATCATGCATATATGTATATCTACATATACCTTACCTTAAACATTATACTCATATATACATATTTATATGTATTTATATACATACGTTTTATGACATATTAACTAGTATATACTTATATATATACACACACACACATTGTATATATGAAGAAAGATGGTGGCTTCTCTCTGGCGGCGCTGGCATTTGACGGAGCAATGATTACATTCCGTTCGTTTGCTCAATCAGAATCTGTTTCTCTTACTTTCTGTAATCTCTATCTTTGTTTGCTTATTGTTCTTGCTGTTCACTTTTGAGATCGCTTCTGCAATCATTATCCAACGGTGCCCCATGGATCTACAACGATCCTTCGCGTCAGTGCTCAAGGCCTCTGCCCAATTTTGCCTCAGATAACTCGATTCAACGATGTTCCAGCCATCAAACTCACTCGTTAGGAGTTTGATTTGGAGGCTGATTACTGCCAAAGTTTTGCACGTCGTACATGGACAATATTAAGGTATCATATATGTGTTACTAAATGGTCATATGATTACAATCCTAAGGTTGATATGCCTATCGTGTCTGTGTAAGTATCTTTGCATGGACTCCCTATATATCTTCATAAGCATGAAGCTTTATTTGAGATTGCAAAAATGATTGGTATGCCTTTGAAAGCGGACTGTGCAACCATGCAACTGCTACGTCCCTCTGTTGCCAGAATTTGCATGTAAATCAATGTCGCTCAGGAACTGCCTCAAATATTATACATTTAAAGTGATGACTATCATTTTTTCCAGACATTGGAATATGAAAATATGCCACTTTATTAAATTGACTGTCGAGTTTTAGGACATTCGTCCAACACATGTAATGCTTCCAAAGTGACGGAATCGTTATCTCAGCCAGCTACCATTCCACAGCCTACTCTGCCTGCTAAGCCTCAGCTGCCTGCGCATAAGTCCTAACGTTGGACGCCTAAGAAAAATCCCACACAGGAAATTGCAAAAGGATCCGCTCCAGCTGATGAAATAGAGGATGCAAATAACGAGCAGCAAACTCCAGCAGCTGACGACTCGAACACAATCTACTGAATTTTTCTCAAACTCCAGTTGTACCTCAGAAGGTCCTTCAAGCTCCCAAGATCTGTAGGTATAAGAAGTGTCATATGCTAAAGATTTGACTCGATTGCGTTGTTCCTCTACTGCAGTAGCAGCCGCAGTTGAAGAGGAGGTAGAGCCTGTAATCACACATGCTTCTGATTCGGAGATACATGAGGAACATATAATTGATACTCAAGAATTAAGAACATCTATTTTGGATGTTGCTCGTGTTCTATCTAATTCACCAAATACGGAGGCTGGCACTATCGATATTGCACATCCGGATGTTACTCAGGCCCTTGATATCCTTTTAAAACTTCGCACTCGACGTCCGCGTAGGAGAAAAGGAAAAATGCATGTGTCTCCACCGTCTTCTGTTATTACACGTGGCACGTTACAACGTTCTTTTGCTCAATCCTCTACCGATATTTCTCAATGAAGGCTCTTATCTTGAATGTTAGAGGTGTTAAAACCTTGCTTATGCGTCTTATTTCCCTCACACGTGAGTATAAGTTACATTTTCTCATATAATTGAACCTAAGCTACAATCATCTCAGTTGGAAGGTATTCGACTACAACTTCAGTTTTCTAATGCATGTTCCTCTGATGACAACAATATTTAGTTTTTCTGGCCAGATTCTTTCTTGGAACTGCTCAACACCCGGCCGGGGGTGCAAAATATGTCTTTACACTTACGTTGGATAGCTAGTGGACCTGAGTTTTGGCTCACAGCTATTTATGCTCGCCACACGGTTGCTGCTAGATGGCTTATGGGACGATTTATATTTATTCCCTACTGAAACTGATTTACCGTGTGTCATTGGTGGTGATTTTAATACGTTGCCATCCTTAGACGATCATAAGGTCATAGCCACGCCCTCATTACGGACACTCTCGGATTTTAAATATTTTGTTGAGTCTTGTGAGCTGTTGGATCTTCCTTTTCAAGGGTCTCATTTTACATGGTCCGATGGGCGTGGTCTTGGTAAGGTGTGGTGGCGATTGGATCGCATCTTCTGTACACAAGAGATCATTGACACTTTCGGAACTGGGTTGGTGCAGCATCTTCATGGTGCTACTTCAGATCATGCTCCTCTATTGTTGCAATACACCTTAGTTGAGAATATTGGTCCATCGTCTTTCCTCTATCTTGATGTCTAGTTCACGCATGATGATTTTGATGGATATGTGATATCACATTGGCATTCATACCCAACCATTGGTGGTTTGTATGGTTTCTATGATAAGCTACGGAGACTAAAGGATGATTTACGAGCATGGAATAAGGGTGTCTTTGGCAATGTATTTAGTGCTTTGGTGGAGGCAGAAGAAGCGGCAATACGGGCTGAACGTGAGTATGATACTGGACCAACTGAGGCTAATAAAGAAGCCTATCAACTGGCTAAGGCACAACTTATAAAGCTACAAGCTCGTGTGCATCTATATTGGAAACAAAAAGATAATATTAAGTGACTAAAAGAAGGTGATGCAAATACAACTTATTTTCATCAAACAGTCAAAACTAGGAGGCAGCGGCCGACAATATTTTCCATTAAACGACATGATGGAATAGAATATGACTCAGACCAATCTATTCATACAGAAGCAATTAACTTTTTTGAGCGATTCTTTTCTGCAGAGCCAACTTCTGGTCACGACGATCTTTTGCATCATATACCCCAGATGTTAACAGAGGATGATAATGAAAATCTATTGGTACTACCGCAGGCAGATGAATTTCGATGAGCAGTGTGGCAGTTGAGTCCTACAAGTGCGCCTGGCCAAGATGGATTTCTCAGTGTCTTTTACAGGCACTTTTGCGATTTGAACCTAGATGTGTTACTAGCAATGCAAGAATTTTTTCTTGGCATCCAAGTTCCGAAATCTATGGCAGCTTCATTGATTTGTTTGATTCCCAAAAAGTCTAATCCTGATACCTTTAAAGATTACCGGCCTATATGCTTGACAAATTTTTTATCTAAGGTGGTCATGAGACTCATCTCATCTCGGCTATCTATCTTATTGCCACGTCTTATATTACCAGAACAAACAGGATTTCTGCAAGGTCGTGACATTGCAGAACATGTTTTGATGGCGAAGGAGATGGTGCACATTTTGGATCGCAAGAGTAGAGGAGGGCATGTGATGATAAAGTTAGACATGGCAAAAGCATTTGATCGAGTCTCCTGGATATATTTGGAACATTTGCTTTTATGGTTTGGTTTTCAGGAGCGGTTTGTCAGACTCATCATTAACAACTTGGCTGCTACACATTGTTCAGTGCTGGTAAATGGCAAATCGAGAGGCTTTTTTCAGCTATCACGTGGGGTAAAGCATGGTGATCCTTTGTCGCCTTTGCCATTTATTCTAGCATAAGAGGGATTCTCTAGGGGGCTTAATGCTTTATTTACTGCGGGACATATCCGGGGTTTTCAAACTGGCCGAGCCCTAGTGATTACACACATTGCCTTTACGGACGACTTGTTGATTTTTCTAAATGGCTCAAGCGGCAATCTACAAACTTTTAAGTCGTTCTTGGAGACATATCAGCAAGCATCAGGGCAATTAGTCAACTATCATAAATTCCAATTCGTCATCGGTGATAATGCTTCAGCACAAAGGGTAGTCTCGATCTTGAACATGCAGATTTCGGCTCTGCCAATAAAGTAATTGGGATCATATCTTTTTAAGGGCATAAATCGAGCACAATATTGTACAGGTTTACTTGATCATTTTAATTCCCTATTAACGAGTTGGTCACAAAGACTCCTGAGTACAGCTGGTTGGTTAAACCTTATTCGATCTGTTTTATCTAAAATGCCTCTGCATTTAATGGCGACTGCACATCTACCTAAAAGTGTCATTGCGGAACTTAATCAGAAGATGTCACAATTCTTATAGCGGAAGCAATATCATTGGCAATCTTGGTCTTCACTTTGTTATCCAAAATTCGAAGGTGGCTTAGGAATTCGCAGTGTCTCTGCCTTGCAAAAAGCATATGATTGTATGCTATAGTGGAGATTGGGCAAATTTTCTTGCCCAAAAATATGGGCAGCGTCCTGGGATTCAAGCGTTTATATATGACTCAGCTGATCGGAAGCGCATATGTCGTATTGATTCATTCTGTGCCGTGCATGTGCAGGAAACGCGGGATGCTTTCTTGGACTTCTGATGCTAATGGGAAGTTTACTCTTAAAAGTGCATATGAAGCATGTCGTACACAAGGCTTGAAAATTTTCGCTGGCAAAATATATTTGGTGGAAGGGTACGCCGCCCTAGGGACAAGTGTTTTTATGGAGACTATGATATAATGCTCTTCCCATGCCAGACAATACATGCGCTTGGCTTGTTTCATTTCCTACTAGTTGTGTCTTTTTATGTAATGTGTCGGAAGGCCAGAACCATATCTTTTACACTTGTCCAATAATTCGGACCTTATGGGTTCATCTAGCCCTAGTTATCGGAGGGCCATTACCTACTGTTTCAAATTCCAAGCGATACTTGCGTGACTGGTGGCGTCACATAAGTAAAACGATGATGACAGGACAACTTTCGATGGTTGTGCCTTTTCTTGCTACCTTGAACATATGGAAAGAGTATGCATTAATACAGTTTGGGGCAGACAGTTTTTCATTATCTCGTCTTAGGGAACGTCTTTGGGTTGAAATATAATCATGGTGCTCATCTATCTCCGAAAGTAAGTTTGCAGCTTCCCTACAGCCTTTATTGGATGCTCATTATTCGCCACCATTACGCCCCAGGCGTATCCAAATTGTTTGATGGAGATTGCCCCCCCACAGGTAAGTTAAAGCTTAACATAGATATTGCGGCAGGAAGACGGGGGGCAGTTGGAGGAGCTATACTACGTAATGATGCAGGTCAAATGATTCAGGCCATCGTTTCCTGTTTCCCACAATGCAACCGTTGCATGCAGAACTCCAGGCTATGCTCTTCTCCATTCTCTTTTTTGTGACAGTAGGATACTTTGATATACATATTGAGATAGATTGCCTATCCCTCCTACACTTGATTGATGAGGCACCTGTTCTGTCAAACCGGTTGGGCATGGACTATGTTTGACTGAATCTTTTTCTGACCCTCATACGTACCTCCGTATCATATGTACCTCGAGAGGGTAATTCGGTAGTACACGATTTAGCACAATATGGATTGATGCGGATACACACATGTATATTTCACAGACTTGAGGATCTTCCACCACTGGCACGTGGTAGCTTACGTACAGATATTCATACCCCATAGATTCGCACTTAATATCCTTATGGAGACAACATTTTACAAATCTCACGCCTGCATCCATCAGATGCAGGCAGTCGGGTTTGTTTTACATTTTAATTTCTTCTTATGCAGTTCACTGTTTCTCACATTTTTGATGTCACATATATCTCTTGTGCTGAGATTCACATGCCGATACGTGGGGACAACCATAAGATGCTTGAGGATGGATACCTATGGGGCTATGTCTATATATTTTTTCTTGTAACTATCATAGTTATGGGCAACCCCGGTACCTATCTCTCCTTTATCTATTGCATAGCTTTCGGACTCATCAATTACCTTACCTGCATCATAATTTCCAAATCTATTTTTCCGAGGTACATCGCATGTCAGAGACATTGTCATCCTACACCGAAGCAAGGGCTAAGATTCTTCATCGCCAGAAGCTACCTTAGATACATTCGATCAGGAATCGTGGGTTTTTTAATGTTTTTTTCATGTTATAGTTTGTTCTTATCTTGTATTTTACAGTTTATATACATATTTTCTTCTCTATTTTGTATAGTTTTGGAGAGTCTCCCTCTATAGATATGAGCATTCATGTAACCACGGTATTCCTCTACCACAAGTGAGGGTTAAATGTTAATAAAATACTCGGACGGTATCGCCCATCCTTCACCTAAAAAAATATATATACACATTGTATGTAGTCGTATGTATAGTAGTATATATATACACATATATATATCATATAAAACATGGATTTTTACATATTCTTGTGAAGAAATCTTGAACATACTACATGATGATCCGACTTTGGTAAAAACATATAAACTTATTCTTTGAAAATCAATGTAAAATCTAAGAAGAGTACTTGCCTTTACCACTTTTCTTACACTTTAAAGTGATGGTTTCTTCACTTGGCTTGGACGAAAACTCATCTCCCTTACCTAAGTGACCCATGGTTTTACCCAAAAAAATTGGAGAGTTAGTGTATAATTTATGGAAATGGATGTGTGGATGAAAATAACTACTTTATGTGGTGTTTTTACCTCGATACCTCTTGGTTTTCAACATCAACAATTTCGTCCAACATAAATGAAGGAAGATGGTGTAGTTGTTGTTTTGGAGATGTGTATGAGATGAAGAAAAGAAAAACAAAACACCTTGTTCCATGTCTTGAAACTCTCGGCCATATGAGTAAAAATGGAGATTGGAAGACCTTGTTTTCTTGCTTGAGAAATAAAGAGATGTGTTCTTGAAGATGGAGATGGACTAAATATGAGGTGAGAAGAAGAAGAAAGTGCCTTTCTTGGACCTTGGAATTTTCGGCCATGGAATATTAAGGAATGGTTTGGAAGACTTGTTCATCCTTTGGAGAAGAAAGAGAAGTGTGTAGGAAAGAAGTGAGCTGAAAATGAAGATGAGAGAGAGATGGATGTATCACGTACGGTTGGAAAGAAAGAGTGAAGAAAGAAGATGAAGTTGTTGGTATTTTGGTTGAAGTGGTGAGAAGAGTGTAAAAGTGGGGTAAGAAATAAAGTGTGGGAGATGAATTTGGTTGAAGATGGAGAAAGTAAGAGAAAGAGGAGAGGTTTTACGGATGGAAGAAGTTTGGAGGAGAGAAAGAGAAGGAAATGGTGAAGGAAAGATGGAAGAGGGTAAAAGTTGTAAGAGGTTATGCGGAAGAATGGGTAAAAGGAGAAGATTGCTTCTCCTTTTGTCTTGATATTTTTGGCTGAAATTGGTGGGGAGAGAGAAGAGGAGTTTTGGCTGGAATGGGAGAAGGAAAGAGGGAAGAAAAATAATGGGTTTTGGTGGTATTAGGTGTAAAGTATGATGTGAAGTGTGAGGTGTGCAAGAGAGGGTGTAAGAAAAAGAAAATGAGATGTTGACTTGTGAGAGGGGTAGGGGCAGCCATTAGGGTTTTGGGTGGATAGAATAGGACAAAACGCCATCATTTGGCTTCTATGTAATTTTGTCCACTTGGTATTTTGTTGGGGTATTTTTATTTTGTATACCGACCTAGTTCGTCATCGACTAAATTTACTTAAATACTATCGTATGTTCGAACGTTCTTTATCTAATCTTGTCGAGTCTCACTATATCCGTTAACTTATCGTTCAGTTATTTTCTGAGTGTTTCTAACCCGATATATAGTGCCGATGTCTTTATTAATCCTAAATAAAAATTTAAATTCCACCAAAATTTCATCGATATCGCATTTGCATTCTATTTTTTATTATCTTATTTCACTTTCCACTGACCCAGAAAAGCGGGTTGTATTCTTCCCCCTTATAAAAAGTTTCGTCCTCGAGACTTAGGGATTGTGTTGATTTTACCCTTAAGAATTTAAACACTTAATTTTCTAGCATCATCCCTTAATTGCTTATATCCAACTTAGTATTTACCGGCTTATGATAAAATTTCTCTTAAATTCTTATTACCATATACGTCCTATTATTCCGCTTAGGTATTCTACAACCTCATATTTCTGCTGTTATACTAACTTTCATACTTACCAATTTCAGTCGCTAACCCTAATCTGGTTACATCATATCGACTCCAATCTAGTCATGCTTACTCGGATTCAACTTACACACACTACTTCCGATCAGATAATCCAACGCCCTTCAGAATTCATAATTTAACTGTCGATATGACATGACTCATTATATTTTTGTCTCTATTTATATAATCGTATTCTTGTCGCTATGAATTTACATCCCTAATGCGACTAACATCTTTGACCTACTATGAGAATTTCAAAATTCATCGCCTTAATCCTACACGTACCATTTGTGCAATGCATTTACCAACCCTAGTTGTCATAATTCTTATAATTCACTTCTTATAGTTCTACTATATGTCATAGCTTAGTCAGACTATGAAATTCCAACAGTATCTTCAATTATTATCCCAAATAAGGTTGAGCTTGAGATCGTGAAAAGAAACTTCGTGTTCCGATGTTTAGGAGTAACTAGGGTACTAAGAGTCCGAAGATCCAACTGTATACAAATCACTTTAACGTAGAAGTGAAAAGTATGGATATACACTTCTTCCACTACGGTGTTCTATTCTAGTTTTCAACACAGGACAGGTTATCCCTGAACATTGATGTATCTACAACCATGATAATCTAGACAGGACCCATGGTAGACTTCATCAGCAGTCAGAAGATGCTGACGTTGAGACTGAAGATAGGGAAATCACAACTTATGACCACTAAATTACTAACAGGAAACTAGAATCGAGGTATTCCGGTGACTGGCCATGTATAAATGTTGGAAAACCTAAACGGCCTACTTATATTCCTATTGAGCTATACTCTCTAGTTTCTCTTCAGTGATACTAGAGCCTTATTAGCCTTCCAAAGATCTTCCCTAGTGAAAAAATCACAACAAAACCAC
Organism: Eustoma russellianum; assembly: GCA_036186865.1. NCBI lineage: Eukaryota > Viridiplantae > Streptophyta > Magnoliopsida > Gentianales > Gentianaceae > Eustoma > Eustoma russellianum. Next base: position 14,256,903 of record AP025044.1, on the reverse strand, counting down.
AAGAGAGTATGAGTCCTTTGACCAATGTAGGCTCTACTGTTTAACTAATAACTCCTTGTGTCACAACTTGTATCTGCCTAATACCGTTCTATTGTTCTTATCCTAAGGCCGTCACTCTTGTCTAAGATCGTTTCTTACGTCTATGATCATTTCTTAAATTCTAAGATCGCTTCGTAAACTCATGTCGTTGTTTACTTTATGTGTCCGCGATGGATCTAGAGCATTTGTCTCTGATACCACCTGTAGCGCCCCGCCGGGACTATGATTTCCACCCAGTGCACCTGTCGTACTCTACTACGATAAGTACAAGGCGTCGATACCACATATGTGCATGTCGACATGAATAATGAATTGATAAGTGGAAGCAATATAATATAAACAAATCATAATCGACATGCAATACATTACATCATAATCTGTACAATTCATAATATACAGAATACTGAAATCTTCTTAGGTACATCATAAACCAAGACCAAATGTCTTTAAAGCTAATCTCTCGGTATGTTTTGTCGCTATCGATGGTCTGTCTAGCCTATCCTCAACAAGCGTGTATAGTGGTACCTATTATCTGTAAATTGATAAGACAAGTATGAGCGATAGCCAATTTAATCACCCAGCAAGTAGTCCTACTACATACGACATGTGAATCATGCATGGGAAGACATGGTACAAAATAATCATAACATAATAACGAATATAATAAAGCGCGTCTTCGTTTCAATTAAAATGGTATGATACAAGATAGAATAGAACATGAAAGTTTACATCATATCATAGAAATCATTACTTTCTACCTCAATCCATCCTTAACATACCGGTCCATACTTACATTCTAATCCAAATTATACTGAGGTCATATCTTATAGCTGTTACATCTTCATACATTGTCTTCCTTAATCAACTTAAGGACATAATAAACTTACGAATATTCTAATCATAACGTAAGGTAACATGGTCATAACATGATGCTTAAAACATGAATTTTCATAACATGACTGTTCGTAAATGTGTCTTGACATGAGGCATAAAGCATGACTTTCCATAACATATCATGACTTTCTTCCGGAACATACATAACTTGGCGTTTCATAAATCATAACATGACTTTGCATTTCATAATTTGAAAACATAACATTTCATGATGGCTATAGCACTTTCATAGGAATACTAACTCACGACGAACCGATTGATTCCCCATATAGTACATCTACGACATAAACATCATAAACATATGTACATGTGCTAACGGTGACGCGATATGATGGAGATCCCGTGTCCCAGACCCGTTGTTACACTCGGCCATAAACGTAATCATACGCCCCTGACACCTACCACCCTGGTACCGATGTCACGCTGGTGAAACATAACACAATCACGAACATAACATAACATATCGCGTGTCGATGGAATCAATCGTCTCGCATTTATTATTCAATGCATATGAACTTTTAAACATGTAATGCGATAAAAATCACTATTCGTACTTTGCTTTCATGCAACATGAGACTAGATCCAATAAGGGTATCTTGGTCATAATACAACCTATAATCAAAAATCACTCACTTATTTACATTCTACATATCATAACTTAAGAAAATATCATTTGTACCCCTACAATGGTACCCTTCGGCCAATAACATACTACAGTACCCTTTTTGGTCATTTTTCACCTGTAATACTTTCTTAACATCTATTCCACACATGTATCTCATAATTCATAACTTAAGTGCGTAGAATATTTAATTTCTAATTATTTTAACATATCATCTAGGATTTTTAACTTATATCATAACTTACATCTTATCCAAAATACACATATTAGTATACATAACATATAAAAAAGTCATATATATACATATTGAAAGGCCTTGTGGCCAAAGTATACATACATATCCATTTCAACTTAATGTTATTCCTTATTTATACATACATACATACATACATATATATATATATATATATATATATATATAATTGCTTAACAAATATACTATTTTTCTCACAAAAGTATGTCTTATAGCCTTACTTGTACAAGTGTGGGTACATAAATATTTCAAAACCATTTTTATATAAACAAGGCCTTATTGAGAATCGTGCATATATGTATATCTGCATATACATTACCATAAACATTATACTCATATATACATATTTATATGTATTTATATACATACGTTTTATGACATATTAACTAGTATATACTTTTTTTTGGCAAGAAAGATGTTTATTATATATACAAGACTCCCTCACTTATGCCGGAGGAATACCATGGTACAAAACAAGAACAGAGATATTAACTAGTATATACTTATCTATATATATACATATATATATACATGGTATGTAGCTGTATGTACAGTAGTATATATAAACATACATACATACATACATATATATATATATATATCATATAAAACATGATGGCCTACTGCCTCTGGACAGTTTTTTCTTCGTAATGCTTATGAAGCTTTTTGTCAGCCTGCTATAACACAACTATCTTATACCATTATTTGGATGCCTCGCCAACGTCCAATGATTCAGGTATTTCTTTGGAAACTTTTACATAATGCATTACCATACCGGATGTTGTGTCTCGATTTGCACAGGTTCTGCCAAGTATTTGTCCTTTTTGCCGTTCGAACTCTGCAACTACAAATTATTTATTTTATCAATACTCGGAAATTAGTCTTATCCGCCATTATTTCAACAACTTGCTTGACATTGCTGCACACCAAGCCAGGGACTCGCGTGCTTTCCTAATAACGGTATGGTTGGAGGCACCATCAAATTTTTTAGGCCATGTACAGCGTATATATCTGGGTATTCTCTTTTGGAATATATGGAAGAATTATGTTGCATTTGTGTTTGGTGATGGATGATGGTCACAACGTGCCTGTAGCGCCCCGACCCGGACAGCGAAATCCGAACCGGTGCACCCGTCGTAGCTTACTGAGAAGACTACAAGACGTCTCATCTCTCGAATACACATCATTACTGACGTAAGAGAAATAAGTGCGGAAACATGTACCTAACGAATCTCAACCATCAAATTCAAAAATCAAATGATAATAATATCTCAAAGGGTGGTCACAGTAATAACAAACTAAATCCTCAATTGCATGTAAGATCTGAAATAAATAACAACTGTCTCAACTATCTCCCAGAATGTCTCTATGTATCCCATTCAGCCCACTCGCCATCGTCTTCTATGAATATCATATCGTAGCTAGGCTCATCTGCAATGACAGAGGTAGTACCCTTAGCGAAAAACGCTAGCGAGTAACCCGCTTATAAGACATGCGGGATCAACACATAGCAAGACATGAGTAATAAGTAATTCAAGGGTAATGGGGCACATGTCTTGTATACTTTCAAAAGCATAGATTTAACAGTACAAGAACACAAACAGTAATCCATAACCACTAACAATTAACAATCATTCAAGTCACATACCAATTAATCCAACTGTCTCACATGATGCATGACAAAATATGCACTACACTACACAATCACAAATGCATGAGCAATTTCTTTTCAAAACAGTGCAATGCATGTCACAATGTCCGGTCTCGTAACTTTATACCCTGTAATGCACCCCGGCTTATATTTCCATCCTGGTTAACCTTACAGGTCATCTTCACAAATCTGTGCCGAAGCACAGCTCTTTCAAAATAATGTGCAAATGCAAGTGCCATGATGCAAGACTCCTCGTTTCAATCACATTCTTGTTCACATAGATTCAATTCACATTCAGATCAATCAATCATAAAAGGTACCCCTCACTTACTCATCAATGCTTATGCTTCCAGCTAGGTCGTCAACACTTAACCTTGATTCTAAAATTCACAAACCAATGTGAGAACACTACCATACTTCATTGGACTCTACAAAACTCGTACGTTCATTTCCTAATCCTCCTAAGTCATCCCCGTTGGAATCCGATTCAAATACCCTTCAATTTCTCTAAACTTGATTCACCTTCTTAAGTCATGTTCCCAAGACTTAGACTAACTTCAATCAGGTCCTAAGAAGCCTCTAAGGTCCCCCAAAGAGTCCCTTAGCTTCCCTCTTTCTTCCCTTAATTTTTCCCAAAACTGATGGACATCATACCCTCACATCGATCGATCGATGTGACTTCATACCCTCACATCGATCGATCGATGTCCATCAGAGGACATCGATCTCTCAACTCCCTCTACATCGATCGATCGATGTCCATCAGAGGACATCGATCTCTCAACTCATCTCCACATCAATCGATCAAAGTACTTCATCCCCTCACTTCGATCGATCGATGTCCACGATTTCAGGACAGAAACTTTGCGGTTTCTGCAGAAACTGCAGAACCCTAACTTCAATGGATCCCAAACTTCATCCCAATCAATCCAATCCTAATCCCTGCTACCATCTCATTCTTAAACCACAGATTGAACGTTATACAAATAACAAACAAAGATTCAAGCCTATAACTCAATTATCCCAACCTTATCAATCCAAAGATTACACCTTTCACCCTCAAACCCCACCTAACAATGAAATCACAGCAAGAAGGGATTCAAGGGGTAGGGATTTGCACGATTTCACGAAGCCAACAATAACAAAACGATTTCCAACATATAACAGCCAAAACATCAAAACCAAAACACATAAATCACATATAGGTTCACGGAAAGAAACTAATGCATGGTGATCCATTTAGATATCAAAAATAGGCCTTTTCTCTTTCATAAATCGTAAGAACTTATAAGTAGATTACTTGCCTTTGATTACTCGAAGATGGATTAGAGTACGAATGGAGAACGGGTTGAAAATCTTGAAGCTTTCTTCCTTAGGGTTGCTAAAGGGGAAGGAATCGCCTAGGAGGAGAGGAGGTGAACGTCGGTTTCTTTCTGTGAATGAGAAAAACTGACGTTCAGTTAGTTTTTATATGGAATGGGGAAAATTTGGAGTTTCTAAATTATATCCTATTTTCTTATTTATTTTAAAGGATAATTTCTACTACTTAATTCAAAATTAAATCCTAATTAATTCCAATATTTAAACTCTTAATTAAATCACATTAATCCTATTATTTAATTCATAATTTATTAATGTTGACCGTCATTAATCTCATTTAATTCCTTCTTTGTCTTTTAATTTTCCTACGGAGGGTGCAGGGCATAACAATGCCATCCTTAAAGATATTAGGAGCGACATTTTCCTATGGGCAAAATCACAAAGTGGAACAAAGATTGCAGCAAATGTTCCATGGCTGGTTAGCATGGGCCTCTCTCCCCTACTTCGATCGAATAGGGTTCGGATCATTCGTTGGTATCCTCCTCCAACAGGCATATTAAAGTTGAATACGGATGTGTCTGTTGGTCGACATGCAGCAGGCAGCGGGGCAAATTGTTCGAGATACAGCAGGCTCTATGATTCATGCATTTTATTTCCCATTGCGACATGATTATCCATTACGGGTTGAAGCTCAAGCAGTGCTTATTGCTCTTATATATTATCTTCCACGATATGGACATCTTGAGGTTGAGGTTGATTATCAGCAGTTAATTCATTTATGCATAATTCTAACATGCTTGCTCCAGATTACACAAACTTCGGGTCCTTCTTCGTGCCTCTTCCATCTGCTTGCATTATGCTCCTCATGAGGTTAATCAGCTGCTGCACATTTTTTGGCGCAAGAGCGTTAGGTCATACCACTATTGCATATTATCCTCGTTTGACAACCCTTCCATCGTATCTTCGGGGTATCGTCCTTGACTGACTCTACATTTCCCACAGTTCGGCCTTCTTTCTGATGTGGATGCCTAATATCCAGTATTTGTGTATCGCGCTATCTTCTGTTCGACTGGGCTTCAGCACATACATTATATTCTCATTCTATTTTATGATTCAGATTGTACAATGTAATGTCTGCAACAATATAAATATGCATTCTTTTTCCTTCGCCATGGATTTATCCACAAGGGTGGTTTTACATGGCAAGCTTTTAATGCGACATATCATATATTGTTGCACATTCACTTCCATTATGTACTTATATTATTTATTCTCATATGATGACTTCCGTTTCATTTTTGTAATATGGTATTCCTCCACCATAAGAGAGGCTACATAATAAAGTTTCTATTTGCCTAAAAAATATCATATAAAACATGGATCTTTACATATTCTTGTGAAGAAATCTTTAACATACTACATGATGATCCGACTTTGGTACAAACATATAAACTTATTCTTTGAAAATCCATGTAGGATCTAGAAAGAGTACTTACCTTTACCACTTTTCTTACACTTTAAAGTGAAGGTTGTTTCACTTGGCTTAGACGAAAACTCATCTCCTTTACCTAAGTGACCCACAGTTTTACCCAAAAAATGGAGAGTTAGTGTACAATTTATGGAATTGGATGTGTGGAAGAAAATGACTATTTTATGTGGTGTTTTACCTCGATACCTCTTGGTTTTCAACATCAATAATTTCATCCAACATAAAAGAAGGAAGATGGTGTAGTTGTTGTTTTGGAGATGTGTGTGAGATGAAGAAAAGAAAAACAAAACACCTTGTTCCATGTCTTGAAACTCTCGGTCATATGGGTAAAAACAGAGATTGGAATACCATGTTTTCTTTGTTGAGAATTAAAGAGATGTTTTCTTGAAGATGGATATGGACTAAATATGAGGTGAAAAGAAGAAGAAAGTGCCTTTCTTGGACCTTGAGATCTTTGGAAATGGAAGATTAAGGAATGGTTTGGAAGACTTGTTCTTCTTTTGGAGAAGAAAGAGAAGTGTGTAAGAAAAAGTGAGTTGAAAATGAAGATGAGAGGGATAGGGAAGTATCAAGTACTAGAGGTTAGAGAGAAAGAGTGAAGAAGAGAAGATGAAGTTTTTGGTATTTTGGTTGAAGTGGTGAGACGAGTGTAAAAGTGGTGTAAGAATAAAGTGTGGGAGATGAATTTGGTTGAAGATGGAGATATAAGATAGAGATGAGAGGGTTTACAGACGGATGAAGTTTGGAGGAGAGAAGAGAAGAAAATGATGAAGGAAAGATGGAAGTGGGTAAAAGTTGTTAGAGATTGTGTGGAAGAATGGGTAAAAAGAGAAGAGTTCTTCTCCTTTTGTCTTGATATTTTTGGCTAAAATTGGGGGCAAGAGAAGAGAAGTTTTGGCTAGAATGGGAGAAGGAAAGAGGGAAGAAAAATTATGGATTTTGGTGGTATTAGGTGTAAAGTATGATGTGAGGTATGAGGCGTGTAAGAGAGGGTATAAGAAAATGAAAAGAGATGTTGACTTGTGGGAGGGGTAGGGGGCGGCCATAGGGGTTTTGGGTGGGTAGAATAGGACAAAATGCCATCATATAGTTTCTACGCAATTTTGTCCACTTGGTATTTTTTGGGGTGTATTTTTATTATATATACCGTCCTAGTTCGTTACCGACTAAATTTACTTAAATCCTATCGTATGTTCGAACGTTCCTTATCTAATCTCGTCGAGTCTTACTATATCCGTTAACTTATCGTTTGGTTATTTTCGAGTGTTTCTAACCCCGATATATATTATCGATGTCTTTATTAATCCTAAAAAAAATTTAAATTCTACCGAAATTTCATTGATATCGCATTCGCGTTTATATTCCATTATCTTATTTCACTTTCCACTGACCTGGAAATACGGGTTGCAACATGAGATTTGATGCAAAATGAGAAAAACACACTATGTTAAAAAGGGTTAAAGTTGGAACTTTACTGTCCAACATCGATCTCTCAAAGCAAGGGACATCGATCGATCGAAGTGACTTCAGTCTCTTAAGGTGAGACTTTGATCGATCGATGTGATAGAAGCTCGAAATCAGGCACTCTCTGTCAGACATCGAACCTTCAAATTTGGGGACATCGATTGATCGATGTCACTTCAGTCTCTCCAGAGAGACTTCAATCTATCGATGTCAAGCAGCTTCAAACCAGAAACTTTTTGGTTAAATCGATCGTTCGATGTCACATCAGTTTCTCCAGGGTAGACTTCGATCGATCGATGTCAAGCAGGATCAAGACTAGAAACTCTCTGGAGAATATCGATCTCTCAAGGAAGACATTTTGATCGATCGATGTCCCCCAGAATTGCAATTTTTATGACCGTTGGAACAAAATCCAAAGGAGATTCATAGTGTTTTCTCTTTCCAATCTTGGTCAAATTTCTTGTGGACTTTTCTCGAACATAATACAAGCTTCCTTGACTATTATATCCATGTTTAAGATATTCTAGATTGGCTATTGAGGATCAAATCACTCCATAGGGTGGCTAAAGACTAATTGGACATTTTCTTGATATTTGATGGAGTTGAAGACATGGTGGAGGCTCCAAAAATGTGGTGAACACATCCTATAAGTAGAAGAAGCTCAGATGAGGGAAACACACACTTTCACCATCATCAAGCTTCATTCTTCATTGTTGTATATTTGTCTCATATGTGTAAAAGTGCTTAAAGCTTGTTAAGTCTTTGTTTGTTCCTCATTGTTGTATATTGAGAGTTAGTGAGTCTAACACGAGAGGAACCATAAATATTTGATCTCTTGCTTATGTTTAGACTAGTGAGAAAGAGTGATCCCATTATTTTTCTAACCCACTGTGGGAAAGTTCTTGAGAGAACTTTGTTAAAGTTGTGAGGGTAGCAAGAAGTTGTTCTTACTTAGAGCTGTAGTTGTTGTAGTTGCACAAATGTATTTTGTGCAAGAAGTTGTTGTTGTGGTTTCTTAGACTAAGTTGTTAGTGTAAATATTGTTGTGGTTGTTCTTATTAGCTTTAATAAGAAGAGTAATTGTTCAAAATCCACTTTGGCAACAAAGTGGTATCGGAGTAGAATCAGTTTCGATTCGAACCCTTCTATATTTGATATACTCATTCATTGTCTCTCATTCTCATTCTTGCTTTGATTTTGAATTTCAATTGAGTTGAGCCAAACAAGTAAATTCCGCAGAATTGCCCAACGCTCTATTCACCCCCCCCCCCCCCCTCTAGAGTGTGTTACAGACCTAACAATTGGTATCAGAGCCTAACCTTGATTGCTTGGCCAATCTTTGCAAGTAGCAAGGTTAAAGATTATGGCAATGACAACCTCTTCATCCTACACCTCAACTTCCAATCCAACTACACTGTTCTCGGGATCAAACACTAAAGCACCTATGTTTGACGCCCAAAATTATTCTTTGTGGAAATTTCGAATGATCAATCATTTGAAAGGCTGTGGATTTGATATATGGAGAGCTGTTGTCAAAGAATCAAAGTTCCTATGATTACCAACTCAAAAGGTGAATCAATTTCAAAGACACGGATGACTAGACCGATGAAAAGAAGACAAACTTTGCTTTAAATGGTAAAGCATTCGATTTCCTTTCAAGTGCTCTTACCACCATCGAGCTCATAAGACTTCAAGGTCTTGAAACAGCCCATGAACCATGGAAAAGGCTGGAAATGATACATGAAGGGACTGAGCAAGTAAGAATGACCAAAAGACTATGCTCATGAAGGAATAAAATGTTCAGAATGAAGAGTGGTGAAAAGATTGAGAAGACAATCGACCGATTCACTCAAATAATGAATCAACTTTCTATGGTGGACAAGAAAATTTGAAATGAAGACCTTGTCTCAAAACTCCTTAATTCTTTGCCAAGAGAATGGATACCTAAAGTCATCGTCATCACCAAATCAAAGAATCTCAAGATTCTTACCATTGATGAGCTATCCGGTAATCTTCTTACTCGAAATGCTTATTGATGAACAAAATAGGATGAATCCTATCAAGCCCCACACAAGCATCACACAAAGGATTGGTGGTAGTGTCCAATGAATCGGATGAGTAAGTTGCTCTTCTACTGAGAAAATTTAGAAGAATGGCCACAAGAAATAATGCCCAAGCAAGGAAGCTTTTCAAGAGACCACCCAAGGATAAAGAATCAAGTGAAAATTGCTATAGGTGTAGTTGACAAGGTCACTCCATTGTTAATTGCCATGTCAAGGAGCCACAAAAGCAAGAAAGAAGGTCTTTCCTCAAAAGAAGAAAGCTCTAAATGCGGAGGTAACCACGTGAGATTATCTCCTCTTCGAATCGGAAGGAGAAGAAAGTGAAGACAAGGATTTTAGACTTATTGCAATAGTTGAGAATCTAAAAGGACAACATAGTTGTCTCATGGCAATTGACAATGACCTTGAGGTAAACTCTAACTCTTCAAGCTTACAAGACGAAATAAGAGTTTTGCAAGATGAGTTTGAAAAACTGAATTTAAAATATCAACACCTAAAGAAGAATTTAAAAAAATGCATATTAGAAAACAAGAGCTTGCATGATAAGAATATTTTGAATTATCAAGATCATGACATCATACTCACCATGCATAAAACTGTAGCTCTAGAAAATGTGGAAATTAGGAAAGAATGCGAGAGACTAAGATTAGACTTACAAAACTAATCGATGATAAAAATAATCTGGACAATTACTTGGAAATCAAAGGATTGGAAATGATAAATCCGGTTTAGGATTTAATATATCACATTCTTCCATTAAGCCTAAGTCATTAAGAAAAAGGTAAATAAGAGAAAAACACAACATGACTCATCATCCTATAAACCAAGGTGTGTGCCCATTTTTTCATTGTAACAAAGTAGGACATGTGAAGAATGCATGTAGAGCTAGATTTGGTAGTATGTATATTTGGAAGCCTAAGGGTCGACGATTTAACCCTAAAGGACCCAACCATCAAAGGGTATCAATGCATAAATCTCTGGTTTTGTAGGCTCTCAAGATAAATAGTAGCCAAAGAAGAAAGAACCAAATAGCTTATGGACAGCGGATTTTCAACACATATGACCGGAGACAAAACCTTGTTCACCAAGCTCAAGCTTCAAGATGGTGGAACGGTGCATTTTGACAATCAGAGAGCCAAAATCCTTGGACATGGAGAAATTGGTAACTCTTCTTTCACCATTAAAAATGTATTATATGTAGAAGGGCTTAAGTATATTTGATAAGTGTTAGCCAACTATGTGATGCTAATTTTCAAGTTGAATTTGTGAAAAGGCAATGCATTGTGAAAAAGAATGACAAAATCGTTGTTGAGGCTATAAGGAAAATGATGTTTAAAAATATAGCGCACATGATTGATATCACAAAAGGTTTCATGTCTAGTTGCCAAAATGATCAACTATGGCATAGAGGACTTGAACATATTAGTTTCAAAAATTTCAAAGAGGTTTGCAAAAATGAAAAGGTCCAAGGTATTACAAAATTAAATTTTGAAAACTATGCCTTATGTGACACTTGTCAAAAGACAAAGCTTATTAAAGAAAGCTTCAAACCCAAAAGTGAAATCTCCACCACCAAACCTCTACAATTACTTCATATGGATTGTATGGGGATATTGGTATGGCAAGTCTAGATGGAAAACATTACACTTTTGTAGTGGTAGATGACTTTTCTAGGTACACTTGGGTCATGTTTTTAGCCAAAAATAATGATGCATGCCAAGAGTTATAAAACTTTGTAGGAGATTAGAAAATAAACAAGAAGACACAATTAAGTAAATTAGAAGTGATAGAGGTGGTGAGTTTGACGTTGAGTTTCAAGAATTTTGTGCATTAAAAGGGTACGGACACGATTTCTCGGCTCCAAAAACTCTTTAACAAAATGGTGTTGTGGAAAGAAAAAAATAGAAAACTTCAAGAAATAAGTAGAGCCTTTCTAAATGAATTTGAGCTACCCAAGTATTTTGGGCTGAAGCGGTAAATACCGCTTGTCAATTAATAAATAGAGTTTACTTGAGACCATCTCTCAAAAAGATTCCCTATGAGCTTTGGAAAGGTAGAGTACCTAATATTGGTTATTTCAAGGTATTTGGTTGTAAGTGTTTTATACTTTTCACCAAAGATAACTTGGATAAAATCGATTTCAAATCAGATGAAGGAATCTTTATGGGATATGCTCAAAATAGCAAAGCATTTAGAGTATATAACAAAAAGGAGTATGAAGTTGAAGAATCAATTTATGTTAAGTTTAGTGAACTCCTTGAGGATGAACCATGGGTAAATAATGATGAGGATGAAGAAATAATTGAAGTGAGTCATATAGAAAACTTTGAGAATCCAAAAGGAAATATTGTCATTGATCTTAGGATTGATCCACTTGAAAATGAACATAAGGTTGAAGATGAAGAAGTAAGAGGAGACTCTTTAAATTTACCGGATTCATATATATAAGAAAGACAATCCAAGAGAGTTGATATTAGGAGAAACAAGTCAAGGCATATTAACTAGGAGAAAATTTAATGAAAATGCCTTCGTTTCACAAGTTGAGCCTAAAAATATAAAAGAACTATGAATAATGAAGATTGAGTATTAGTCATGCAAAAAGAACTAATTAATTTGAAAGAAGTGATGTTTGGGAACTAATGTCTACACGTAGTGATCACGCCATAATTGGCACGAAATGGGATTTAGAAATAAAATGGATGACAAAGGAAACATCACTAGAAACAAAGCTAGGTTAGTAGCTCAAGGATATAAACAAGAAGGGTGTATAGACTATGATGAGACTTTTGCCTCCGTGGCTAGGTTAGAAGCTATTAGGATGCTATTAGCATACGCATGCTATAAGGATTTCAAACTATATCAAATGGATGTGAAATCTGCATTCTTGAAAGGAATAATTCAAGAAGAGAGTATGTAGCTCAGCCACTAGGGTTCGAAAATCATGATTAGCCAAATCATGTATTTAAACTCAAAAAGGCTCTTTATGGAGTTAAAAAGCTCCTAGGGCATGGTATGAAAGATTAAGTAACTTCCTACTTGAAAATGAGTTTTCAAGAGGAAAAGTCCACACTACTCTGTTTATTAAAGAACAAGGAAACAATCATTTACTTGTTCAAATTTATGTAGATGATATTATATTTGGTGCCACTAATGATTCTCTTTGCATTTTGTTAAATTGATGGAAGGAGAATTGAGATGAGCATGATGGGTGAATTCAATTACTTCTTTGGACTCCAAATAAAGCAAACTCAAGATGGAGTATACATATCCCAAACAAAGTACACCAAGGATCTACTCAAGAAGTACAAGTTCGAGGATGGGAGAAGTTTGAGCAAACCAATGAGTACAAGTACAAAGCTTGACAAAGACAAAATGGAAAGACGGTTGAGGTAACCAAATATAGGGGTATGATTGGTAGTTTACTTTATTTAACGCTAGAAGACTAGATATTTTGCATGATGTGGGCTTATTGCTAGATTTCAAATTATGCCTAAGGAATCGCATTTAGTTGCTATTAAATGTATTTTTAGGTATTTAAAAGGTACTCTGAACTTTGGGTTATTTTATCTCAAAAATGGTTGTTTTGATTTAAGAAGGTATAGTGACTCCGAAAACACCGGAAACCTAGTTGATAGAAAAAGCACCGTCGGGATATGTGAATTCCTTGGAGATTGCTTAGTTTATTGGTTCTCCAAGAAGCAAAATAGTGTGTCACTTTCAACGGCGGAATC
>AP025044.1:14217676-14243367 GCA_036186865.1 Eustoma russellianum | reverse complement strand
ATCGATCGATGTCATCGGGCGCAGAAAGTTTAAAAGCTGCAATAATCAGAAAACTCCGTACACTCTTTTCTCCAAACGAAAACCCCAACCCCTATTCGCTAAGAACTCCACAAATCCGACACTCAAACTATAGTTTCTTGCACAAATCTTCATCTTTCTTCAATTCAATCTGTCATACCCCGTAAATTTTAAGCACGACTTTCAATACGTTAGGTCAACCTTAAACGCAATTTAATGAATGATGTTGGATGTGCAACTTAGTTACTTAAAATGTAGGAAAATAAGAAGAGGGGTTAAAAGTAGAATTAAAGGTAATTAATGGAAATTACCTAAGAGGTCCCTATTAGGAGATAGGGGAGTTACACAACACTTAGTATAACTCCCCATCAGCCTATAGGGGGGACGATTAAACAGAGAAAAAGGGAGAGAGAAACTGCAGGAGAAAAGAGAAGGAGAAAGAAGAGAGAAGAATAAGAAGAAGAGAAGAAGAAGAGGAAGGAAGAGGGTCAATCTAGGTTCAATTTACCAAAATTCTGCAGTACACCCGTAAGCTTATCTAGGTTCCAAGGCAAGTTATCTTTCTATACGCTTTACGCAAATTTTGATACTTTAGGCCCTATGTTCTTACAAAGAGAAAACTTGGATCACACATTAGTAATCTTGACTTGTCTATGTTAAATTTTTACTATATGTAAGTTTTGTTGCTAGTTGCGTAAAGTCTTGTTCTTTGGGCCATATTTCTGAAAATAGTTATGTGGTGCTTTGTTGTTTGTCAAGCATGCCCATGAAAGTGTATTCTTGATGTGTTTATTATCTTGTTCTATCCTTGTGTTGATTGTCTACACTTAGACGTTTGAGAGTAAGCGCAGGGAATTGAAGGATGAATGATGGCATTGTTGTAGAATTATTGTGTTGGGAATGTTGATGATTCTTTTGAAGGTTGTGAATGATTGAAGGTTAAGAGTGGACATTGTTAGACATAACTAAGCATCAATTCATGATTAGATGTGTGTTAAGTATGATGAATCTAGATGGTAAGATGGATCTTGAGAGGTTTAACATGAAGGGTTGAAGGAGGAAGATGAGGGGAGGAAGTTACTGCAGAAAAACTGCAGTTTAGCAACGTCAGAACACTTCGAACGCCTACATTAGGTGCTTCAAGTCACATTAGGCGCCTAATGTAGCGTTCAATGTGTCCTGAAGCTTTCCCGTACAGAAAACTGCAGTTTAGAACCGTCAGAACACTTCGAACACCTACATTAGGCGCTCTATGTCACATTAGGCGCCTAATGTAGCGTTCAATGTGTCCTGAATCATCCCCGAACACTTCGCACACCTACATTAGGCGCTCTATGTCACATTAGGCGCTTCATGTAGGCGTTCAATGTCTACGGAACATCCCCGAACACTTCGAACGCCTAGTATAGGCGCTCTATGTCACTTTAGGCGCCTCATGTGGCGTTCCAAGTATACTGGAAGTCTTTTTGACCCTTTAGGCGCCCTATGTATGTGTGGTAACTTTATACACTTCTTTTGAACATAAAATGCAAAGGTATTTGAGGTGTAATTGAGGTGTAGATGGTAAGTTTGATCAAGCAAGAATAAGATTGAACCCTAAGTGAATTAGTAAGACGAAGGGACTTGGAAAGTTACGTACATGGAGTGTTTGAGGTGCAAGACCGTATACTTGATATGTAAGATGTATGTGTGTGTGTGTTACATGTTGATACGATGTTACATGTTCATCTGCATCATGACATGGGCACTTGCATTTGATTTGAGATTTGCTTGCGAAAGAACATGTGATTACAAGAAAGGTTTAAAGTTTTCGAAAGACAAAATGGCTGCTGGTTGATCGCAGGGTATAAAAGTCACGCCTGCGGAAGCAGGGTATAAAAGCGTGATCTGTGAATCAACAGCAGGGTATAAAGTATGTTATGGGGCCGTGGACCTATCAGCACGGAAATAAAGTATTTTATGGGGCCGTGGACCTATCAGCACGGATATATGATGTATGTAATGGGGCCGTGGACCTTTCAGCACGGGGTATAAAGTTATATGTTATGGGACCGTGGACCTTTCAGCACGGGGTATAAAGTTCTGTTTGCTATGGACTGATCACCCACAGGGTATAAAGTTCTGCTACGCGAAGAATATGATATGATAAGTGATGAAATGTTTTGTGAAATGACACGCATGACATGTTTATGAAAGAAGGCATATGCATGGGTGTTGTGTGTGATTTTAAAGAAGTACATGCATCATGGTACACGAAGCATAAGACTTGATATGCAAGAAACGTGGCTAGTTTATGACTTGCTTATGTGATACGTTGTCTTAATACTGTTTGTTCTCGTTCCCGTGTACCATATATGTGTTATCGTTTTTAGGAATTCTTATTAAGATTCTATTTGTTAACCCAAGCACCTTATTTTGAGCAATAATTTATACACTGGTGACTCGTCGTGTGTGATTCCGTAAGGTGTATAGACGGGTTACTTGCTGGCGATAATTTCGCTAAGAACAGTTACTCTATTCCTTTTCAGGTGAGCCTGAATATGAGTTGATATTTATCGAGGACGATGGCGAGTGGGCTCAATGGGATGACGGACATGGGAATAGATAGATGCTGGATTATTTTCTTTAAGATTGGAAATTCAATGTTATTATGTTGTTCTGACACTTATGTTAGCTAGATGAACAAACACCTTTTAATTCCGCTGCATTTTCTGGTTGTATTAATGACGATGAAGTTTTAAATTTATCAACGTTTCCGCTGATTTATCTTACGTCATAGATGACGTATGCTTGATCCGCTTTGACGCTTCGTAGTTCTCATAGTAGACTACAGCGGGTGCACTGGTTCCGATGACAGTGTCGGGCTGGGGCGCTACAGGTGGTATCAGAGCCAGGTTTCAGATCTATCTCGGAAACTTAGGTTCATGATCTTTTAGACATCTAAGTTATGATTCTCCCTTAATTTTGATCCTTAGATATAAGTATTGATTTTCTTAGTGGTTAAGTATGATATGGGTTGGGTGTGTGCGAGCGCGTTTATCATCTAATTTCGTATTAATATTGGATTACATACCTCACCCCTTCGTACGCGTTCAAGCTTGCAGTAACCCTTGTATTTACGGAATGCAATGCGATGTTAATCTTTCAGAGAAATATGCCTCCAAGAAGAGATAACACAGGCAACTCTGGCAATGGACAGGAGAACCAGCCACCACAAGTTGTTCTACCCCAGGTGCTCACTGATGCACTGACGGTGATTGCACAAGGGTATGTGCAACAGCATCAGCCTCCGCCTCCACCACCGCCACAGCATAACATCAGGTTCTTTTATGGAGAGATGAGGAAGATGAGGGTGCGGAGTTCGGCGGATGTACTGATCCTGAGGAGGCTCAGCACTGGTTGGCTGAGGTGGAGAAATGTTTTAGGCTAGTGCAAGTACCGAATGAGTAAAGGTTGAGGTGGCCACACCCCTTCTAAGTGGCAAGGCTGGCGAATGGTGGGAGGAATGGTGTTGAGAATGACCCCACCAATCTCTTGGACACAGTTTTGTGATGTTTTCCTGAAGTACTACGTACCG
Organism: Eustoma russellianum; assembly: GCA_036186865.1. NCBI lineage: Eukaryota > Viridiplantae > Streptophyta > Magnoliopsida > Gentianales > Gentianaceae > Eustoma > Eustoma russellianum. The sequence goes on along the minus strand of AP025044.1, from coordinate 14,239,772 downwards.
GAGACTGCGATATTGGACAAGATAAGAGCATTTGACAGATTGGCAAGGAAGGATGACGGTGTCGGAGTATGCAGATCGTTTTCATGCCTTGGGTAAGTTTGCCCCTGCGATCATGTCTGATAATCGTCTTAAGATGACGAAGTTGAGAGGGGTTTGGACTCGAGGTTACAGTCGGCGATAGTGAACGCAGGAATGAAAACTTACGAGTACATGTTGGATGCATGTTTTCGGGTGAGAGCGATTTCACAGAGGCCAAAGATGATGTGCGAGCTGGTGGAAGACCCGGACGTTGGGTCAAGATTCCGAAAGAGGTCCGGTTGGAAATTTTCAGAGACCCCACCCCAGAATCCGGTAGTTCACAGGCTGTAGGAGTTTGTCCACATTGCAACAGGAACCACGTTGGAGAGTGTAGGAAAGTGGCTGGAGCATGCTTCCGATGCGATCAAGTGGGTCACATGATTAGGGACTGCCCAGAGATGAAGAAAAATAATCCTGGAGAGGCGGCTCAGCAGCCGAGAGCGAAGCCTAGAGCAAATGCCCGTGTACATCTCATGAGACACGGATGTGCAGGAGGCTACCGACGTAGTAGCAGGTACCATTTAAACTAAGTTTAAATCCTTATTGAATTAAGTATTTACGTGCTTAATTTCGTGTATAACTTGATATGGCTTTAGGTGCGATTTTAGTAAATAAGGTACCTGCCAACGTGCTCTTTGATAGCGGCGCAAGCCACTCCTTCGTAGCAAAGAGATTCACTAAACACCTTGGTAGTTGCCTGAATGGTTAGAAACTCCGTATCGTGTTCAAGCGGGGAGATCAAATATGTTTCATCATCAGTACCGGGATTGTGAATTAGAGTTTGAAGGACAAACATTCTCGCCACACTGATCCCTATTCAGATGTATGACTTTGACGTGATATTGGGAATGGACTGGCTGGCCAAGTATCACCAACATTGACTGTCGATTGAAGCAAGTGACAATCAAGAGTGCTAGATGGAAGAGGTAATGTTTCAAGGGATCGGAACGAAAGAAGGTACCCAAGAAGGGTACGTGTCGGTTGCACAAGCGCGCAAGGCTTAAGGAAAGGTGCTGAGGGATTTCTAGTGTATGCCATGGATGTTACTAAGGAGGTATCGTATATGAGCAAATTCCAGTAGTCAACGAATTTCCTGATGTGTTTCCGGAAGATTTACCAGGAGTACCACCCCCGAGGAAGTGAGTTCGAGATCAACTTGATTCCAGGAACAGAACCTATTTCTAAAGCTCCTTATAGAATGGCTCCGGCAGAATTGAGAGAGTTGAAGGAACAACTGCAGGAGTTATTGGACAAGAAGTTTATCCGCCCTAGTGTATCGCCTGGGGAGCACCTGTTTTGTTTGTAAAGAAGAAAGATGGTAGCATGAGGCTTTGTATCGATTATAGAGAGTTGAATAAAGTTACCATCAAGAATAAGTATCCCCTTCCACGAATTGAGGATTTATTTGACCAGCTCAAAGGTGCCAAGATCTTCTCGAAAATCGATCTCCGATCGGGATATCATCAGTTGCGAGTGAAGGCCGAGGACATCGCAAAGACAGCTTTCCGCACAAGGTATGGCCACTATGAATTTTTGGTGATGCCATTTGGATTGACAAATGCCCCTGCTTTTATGGATCTTATGAATACCGTCTTTCGAGAACAGTTGGATAAGTTTGTAGTGGTATTCATAGATGATATTCTGGTGTATTCTCCTGACGAGCAAACTCACTGAGCATTTGAGAACCGTACTAGGCTTTGAGGCAGAAACAACTTTATGCAAAGTTTAGCAAGTGTGAGTTTTGGTTAAGAAGTGTGGCTTTCCTAGGTCACGTGATATCAGAAGAGGGGATTGTTGTTGACCCGAAGAAGGTGGAAGCTATAACTGAATGGCCTAGACCTACCAACGTTACCGAAGTACGAAGTTTCTTGGGTCTAGCAGGTTATTACAGAAATTTGTGAGGGATTCTCAAGGATTGCCGTACCTCTCAGTCGCCTTACTCAAAAGAAGTCCAAGTTTGAGTGGACGGCGGAATGCGAGCAAAGTTTCACGGAGCTTAAGAAGAGACTAACGACAGCTCCAGTATTGGCTCAACCCTCGGAACTGATGGTTTGTGATTTATAGTGATGCGTCAAAGAACGGTTAGGTACGTAAATTATAGTATAAGGTTATGATCTTGTATACCCATTAAGTTTAGACTAATACCTTGTTTGTAGGTTGTGTTTAATGCAAAACGAACGAGTCATCGCATATGCCTCAAGACAGCTAAAGCCTTATGAACAAAACTATCCCACATGATCTTGAACTTGCCGCGGTTGTGTTCGCCTTGAAGATCTGGCGGCATTATTTGTATGGAAAAGTGCGCGGTATTCACGGATCATAAGAGTTAAAGTATTTGTTCTCACAGAAGGAATTAAATATGAGGCAGCGGAGATGGTTGGAATTGCTAAAAGACTATGACCTGACTATTCATTATCACCCGGGAAAGGCTAACAAGGTAGCCGACGCCTTAAGGGAAATCCAGCCATGCGAGGCAATCACCACTAGAGAGAGATTGAGGAATTTGGTTTGGATTTGGTGGAATCCACGTGAACGTCCTGACAGCATTGACTATCACACCGAGTTTGATTGATCGGATAAAGGAGGCTCAGAAGAAAGATAAGGCTCTAAGTGAGATAATGGAAAGGGTGAAACATAGTCAAGTTGAAGGATTTCGGACCAAAGGAGGATGGGAGCTTATGGTTTAGGGAAAGATTATGCGTACCGGATGTTGACGAACTTAGGAAGGAAGTTTTGCAAGAAGCTCATAATTCGAGGTTATCAATACACCCCGGTAGCACCAAGATGTATAGAGATCTCAAGCAATACTATTGGTGGTCTGGGATGAAAAGACATATTGCGGAATTCATAGAGAGGTGTTTGGTTTGTCAACAAGTCAAGGCGGAACACCAACGGCCCGGTGGATTGTTGATGCCGTTGGAAATTCCGGAATGGAAATGGGAACATGTCACAATGGATTTCGTAGCTGGGTTTACCAAAGACAAGAAGTGGATGTGACATGATTTGGGTCATCGTGGATCGTTTAACAAAGTCTGCCATTTCCTACCCGTTTCAAGTGAAGCACCTCTTGAAATTAGTGAGTTTATATAGACAGTATTGTTAGTTTGCATGGAGTCCCGGTAAGTATAGTGTCCGACCGAGATTCACGGTTCACATCTAAGTTTTGGACAGCATTTCAGGAAGCCATGGGTACGGAATTAAGGTTGAGTACGGCGCATCAGTCCCCAAACCAACATGGACAGTCCGAGCGGACTATTCAAACCTTGGAAGATATGCTAAGGGCTTGCGTGTTGGATTTTAAAGGGAGTTGGGATGGAATGGTAAAGCTGATGGAATTTTCTTATAACAATAGTTACCACAGCGCAATTGCATGGCTCCTTTTGAAGCTTTGTATGGAAGGAAATGTAGGTCTCCGGTTATTGGGACGAAGTGGGCATGAGGACCATCACGGGACCTGAGCTATTGGAGAAAACGCTAGAGAAGGTGAAAGTCATCCGGGAAAGACTCAAGGCGGCTCAGGATCGCAACAAGAGTTGGGCAGATTCCAAACGACGACCATTGGAATTTGATGTAGGTGAAAAGGTCTTGAGAGTATCGCCTACAAAGGGTGTCATGCGGTTTGGAGTAAAAGGCAAGCTAAGCCCTCGCTTTATTGGTCCCTACGAAATACTGGAGAAAGTGGGAGCCTTGGCATATAGGTTAGCGTTACCTCCAGTGTTGGCGCAAGTTCACAACGTTTCACGTGTCACAACTAAGGAAGTACGTGACGGATCTAAGCCATGTACTTGAAGCTCAACCTGGAACTTAAGGATGATGTTACATACGAGGAGATACCCGTGAAAATTGTAGACCAAAAGGACCAAGTGTTGAGGAAGCGAGTGATCCCTTATGTAAAGGTCCAGTGGAGCAACCACACGGAACGTGAAGCCACTTGGGAGCTAGAGGAACAGATGCGAGAGAAGTACCCTCAGATCTTTGACTAAGGTACGTAAGTTTCGAGGACGAAACTTTTTGTAAGGGGGGTGGAATGTCATACCCCGTAAATTTTTAAGCACGACTTTCAATACGTTAGGTCAACCTTAAGCGCAATTTAATGAATGATGTTGGATGTGCAACTTAGTTACTTAAAATGTAGGAAAATAAGAAGAGGGTTAAAAGTAGAATTAAAGGTAATTAATGGAAATTACCTAAGAGGTCCCTATTAGGAGATAGGGGAGTTACACAACACTTAGTATAACTCCCCATCAGCCTATAGGGGGGACGGTTAAACAGAGAAAAAGGGAGAGAAAAACTGCAGGAGAAAAGAGAAGGAGAAAGAAGAGAGAAAGAATAAGAAGAGAAGAAGAGAGGAAGGAAGAGGTGTTGGACCGTGCACCTGCAATAAACACCACTAGAGGGGGGTGAATAGTGGTTAGCGGAAATTACACTACAACCCTTTGTTAAAACCCTTTGAAAACAGAATCTGAGACCACCTCAGATTCAGAACCCGTTTTTAAAACTTCAAAATAATTGTACACAACTCCAAAAATTATGAAACTTTCCAGAATTGAACTTAAATGATTAACAAGACTCTGTCCAAAAAACAGACAAAAATAAGATCGTTTGACCCTTCAAACAAATAAAAAGATTCAGATGGTCAATCTGGACAGAATTGGACAGAATGCTGCTGATTTTGCAAAACGTGTTTCTCTTTGTATACTCAACCAAAAAGGTTGATCTTTATATCAAAACACTCCTTAGGATGTAGATGAAGTTTCTAAAAGGCCCTGACCTTAAACAATTCTTGAAAAATACAGAATTTAAGTTTTCTCAAAACTGGTCAGATTGCAGCCAGATTGGAGCAGTTATCTTGCAAAGACTGAAAGACTAACTTTCCTTGCTCAAATCAAGTGATTCTTGTTGCAAATGAAAGCTAACAGTCTGAAGTATAACTCCACCAAAAATCACGAATTTTGAAAATGTTTAGATATTTTTTCAAATTGTGTGAAGTTGGGTGAAAACTGCTGTCAAAAACGGGCAGAAAACAGAAATAAAGAAACAAGAGAAGAACACCGAGGATTTATCCTGTTCGGTCAATGTGACCTACTCCAGTCCCAAGGAACACCTTTCCTTGGATTTCACTATGAAATGAGCACCTTAAACAAGAGCCAAGCTTGATCCTTGGGTTATACCAACCCTATTCAAGACTTGGATAATCACCTTCTAAGCAACACTTAGTTGCAACTCCTCTAACACCTATTGATGTAGCCTTATAAAGATGGCTAATCAATCTTACAAATGAAGCTCAAGAGGCTTGTAGCACAACAAAAATATCAAGAACACCTTTGCTACAACAAAATACAACAACAAGAACAAGAAGATGAATATGAAAGCTATAGAATGCTTGTGAGCTTCAAGTGTGTTTCATCTTCTTCACCAATGCCTCTATTTATAGTGTGATTTGAGCCTTGAAGATAAGAATGCCAATGTGTCATCATCTTCATCATCAACTCCAAATGTCTTCTCATCATTGGTTGGCTTTGTACACTTGGCAAAATAAAACACCATGATTGGTCCACCTTGGCAAAATGATGTGGCCGAAAATTACACCTTGGATTTGTCTTGGAATTATCTTGAAACCAAGAAGATAATAAGGCCATAACCATTCCACCATCTTCTCAACTCTTTGGCAAGATAATAGGCATGGGAGACCAATTTCAAATTGAAAATTCAGCTCCAAGAAGGATGTAGCCGTTGGCTACATTTCAAAAGTGTTTTTTTTTTTCTTTTTCTTAATTAAATAAGAAATGATAATACCACCAAATTATCCTCAACTTCAAGCAACATAATAGGACATGTGAGAGCTCCATTTGACTTCAAAAATCTGCTGAAAATACCCAAAAAACAATATAGCCGTTGGCTATTTTTAGTAAACTCCAAGTTGGCAATTTTGCCAACTAGCTCCTTTTTGGTTGGTCCACTTGTCTCCAACTCATAAAATGAACTCCACATCATATCCACCTTAACAATCACGTTTTTCCACATATATAAGTGTAGCAACTCAGATTTTTGAAGAAGAAATAAATAATAACATTGACAAGATTATGTCAACGTGTAACACCGAAATTCCCCAATATTTCTTCTTATATGTCAAGAACATTTCCACACCTTTGACACCTTTAATATCTCTGAATAATGATGATAAATTCTCTTATAACATATATAAGAGGTCTTCAAGAAAAATAGAATGTGACATCTCAAATCGTCACATATCCAGCTATAGTCAATAATATCATCGGTTGAGAGAATAAGATATAAGATCACCATATATCTTCAAAATAACAATAACACAGCTCCAGAATGAAGATAATAATATGCTCAAGAGATTCCTTGAGTGAAAATACCAAAAATACCCTCGGGGGTAAAATGACCAAAATACCCCTGGTGTGAGAAAACTCCAGAAATGTCCCGGATGGTCATAAATAATCATGATATCAACTTTGTCATGATAAATAGTATAAGAATATGCTCTTGAAATATTTACCATATCATGTTCCTACAAAACTCAAAATACCAATTTTGCCCTTTTTGGTAAGTTGTAGAAACTTCCAAGGCATGTTAGTCACAAGACAATAATAATCACCAAAAACACATAATAAGCACATAATGAACATGTATAAATCATGTACAAATGAAAACAATCATTTTAACACATTTTAGAAAATTATTTCTAAAAACCCTAGACATCGATCGATCGAAGTGAGGGTTCGATGTACATCGATGTGTACATCGATCGATCGATGTGTCTCAAGTTTAGAGATCGATTTCAACTTTTTCAACTTTTTCAACTTTTAATCACATATAACACCATGTGTGATTTTTAAGTATTCACCACTTAAAATCATGACTTTGAAAATTATCCAAACATATTTCTCAACATTCTCCCCCTTTTGGATGATTTTCAAAATAACCTAACATGATTTTAATGTCACAACTTATAACCAAAAATTTAACCAAATGTTTTCAACTTTTAAATAGTATGTTGCTCCCCCTCAACTCATACTCTCCCCCTTAACCTATACTCAACTCATAACCAATTGAAACTTATCATTTCATACCAAATGATGACTTACCAACTAAAATCTAAAATCATGTGCTTATTCTATCTCCCCCTTTATTTTGCAAATCATGCAAAAGATAGAACTATACAATGGTATCGTAAGTCATCATACCTAACTTGGCACGCAAGTTTTCAAACGTGGCTTGATTAAGGGGTTTGGTAAAGATATCAGCGATTTGGTGATCAGTTCTTATATGGTTTATCACTATGTCCTCATTTTGAACATGATCGCGAAGAAAGTGGTATCGCACCTCAATGTGTTTGGCCTTAGAATGAAGCACCGGATTCCGGGAAAGATTGATTGCACTTGTGCTATCGCAGAAAATTGGAATCTTTTTCATTTTAATGCCAAAATCACTAAGTTGCTGTTTAAGCCAAAGTATTTGGGTAGTACATAAACTCAAAGCAATATACTCGGCTTCAGTGGTAGAAAGAGCTACACTAGCTTGCTTTTTAGAAAACCAAGAATCAAGTTGGTTCCTATGAATTGACAAGTACCGCTAGTGGATTTTCTATCTAACTTACAACCACCATAATCAGCATCACTATATGCGTGTAATTCCAACTTAGCGTTTCTATCATACCACAGTCCTAAGTGAGGTGTATGCTTAAGATATCTAAAGATCTTTTTCACGGCATTGTAATGTGATACCTTAGGACAAGATTGAAACCTAGCACACATACATACACTAAACATGATGTCAGGTCTTGATGCAGTTAAGTATAACAGTGATCCAATCATAGACCTATAGAGTGTGTCATCAAAAGGTTTACCATTTTCATCCTTATCAAGTTTGGTACTAACACTCATGGGGGTAGTTGTAGGTTTCAACTCTTCAAAACCAAACTTCTTAATCATATCATTGACATACTTAAGTTGGCTAATATGAATTCCTTGAGGGGTTTGTTTAATTTGAAGTCCTAAGAAATAATTCAACTCTCCTACCATTGACATTTCAAACTCCGACTTCATACACTCTTCAAAGTCTTTTACTAAGGTAGGGTTGGTTGAACCAAAGATGATATCGTCAACGTATATTTGAACTATTAACAAATCATTACCTTTTTTTTTAGGAATAATGTGTTGTCTATAGTTCCCCTTTGATAATTATTTGCAATAAGAAAGTTTGCAAATCTATCATACCAAGCTCTTGGAGCTTGTTTCAAACCATATAAAGCTTTCTTAAGCTTGTAACATGGTTAGGATTCTTTGGATCTTCGAATCCAGGGGGTTGTTTGACAAACACCTCTTCTTGGATGTATCCATTCAAGAATGCACTCTTGACATCCATTTGGAAGAGCTTAATATGCTTAGACTTGCAATCGCAAGTAACAATCTAATTGCTTCTAGTCGTGCAACGGGTGCAAAGGTTTCTTCATAATCTATACCTTCTTGTTGATTATAACCTTGTGCGACTAGTCTAGCCTTATTTCTTGTAATGTTTCCTTGTTCGTCCATTATTCCTAAACACCCATTTAGTTCCTATTGACTTGTTTTCAGGTTTAGGTACTAAGTCCCACACGTTGTTCCTTGTGAATTGGTTCAATTCCTCATGCATAGCTTCTATCCATGTTATGTCACCTAAGGCTTCCTTTACATTCTTAGGTTCTAATTGTGAGATTAAGCTATGTCCTTCAAGTTGACTTATATTTCTACGTGTTCTAACCCCAACACTTGGATCCCCAATGATTAATTCTCTAGGGTGCCACCAATTCCTAGATCGACTAGGTTCACCCTCATCTTGTTCAAATGTTTCATTAGTGTGAACATTATCATATGTAACTGGATCATTAGTTACATTATCTTCCAATTGCAAAGTTTCTTCATTTATATCACCTAAGGGTTCATGCATGTCTTGTTCAGGGGGAGTTGGTTCTAGATGATCAAGTACAGGCTCAAGTATACATCATCATCAAACATATTTTCAACATTTGTTTCTTGTTTATGTTGATGTTTATCACTAACTTCAAAGCATGCATTTTCATTGAATTTACATGTATGGATTCAATTATTTTTCTAGATGCAGGATTATAACACCTATATGCTCTTGAGTTAGTTGAATACCCAACAAATATGCATTCAATAGACTTTTGTTCAAATTTATCTAGATTATCCTTAGTGTTTAGCACAAAACATTTACATCCAAATACTTTAAGATAATCTATTTTAGGTTGTCTATTGTTTAGCAATTCATAAGGCGTTTTATTTAATTTCTTTCTAATAGTAGCCTATTTATAATATAGCATGCACAACTAACAGCTTCAGCCCATAAATATTTAGGTATTTATTTTCACAAGCATTGTCCTAGCAACTTCTTGAATCGTTCTTTTTACGTTCAACAACTCCATTGAGTTGTGGTGTTCTAGGTGGTGAGAATTCATGTTTATTCCATATAATTCACAAAATTTGATTACTCTTTGTTTTTAAATTCTCCACCTCTATCACTTCTAATTCTTTTGACATTTTCTTCATAAATGTTTTCAAGTTGCTTGATAAGGGTTTCGATTGCTAATGGAGCATCGTCTTTGTGTGTTAAGAACAATGTCCATGTGTAGCGTGAGTAATCATCTACTATGACACACACATAGTAGTGTCCACCTAGACTTCTTGTCCTACTTGGACCAAATAAGTCTAAGTGAAGCAATTCTAGTACATGACTAGTCACTTCATGTTTCGGTTTTAAGGTTTCTTTAATGTGTTTTCCCTTAATACATGTTTCACACATTTGAAAATTATCTAAGTCTAACTTAGGCATACCTCTAATTAAATTCTTTTTAGATAATTTCCTAATGGTTGAAATTCCTATATGGCCTAATCTTCTATGCCATAAATTCACATCTAAGTCATGTGATATTAGACACACCTTAGCATCTAACATGTTATCTAAGGTAAGAGTATAAATATTCCATCTCTATTTCCTTTTAATACTATTTCTCCCTTTTTATTTATTATATCACAAGAATTGGGAAGAAAGGAGACATTATAACCACAATCTATAAGTTGAGAAATACTAAGTAAATTATAGGATAGATTGCTTACTAATAACACATTTCGTATTTGAAATGTGTTAGGGTCCCCGATTGTTCCTTTCCAACAACTTTCCTTTGTTGTTGTCACCGAATGTACCTTTCCACCATCAATATGTTCAAGTTCGTGAATAGTTTGGGGTTGCCCGTCATATGCCTCGAACATCCACTATCTAAAAACCATTTGGTTTTAGATTCTTTGACTTTGCCTCCTTCTTGCATTCCTTGCGTTTATCCTACAATGGAGACAAAGTTTTAGGTACCCTTTATTTGGGTCCTTGAATGTTAGGGGCATTATTCTTGTTTAGATAACCCTTAGGTATCCAAACTTGAACATACCTTTTAGGCACATTTTTAGCATGGAAAATAAGAAGGATAAGCATATAGATGATTATTCCATAAGTGAAGATGCATTGTTATACATGTTGCGCCGTGGTTGATAATCGTTATAGATGGCCGAGATTTATGTGTATATAAGGCATGTGATTTGTTTCTTATATGGCGCAGTATAAGTGTTCATAGGCATTTCTATAAGACTTATAAGAGTGTTGCCTATACTTAGGTTCATAATAAGTTGATGCATTTTATGTCTAGTTGCATTTGTATACATAGGCATAGTTTCTAGGTTGTCTAGATGCAAAGTTTGGCCTAGATGTATGTTTATGCGTGTGTGCTTTATGGGTGTATGTTGCATTTTTGCCTTGATATTAGTAGAAGAAGGTGTAGAAGAAGATGTAGCAGGCAAAGTTGATTTTATTGTATTATATGGCAACTTTGTACTAGATGAAACAAACTTAGTCTTTTTATTCACTTTTTCATTTTCTTCTTTATAGCCTAAGCCGGTTTTATCATTTCATACTTTTGTGAAGAGATGAGTGTGTCTAACATGTTTGCACCAGATTTAAATTGTTCTATCATTTTTTCTAAGGTAAATTTAGAAGACTTAAGTTGCACTATTCATTTTCACAACTTTCTAACTTGGATTTTAACATTTTATTTTCCATTTGTAACTTTTGTTCATCTTTCCTATATGATTCAATTTTATTCTCTAAAGAATCAAGAGTATTAGTAGACTCTTGTTTAAGAGATTCTAGTTGATCGGAAAATTCCAAGTTGGACGTCTTCAACTTGTCATTTTCTTCAACTAGTTTCTTCTTTTCTTTAGAGAGCCTCTTACAGTGAGCATGCATTCTTAGGAATTCTTCATACATTTCATCAAATGTCATGTCACTATCAGAATCACTATCAGAAGAAGAACATACCTCGTTGGATACGAAGCAGACTTGAGCTTCCTCAGTTTCGGATTCTGAGTCGGATGAGTCGCTCCATGTGCTCACCTTCATTGCTCGTTTCTCTTTTCTTGCCTTAGACTCCTTTGTCTTTGTCGTTTGAGCCTCCTTGTCCTTGGCTTGTTTATTATTGTTGTGGTTATTATTTTTTTCTTCGTGGGACAGTCGTATGAAATATGTCCTTTTTGACCGCATTCATAACACTTTAATTCTTTATTATACCATTTGTTTGTGTTATTCTTCCTAGGTTGAGAAGAAGAAGAAGAATTACGTTGTCTATTCCTGTTTGGACGTTTTTTCTAAGTTTTCTAGCGATCAATATCAAGTCATCGTCTAATTCAGTATCACTATTGCTATCATCGTTACTAGCATGTGTTTCGTTGTTTTGAAAGCTATTGACTTACCAGATGACTTAAAGATTCAGACTTTCGTTGGTTCAGTTTTACCTCATAGACTTTAAGAGACCCGATCAATTCATCCATCTTGGTGATTGACTTTGTCTCCTCGATTGCAGTCACCTTTGGATCCCATTCAGCAGGGAGACTTCGTAGCACCTTTTGAACCTTTTCACTGTTCGAAAATGACTTCCCTAAAGCTTCAAGGGCATTGAAAATATTAGTAATCCTCAAATCCATAGATGTTATGGATTCGTTTGGCAACATTGAAAGTCTCTAATTCAGTCATAAGCATGTTTATTTTTGACTCTTTAACACCACTAGTACCTTCATGCTTTAATACAAGTGATTTCCACATGTCGTGTGCGCTTGTGCAATTTGACACATATCCTGCTTCAGAAGTTGTAAGTCCATTTAAAAGTAATTGCATAGCTTTAGCATTCATGGACATTTTCTTTTTATCATCCGATGACCATTCACTTTTATATTTTTCAACCTCTTGAGTTACTCCACTAACTTGTATAACTTTCGTTGGAATGTACGGCCCATCTTCAACTATAGACCATAAATCGATGTCTATAGCCATTAAGAATAGCCTCATTCTTAGTTTCCAATGAACAAAATTATTGCCATCAAAAAGAGGAGGGCGTTGTGTAGACATACCTTCCAACTCACCTTTGTGAGAAACAATAGCCATAGTATGTACCTTGGATTTGAGACAAGCAGTATATAAGAATTGTTGTTTCTTGGCCTTGTATTGTACGTACGGTGTTGAATCTTGCTTCTTTTGAGTGGTGTTGGTCTGGCTCTGATACCAAATGTTGGACCGTGCACCTGCAATAAACACCACTAGAGGGGGGTGAATAGTGGTTAGCGGAAATTACACTACAACCCTTTGTTAAAATCCCCTTTGAAAACAGAATCTGAGACCACCTCAGATTCAGAACCCGTTTTTAAAAATTCACAAATAATTGTACACAACTCCAAAAATTATGAAACTTTCCAGAATTGAACTTCAATGAGTTAACAAGACTCTGTCCAAAAATCAGACAAAAATAAGATCGTTTGACCCTTCAAACAAATAAAAGATTCAGATGGTCAATCTGGACAGAATTGGACAGAATGTTGCTGATTTTGCAAAACGTGTTTCTCTTTGAATACTCAACCAAAAAGGTTGATCTTTATATCAAAACACTCCTTAGGATGTGTAGATGAAGTTTAAAAGGCCTGACCTTAAACAATTCTTGAAAAATACAGAATTTAAGTTTTCTCAAAACTGGTCAGATTGCAGCCAGATTGGAGCAGTTATCTTGCAAAGACTGAAAGACTAACTTTCCTTGCTCAAATCAAGTGATTCTTGTTGCAAATGAAAGCTAACAGTCTGAAGTATAACTCCACCAAAAATCACGAATTTTGAAAATGTTTAGCTATTTTTTCAAATTGTGTGAAGTTGGGTGAAAACTGCAGTCAAAAACGGGCAGAAAACAGAAATAAAGAAACAAGAGAAGAACACCGAGGATTTATCCTGGTTCGGTCAATGTGACCTACTCCAGTCCCAAGGAACACCTTTCCTTGGATTTCACTATGAAATGAGCACCTTAAACAAGAGCCAAGCTTGATCCTTGGGTTATACACCAACCCTATTCAAGACTTGGATAATCACCTTCTAAGCAACACTTAGTTGCAACTCCTCTAACACCTATTGATGTAGCCTTATAAAGATGGCTAATCAATCTTACAAATGAAGCTCAAGAGGCTTGTAGCACAACAAAAATATCAAGAACACCTTTGCTACAACAAAATACAACAACAAGAACAAGAAGATGAATATGAAAGCTATAGAATGCTTGTGAGCTTCAAGTGTGTTTCATCTTCTTCACCAATGCCTCTATTTATAGTGTGATTTGAGCCTTGAAGATAAGAATGCCAATGTGTCATCATCTTCATCATCAACTCCAAATGTCTTCTCATCATTGGTTGGCTTTGTACACTTGGCAAAATAAAACACCATGATTGGTCCACCTTGGCAAAATGATGTGGCCGAAAATTACACCTTGGATTGTCTTGGAATTATCTTGAAACCAAGAAGATAATAAGGCCATAACCATTCCACCATCTTCTCAACTCTTTGGCAAGATAATAGGCATGTGGGAGACCAATTTCAAATTGAAAATTCAGCTCCAAGAAGGAGTAGCCGTTGGCTACATTTCAAAAGTGTTTTTTTTTTTTTTCTTAATTAAATAAGAAATGATAATACCACCAAATTATCATCAACTTCAAGCAACATAATAGGACATGTGAGAGCTCCATTTGACTTCAAAAATCTGCTGAAAATACCCAAGAAAAACAATATAGCCGTTGGCTATTTTTAGTAAACTCCAAGTTGGCAATTTTGCCAACTAGCTCCTTTTTGGTTGGTCCACTTGTCTCCAACTCATAAAATGAACTCCACATCATATCCACCTTAACAATCACGTTTTTCCACATATATATAAGTGTATCAACTCAGATTTTTGAAGAAGAAATAAATAAATAACAATTGACAAGATTATGCCAATGTGTAACACCGAAATTCCCCAATATTTCTTCTTATATGTCAAGAACATTTCCACACCTTTGACACCTTTAATATCTCTGAATAATGATGATAAATATTCTCTTATAACATATATAAGGGTCTTCAAGAAAAAATAGAATGTGACATCTCAAATCGTCACATATCCAGCTATAGTCAATAATATCATCGGTTGAGAGAATAAGATATAAGATCACCATATTATCTTCAAAACTAACAATAACACAGCTCCAGAATGAAGATAATAATATGCTCAAGAGATTCCTTGAGTGAAAATACCAAAAATACCCTGGGGGTAAAATGACCAAAATACCCCTGGTGTGAGAAAACTCCAGAAATGTCCCGGATGGTCATAAATAATCATGATATCAACTTTGTCATGATAAATAGTATAAGAATATGCTCTTGAAATATTTCACCATATCATGTTCCTACAAAACTCAAAATACCAATTTTGCCCTTTTTGGTAAGTTGTAGAAACTTCCAAGGCATGTCAGTCACAAGACAATAATAATCACAAAAACACATAATAAGCACATAATGAACATGTATAAATCATGTACAAATGAAAACAATCATTTTAACACATTTTAGAAAATTATTTCTAAAAACCCTAGACATCGATCGATCGAAGTGAGGGTTCGATGTACATCGATGTGTACATCGATCGATTGATGTGTCTCAAGTTTAGAGATCGATTTCAACTTTTTCAACTTTTTCAACTTTTAATCACATATAACACCATGTGTGATATTTTTAAGTATTCACCACTTAAAATCATGACTTTGAAAATTATCCAAACATATTTCTCAACAAGAGGGTCAATCTAGGTTCAATCTTTACCAAAATTCTGCAGTACACCCGTAAGCTTATCTAGATTCCAAGGCAAGTAATCTTTCTATACGCTTTATGCAAATTTTGATACTTTATGCCCTATGTTCTTACAAAGAGAAAACTTGGATCACACATTAGTAATCTTGAATTGTCTATGTTAAATGTTTTACTATATGTAAGTTTTGTTGCTAGTTGCGTAAAGTCTTGTTCTTTGGGCCATATTTCTGAAAATAGTTATGTGGTGCTTTGTTGTTTGTCAAGCATGCCCATGAAAGTGTATTCCTTATGTGTTTATTATCTTGTTCTATCCTTGTGTTGATTGTCTACACTTAGACGTTTGAGAGTAAGCGCAGGGAATTGAAGGATGAATGATGGCATTGTTGTAGAATTGTTGTGTTGGGAATGTTGATGATATCTTTTGAAGGTTGTGAATGATTGAAGGTTAAGAGTGGACATTGTTAGACATAACTAAGCATCAATTCATGATTAGATGTGTGTTAAGTATGATGAATCTAGATGGTAAGATGGATCTTGAGAGGTTTAACATGGAAGGGTTGAAGGAGGAAGATGAGGGGAGGAAGTTACTGCAGAAAAACTGCAGTTTAGCATCGTCAGAACACTTCGAACGCCTACATTAGGCGCTTCAAGTCACATTAGGCGCCTAATGTAGCGTTCAATGTGTCCTGAAGCTTTCCCGTACAGAAAAACTGCAGTTTAGAACCGTCAGAACTCTTCGAACACTACATTAGGCGCTCTATGTCACATTAGGCGCCTAATGTAGCGTTCAATGTGTCCTGAATCATCCCCGAACACTTCGAACACCTACATTAGGCGCTCTATGTCACATTAGGCACTTCATGTAGGCGTTCAATGTCTACGGAACATCCCCGAACACTTCGAACGCCTAGTATAGGCGCTCTATGTCACTTTAGGCGCCTCATGTGGCGTTCCAAGTATACTGGAAGTCTTTTTGACCCTTTAGGCGCCCTATGTATGTGTGGTAACTTTATACACTTCTTTTGAACATAAAATGCAAAGGTATTTGAGGTGTAATTGAGTGTAGATGGTAAGTTGATCAAGCAGAATAAGATTGAACCCTAAGTGAATTAGTAAGACGAAGGGACTTGGAAAGTTACGTACATGGAGTGTTTGAGGTGCAAGACCGTATACTGATATGTAAGATGTATGTGTGTGGTGTTACATGTTGATACGATGTACATGTGCATTCTGCATCATGACATGGGCACTTGCATTTGATTTGAGATTTGCTTGCGAAAGAACATGTGATTACAAGAAAAGTTTAAAGTTTTCGAAAGACAAAAGGCTGCTGGTGATCACAGGGTATAAAAGTCACGCCTGCGGAAGCAGGGTATAAAAGAGGTGATTGTGAATCAATAGCAGGGTATAAAGTATGTTATGGGGCCGTGGACCTATGCACGGAAAATAAAGTATTTTATGGTGCCGTGGACCTTCAGCACGGATATATGATGTATGTAATGGGGCCGTGGACCTTTCAACACGGGGTATAAAGTTATATGTCATGGGCCGTGGACCTTTCAGCACGGGGTATAAAGTTCTGTTTGCTGTGGATGATCACCCACAGGGTATAAAGTTCTGCTACGCGAAGAATATGATATGATAAGTGATGATGAAATGTTTGTGAAAGGCACGCATGACATGTTTATGAAAGAAGGCATATGCATGGGTGTTGTGTGTGATTTTAAAGAAGTACATGCATCATGGTACACGAAGCATAAGACTTGATATGCAAGAAACGTGGCTAGTTTATGACTTGCTTATGTGATACGTTGTCTTAATACATGTTTGTTCTCGTTCCCGTGTACCATAATGTGCTTTATCTGTTTTAGGAATTCTTATTAAGATGCTATTTGTTAACCCAGCACCTTATTTTTGAGCAATAAATACACTGGTGACTCGTCGTGTGTGATTCCGTAAGGTGTATAGACGAGTTACTTGCTGGTGATAATTTCGCTAGAACAGTTACTCTATTCCTTTTCAGGTGAGCCTGAATATGAGTTGATATTTATCGAGGACGATGGCGAGTGGGCTCAATGGGATGACGGACATGGGAATAGATAGATGCTGGATTTTCTTTAGATTGGAAATTCAATGTTATTATGTTCTTACACTTATGTTAGCTAGATGAACAAACATCTTTTAATTCCGCTGCATTTCTGGTTGTATTAATGACGATGAAGTTTTAAATTTATCAACGTTTCCGCTGATTTATCTTACGTCATAGATGAGTATGCTTGATCCGCTTTGACGCTTCGTAGTTCTCATAGTAGACTACGGCGGGGTGCACTGGTTCCGATGACAGTGTCGGGCTGGGGCGCTACAGGTGGTATCAGAGCCAGGTTTCAGATCTATCTCGGAAACTTAGGTTCATGATCTTTTAGACATCTAAGTTATGATTCTCCCTTAATTTTGATCCTTAGATATAAGATTGATTTTCTTAGTGGTTAAGTATGATATGGGTTGGGTGTGTGCGAGCGCGTTTATCATCTAATTTCGTATTAATATTGGATACATACTCACCCCTTCGTACGCGTTCAAGCTTGCTAGTAACCTCTTGTATTTACAGAATGCCAATGCGATGTTAATCTTTCAGAGAAATATGCCTCCAAGAAGAGATAACACAGGCAACTCTGGCAATGGACAGGAGAACCAGCCACCACAAGTTGTTCTACCCCAGGTGCTCACTGATGCACTGACAGTGATTGCACAAGGGTATGTGCAACAGCATCAGCCTCCGCCTCCACCACCGCCACAGCATAACATCAGGTTCTTTTATGGAGAGATGTGGAAGATGAGGTTGCTGGAGTTCGGCGGATGTACTGATCCTGAGGAGTCAGCATTGGTTGGCTGAGGTGGAGAAATGTTTTAGGCTAGTGCAAGTACCGAATGAGTAAAGGTTGAGGTGGCCACCCCTTCTAAGTGGCAAGGCTGGCGAATGGTGGGACGGAATGGTGTTGAGAATGACCCCACCAATCTCTTGGACACAGTTTTGTGATGTTTTCCTGAAGTACTATACGTACCGAAGACTGTGATATTGGACAAGATAAGAGCATTTGACAGATTGCAAGGAAGGATGACGGTGTCGGAGTATGCAGATCGTTTCATGCCTTGGGTAAGTTTGCCCCTGCGATAATGTCTGATAATCGTCTTAAGATGACGAAGTTCGAGAGGGTTTGGACTCGAGGTTACAGTCGGCGATAGTGAACGCAGGAATGAAAACTTACGAGGACATGTTGGATGCATGTTTTCGGGTTGAGAGCGATTTCCGCAGAGTAGCGGCAAGAGCAGCTAGTGCTGGAGGGTCTGATAGAGGCAAGAGGCCAAGAGTGATGTGCGAGCTGGTGGAAGACCCGGATGTTAGGTCAAGATTCCGAAGAGAGGTCCGGTTGGAAATTTTCAGAGACCCCCACCCAGAATCGGTAGTTCAACAGGCTGTAGGAGTTTGTCCACATTGCAACAGGAACCACGTTGGAGAGTGTAGGAAAGTGGCTGGAGCATGCTTCCGATGCGGTCAAGTGGGTCACATGATTAGGGACTGCACGGAGATGATGAAGAAAATAATCCTGGAGAGGCGGCTCCGCAGCCGAGAGCGAAGCCTAGAGCAAATGCACATGTACATCTCATGACAGACACGGATGTGAAGGAGGCTACCGACGTAGTAGCAGGTACCATTTAAACTAAGTTTAAATCCTTATTGAATTAAGTATTTACGTGCTTAATCTTTCGTGTATAACTTGATATGGCTTTAGGTGCGATTTTAGTAAATAAGGTACCTGCCAACGTGCTCTTTGATAGCGGCGCAAACCACTCCTTCATAGCAAAGAGATTCACTAAACACCTTGGTAGTTTGCCTGAATGGTTAGAAACTCCGTATCGTGTTCAAGCGGGAGATCAAATTATGATTCGTATCATCAGTACCGGGATTGCGAATTAGAGTTTGAAGGGCAAACATTCTCTGCCACACTGATCCCTATTCAAATGTATGACTTTGACGTGATATTGCGAATGGACTGGTTGGCCAAGTATCACGCCAACATTGACTGTCGATTGAAGCAAGTGACAGTCAAGAGTGCTGAGATGGAAGAGGTAATGTTTCAAGGGGATTCGGAACGAAAGAAGGTACCCAAGAAGGTGTACGAGTCAGTTGCACAAGCGCGCAAGGCTTTAAGGAAAGGTGTTGAGGGATTTCTAGTGTTGCATGGATGTTACTAAGGAGGTATCGTCTATGGAGCAAATTCCAGTAGTCAACGAATTTCCTGATGTGTTTCCAGAAGATTTACCAGGAGTACCACCCCCGAGGGAAGTTGAGTTCGAGATCAACTTGATTCCAGGAACAGAACCTATTTCTAAAGCTCCTTATAGAATGGCTTGGCAGAATTGCGAGGAGAGTTGAAGGAACAACTGCAGGAGTTATTGGACAAGAAGTTTATCGCCCTAGTGTATCGCTTGGGGAGCACTTGTTTTGTTTGTAAAGAAGAAAGATGGTAGCATGAGGCTTTGTATCGATTATAGGGAGTTGAATAAAGTTACCATCAAGAATAATATCTCCTCCCACGAATTGAGGATTTATTTGACCAGCTCAAAGGTGCCAAGATCTTCTCGAAAATCGATCTCCGATCGGGATATCATCAGTTGCGAGTGAAGGCTGAGGACATCGCAAAGACAGCTTTCCGCACAAGGTATGGCCACTACGAATTTTTGGTGATGCCATTTGAATTGAAAAATGCCCCTGCAGCTTTTATGGATCTTATGAATACCGTCTTTCGAGAACAGTTGGATAAGTTGTAGTGGTATTCATAGATGATATTCTGGTGTATTCTCCTGACAAGCAAACTCACACTGAGCATTTGAGAACCGTACTAGGTACTTTGAGGCAGAAACAACTTTATGCAAAGTTTAGCAAATGTGAGTTTTGGTTAAGAAGTGTGGCTTTCCTAGGTCACGTGATATCAGAAGAGGGGATTGTTGTTGACCCGGAGAAGGTGGAAGCTATAATTGAATGACCTAGTCCTACCAACGTTACCGAAGTACGAAGTTTCTTGGGTCTAGCGGGTTATTACAGAAAGTTTTGGAGGGATTCTCAAGGATTGCCGTACCTCTCAGTCGCCTTACTCAAAGAAGTCCAAGTTTGAGTGGACGGCAGAATGCGAGCAAAGCTTCACGGAGCTTAAGAAGAGACTAACGACAGCTCCAGTATTGGCTCAACCCTCCGGAACTGATGGGTTTGTGATTTATAGTGATGCGTCCAAGAACGGTTTAGGTACGTAAACTATAGTGTAAGGTTATGATCTTGTATACCCATTAAGTTTAGACTAATACCGTTTGTAGGTTGTGTTCTAATGCAAAACGAACGAGTCATCGCATATGCCTCAAGACAGCTAAAGCCTTATGAACAAAACTATCCCACGCATGATCTTGAACTTGCCGCGGTTGTGTTCGCCTTAAAGATCTGGCGGCATTATTTGTATGGAGAGAAAAGTGCGCGGTATTCACGGATCATAAGAGTTTAAAGTATTTGTTCTCACAGAAGGAATTAAATATGAGGCAGCGGAGATGGTTGGAATTACTAAAAGACTATGACCTGACTATTCATTATCACCCGGGAAAGGCTAACAAGGTAGCCGACGCCTTAAGAATGAAATCCAGCCATGCGAGGCAATCACCACTAGAGAGAGATTGAGGAATTTGGTTTGGATTTGGTGGAATCCACGATGAACGTCCTGACAGCATTGACTATCACACCGAGTTTGATTGATCGGATAAAGGAGGCTCAGAAGAAAGATAAGGCTCTAAGTGAGATAATAGAAAGGGTGGAACATAGTCAAGTTGAAGGATTTCGGACCAAAGGGATGGGAGCTTATGGTTTAGGGAAAGATTATGCGTACCGGATGTTGACGAACTTAGGAAGGAAGTTTTGCAAGAAGCTCATAATTCGAGGTTATCAATACACCCCGATAGCACCAAGATGTATAGAGATCTCAAGCAATACTATTGGTGGTCTGGGATGAAAAGACATATTGCGGAATTCATAGAGAGGTGTTTGGTTTGTCAACAAGTCAAGGCGGAACACCAACGGCCCGGCGGATTGTTGATGCCGTTGGAAATTCCGGAATGGAAATGGGAACATGTCACAATGGATTTCGTAGCTGGGTTACCAAAGACAAGAAGTGGATATGACATGATTTGGGTCATCGTGGATCGTTTAACAAAGTCTACCCATTTCCTACCCGTTTCAAGTGAAGCACCTTTGACAAATTATTGAGTTATATATGGACAGTATTGTTAGTTTGCATGGAGTCCCGGTAAGTATAGTGTCCGACCGAGATTCACGGTTCACATCTAAGTTTTGGGACAGCATTTCAGGAAGCCATGGGTACGGAATTAAGGTTGAGTACGACGTATCATCCCCAAACTGATGGACAGTCCGAGTGGACTATTCAAACCTTGGAAGATATTCTAAGGGCTTGCGTGTTGGATTTTAAAGGGAGTTGGGATGGAATGGTAAAGCTGATGGAATTTTCTTATAACAATAGATACCACAGCGCAATTGGCATGGCTCCTTTTGAAGCTTTGTATGGAAGGAAATGTAGGTCTCCGGTCTATTGGGACGAAGTGGGCATGAGGACCATCACGGGACCTGAGCTATTGGAGAAAACGCTAGAGAAGGTGAAAGTCATCCGGGAAAGACCCAAGGCGGCTCAGGATCGCAACAAGAGTTGGGCAGATTCCAAACGACGACCATTGGAATTTGAGGTCTACT
>AP025044.1:14178270-14196347 GCA_036186865.1 Eustoma russellianum | reverse complement strand
GAATTAACTTTCTGTTTGTATGTTGTGTCCTGATGCAAAATGAACGAGTTATTTCTTACACTTCGAGACAGCTGAAACCATATGAACAGAATTACCCGACGCATGACTTGGAGCTTGCAGTAGTGTTTGGTCTTAAGATTTGGAGACACTATTATATGGAGAAAAGTGTGCAGTGTTCACAGACCATAAGAGCCTGAAATACTTATTTTCGCAGAAAGAGCTGAATATGAGACAGAGGAGCTGTTTGGAATTACTTAAGGATTATGATTTGACCATTAACTATCACCCTGGTAAAGCCAACAGAGTGGTAGACGCGTTGAGCCAAAAGTCTAGCCATGCAAGACCGTATCCTTTGGAGCGAGAGATTGAAGAGTTTAGTCTCAATGTTGTAGACTCAGTGGTGAATGTTCTTACCGCCTTATCTATAAGTCCAGATTTGGTAGACAGAATCAAAGAAGCTCAGTATGACGATGCGACACTGAAGAAAATCCGTGACAAACTGAACACGGGACCAGTAAGGGGTTTTCAGTTGAGAGAAGATTGAAGTATATGGTTTCAGAACCGGCTATGCGTGCCAGACAATGAAGAGCTCCGAAGGGAATTACTACGTGAAGCTCACAACTCGAGGTTGTCTATCCACCCTGGTAGCACAAAAATGTATAAAGACCTCAAAATGAATTATTGATGGATATGGATGAAGAGAAGCATTGCGGAATATGTTGAGAGATATCTGGTATGTCAGCAAGTCAAAGCGGAGCATAACGATCCGGTGGCTTGATGATACCACTAGAGATTCCAGAATAGAAGTGGGAGCATGTGACTATGGACTTCGTGATGGGGTTGTCCAAAACCAGAAGTGGGAACGAGATGATTTGGGTGATTGTCGATTGCTTGACAAAGACAACACATTTCATTGCTATGCCGCATGGTACTTCTTATGAGAAATTGACCAACATATATATGGATAACATTGTAAGTTTGTATGGAGTTCTTGTCAGTATTGTGTCGGACCGTGACTCCAGATTCACTTCTAAGTTTTGGATGGCTTTCCAGAAAACTATGGGCACTGAACTAAGGATGAGCACAGCTTATCACCCACAGACAGATGGACAGTCCGAGAGGACCATTCAAACCTTGGAGGACATGCTGAGAGCATGCTCGTTGGACTTTAAGGGGAACTGGGATAACATGTTGAAACTGGTGGAATTCTCATACAACAATAGTCACCATAGTGCGATTGGTATGGCACCATTTGAGGCTCTATACAAACGCAAGAGCAGATCTCCGGTTTGTTGGGACGAAGTTGAGGAAAGAATGATAACTGCATCTGAGTTGGTTGAGCAGACCATTAGGAAGGTGAAGGTCATAAGGGAGAGAGTAAAGGTGGCACAAGATCGCAGTAAGAGCTGGGCAGATTCTAAAAGACGACCCTTGGAGTTCGAAGTAGGTGAAAAGGTTTATCTGCGAGTTTCACCAACGAAGAGAGTTGCAAGGTTTGGGATAAAAGGCAAGTTAAACACTTGATACATTGGTCCATACAAGGTGCTTGGCAGAATAGGTGAAAGAGCATACCGATTAACTTTACCACCGGTTCTATAGCAAGTTCACGACGTGTTTCACGTTTCTCAACTAAGGAGATACGTGTCGGACCTAAGTCATGTTCTTGAGGCTCAACCGTTGGAGATGAAGGACGATGTCACGTATGAAGAGTACCCGGTGAAAATCGTAGACAGAAAAGATCAAGTTCTATGCAAGCGTGTAATTCCGTATGTCAAGGTTCAATGGGGTAACCATACGGAGCGCGAAGCCACATGGGAACTTGAGGAGCAGATGAAGGAGTTGTATCCGCACCTCTTCCAATAAGGTACGTCAGTTTCGAGGACGAAACTTTTTGTAAGTGGGGTGGAATGTTATGCCCTGCACTCTCCGGAACTTAGCTAAATGAGAGAAGAAATTTTAAGAAATTAATAACCTATTAATTAGCAATTAATTTTGATGTAAATATTAGAATTAAGAATTAAAGAAAAAGGATTTAAGTAAAATACAATTTAGGAATTCCAGTTTTGTCCTTTTCCCATAATAAAAACTGACAAAGCGTCAGTTTCCCCATTTCCCCCCAGAAAACGTCGATCTCCCCTCTTCTCCAGCCTCAGCTGATTTCCACAAGCCCTAGGTGAAGAAGACAGCCTTCCGGAATCAATCCCAATCCCTTCTGTTGTTCAACCCAATTATCAGTAATCAAAGGCAAGTAATCTTCTTATAAGTTCTTACGATTTGTGAAGAAAAAAGGCCCTACTTTCATATCAAATTGGATCACCATGCAGTATTCTACCCTTGTTTATGTTTTTGTGAATGATGTGCAATTTTTGTGTCTTGGATTCGATGTTTTGGCCATCTTATGTTGAAAATCTAGTTGATGTTGATGAATATATGGATTCCTGCAAATCCCTGCCCCCTTGAACCCCTTTTGCTGTGATTTCATTGTTGTGTAGGGTTGGAGGGTGAAAGGTGAGACCTTTGAGTTAGTAGAGTTGAGATTCTCGAGTTCTAGGCCTGAATCTTTGTTACGTATGTGTATAGTGTTCAATTTGTAGACTAGGTATGAGATGATAGCAGGGATTAGGCTTGGAATGATTGGGGGATGAAGTTGGGAAACGTTTGAGGGTTGGTTCTGCACTTTCTATAGAAATCGCAGTATTAATTTCTGGAAATCGTGGACATCGATCGATCAATGTCATCGACTGATGTACATCGATCGATCAATGTAGGAAGAATGAGAGACTGATGTGAGGCAGAAAGTTTTTGACAGACTTTGATCGATAGATGTGAGGGTATAAAGTCACATCCATCGATCGATGTAGGCTGGTGGATGTGAGACAGAAACTTTCTGACGGACTTCGATCGATCGAAATCAGGGTATGAAGTCACTTCGATCGATCGATGTAGGCAGAGGGATCAACTGAAGTAAGACAGAAAGGATTCTGACGGACTTCGATCGATCGATGTCAGGGTATGATGTGACATTGATCGAGCGATGTAGGGTATGATGTCAACCAGTTTTGTGGGAAGAATAAAAGAGAGAAAGGGAAGCCAGAGGACAATTTGGGTGATCTTAGAGACTTCTTAGGATTTGATTGAGGTTAGTGTAAGCCTTGGGTACGTGACCTAAGATGGTGAATCAACAGCGAGGACTTCGTAGAGTATTTGAATTGGACTTCGGTGTGAATAGTCTAAGGGGTTAAGGATGAATGCTTGGGGTTTCGATAAGGTTCAAATGGAGCGTGTGAGGTTGGCTAGATTGTTCTTTATGATCCTATTATGAATGTTTAGATGAAGTAAGCCTGAGTATGCAGGGTTACGCATGAATGTGTGAATGAGTTGGGTCTCAAAGATTGAATGTCACGTGAATGTGCATCTTTGCATCATGACACTTGCATTGCATTATGTTTTGACAAGAGCTGTGCCGTGGCACAGGGTATAAAGTACATTGTGAAATGAGCTGTGATGTGCTACAGAGTATAAAGACAAGCTGTAGCCATCATAGGATATAAAATGAGCTGTAATGTGACACAGAGTATAAAGACAAGCTATGGATTATTACAGGGTATAAAGTTAAGCTGTGATGTGTCACAAGGTATAAAGACAAGCTGCGGCCCATCACATGGTATAAAGTTATGAGACCGGATATTGTGACATGCATTGCACTGTTTCGAAAAGTATTGCATAAGCATTTGTGACTGTGTAGTGTAGAACATGATTTGAAATGGCATGCATCATATGCTTCGTTCCGGTAAGATTGATATGTAAGTGAATCGTTGTTTACCTACTTGTTACTTGTTCTTTTCTTCTATTACCCAAGTAAATCAGAGCTTTGAATGGACTCAACACATGTGCCCTTTTCTCCTTGATATCGATATTCACTCATGTCTTGTCATGTGATGATCTCGTATGTCTTATAAGCGGGTTACTTTCTAGCGTTTTCGCTAAGGGTTCTACCCGTTGTTTTGCAGATGAATCCGCGTATGATATGATTTTCATTGAGGACGACAGCGAGTGGGCTGAATGGGGTGCTTATAGTTCATATTGGGAATTATTCTAGACTGCTTCTTATTGTCTTAACTTTCTTTCATTCAGTTGAGAATTAGATGGATGCATCCATAAACAGTTTTATTTACTTATGCTTTTGGGGAACATATTTTTGATTGATTTAGATTTTAATTTGCATGTGTCTCTGCGCTTATTTCTCCTACGTCAGTGATGATGTGTATGTGAGAATAGTGACGTCTGGTAGTCTTCTTAGTAGGCTACGACGGGTACACCAGTTCGGGTCCGCTGTCCGGGCCGGGGCGCTACAAATTCGAGCTGCAGAAACAGCTTCTTGCCCAAAGTGTAGGGCAGAAACAGCTTCTTACACAAAACGTAGGCCAGGCTACGTACATCAGATTGCGAGTCTAAGGTAAAATTGCGTAAATCAGATCACAAAGCGATCCAGTCCTTTTCCGGACCCTACACAAATGGAGGAGCATAGTGCACTAGAAATGCCCATCATATTAGTAATTCCACAAATAGTACATTAGACTGCGAACGTAGGATAAGACTGCATATATCAGATCGCAAAGCAGTCCGACCTCTTTCTAGATCCTGCGCAAATGCAGGAGCCTAATGCACTAGAAACGACCATCGTATTAATTATTGCACAACTAATAATAAATCGATACTCTGCTTTTTTGTATACTCATCTAAATGATATATCATTCTCTCCAACATATCAGACTTCGAAATGACATAAAATTTCCTCCTCATATATCAATTTTGCATTGGATGTGAAATAAATGTCACCTAATTTAGGTCTAAACCACTATAAAACTAGTGAGATTGTAAACGATAACCAGGCAGGTTGGCGATCCTTATGAGCAGTTTGAATCTACGTCGACCTATAATAGGCTGAACAAAAGATATGGGTTCTTTTTTAGACCATGTTTAACCGGTTTACATATGAGGAGGCTAAAAGTTAGTCAAATTATGAGGCCTCCAATCACACGTCGCCACGTGACAAAAGCAGTTTTTTAAAAAAAAGTGCAGCATACCTTCTTTAAAAACTACTTTTATACACGTGGCGACGCGTGATCGGAGACATCATAATTTATCTCACTTTTAGCTTCTTCAGATCTGAAAAGATGTTTAACACATCTTTTGATTTATCTTAGATTATAATAGGAAAGTCTCATGGTTAAATGATTTGCTTTCCAGAAGAGCTCCGGATGGGTGAAAGCTAAAGACTTATGTGTGATCACACAAAAAAGTTGAGTACCGAAAGTTCATGTGTCTGTTATATTTTATAAGTGTGCTAAGTATTATGTATAAGATAGAATTGTGGATGTTTAAGGTGACCTTGTATGTGTCCAATGTGTTGAAAACCACAAAAGGTATTACCCCATTTATTTCATTTACCTCTAAATGTCTTAAAAATAGGACATGGTATTTGTAAGATTAGACACACTTGAAAATCAATATAGAAACACTTATATTCTATCCTCTCTTGTCTATTTTATATTGCATGAATTATCAGCACGAATTGTTGCAAAGAAACAAAACAAGTAATCAAGAAAAATATTTGAGAAAGAAGAGAAAGAGGGAGAACACCCTTAAAATTTCGCAGGTGCAGGCAGCTTTGCGCAGCTCCGGAAAAACTGAAATTTCCGAGTCATCCATCATTGGATCATCACCATTTCTTGATAGATTGTCTCTAACGCATAAAGGTACGTTTTGAACGATGAAGATGTGTTTTGGAGAGCTCTAGGTTCCAAAAGCATCATTTCCAAGGCTGTTTTTATGCTGATCTTTTTAAGGTTTATGTGTTCATCATTTGCGTTACATACTTCTATATTATAAATACTCATAAAAAATAATCTAGCCTGAAGTCTAGATTTAGTTTGAAGAAAAGAATCATATGTGGCTTGAAGCCCTAAACATAAGTGGTTGATATGCCATAAATGGTACTCCTGCCTGAAGCATGAATCATTGACATGCCTGGAGCATGAATCGTTTTCATGCCCGAAGAATGAATCGTTTTCATGCCCGAAGCATGAACCGTTTGACATGCTCGAAGCATGAATTGTTGACACGCTCGAAGTATAAATAATTGATATAATTGACATGCCCAAAGCATGACTAGTGTATGTGCCTAAAGAACGAATAACTATCATGCCCGTAGCATGCATAGTTGACATGCCTGAAGCATGAATATTTTGACATGTAGTTTGTTGTATTATTTTAATTTTAATTACATATTGATTATATTCTTATCATTGCATATATAATAGTCTGCGTCGTACTTATGCCTGAAGCATATTATGCCAGAAGCATATAATATTAACTCAAACCTGTAGTTTTGAGTAAATCTATCTTTTCTGAGATGAATTATTTTTGCATTCTCAGACCCATGGCAAATATCACAAAACTAGAGTTTGCTGCCCTTGATATTTCCGGAAGAAATTATATGGCTTGGGTCCTTGATGCCAAGATCCATTTGACATCCATGAATCTTGGGCATACTATCAAAGAAGGAAATAAGGCAAACAAATAAGATAAGGCGAAGGCAATGATATTCATTCGCCATCACCTCCATGACGGACTGAAAACCAAATATCTTGGAGTCAAAGACCCATATGAATTATTGAAAAATTTGGAGGAACGATATGATCATTAAAAGAGTGTGATCCTCCCAAAGGCTTGATGTGGCTAGTTACACCTGGCGTTGCAAGATTATAAAAACAGTCAATGAATACAATTCTGTTATGTTCTCTATTGTCTCCCAATTACGGATATGTGGAGACAAAGTGACATTTACTACTTTCCATCCTGCAGCAGCAATATCAAGAAAGAAAGTTTGAAAAATATTCTCAACTGATTTCATGTCTACTTGTTGCTGAACAAAATAATGAACTATTAATGAAAAACCACAACTCTCACCCGACTGGATCACAACCATTCCCAGAAGCGAATGCAAGTCACCATAACCATAATCGTGGGCATGGTCGTGGTCGAGTTCGCGGTAAAGATCGTGGTCATGGTAGAAATTCTGTACCATGCCACCTGAAGTGGGACAATAAGAAAAAGCCACAAGAAAAGACAACAGCTATGAAAATTGGTGCATCAGCTAAGAGTCACGAAGAAGCTTGTTATCGATATGGAGCCCAAGGGCATTAGTCTTGTACTTGCCGCACTTCAAAGCATTTGGTTGAACTTTATCAAGCATCCTAAAAGGATAATGGCAAGGAAAAACAAGTTCATTTTGCAGACTTTGGTAACATAGCAGATGATGGTCAAATAGATTCGAATGATTTTACTCATTTGGATATTGAAGATTTTCCTATAGAGCCAACCTTGGATGGCTATGGGATCCAGTTTGTGAATGAGAATAATCAAGAATAATTGAGAAACTTGTTTCAATAAATTTCATGTTTTATAAGGATTGCTATAAATAAGTTGTGTTTTCGTTTATGTGATAATATGCATTTTTATAAACATTTACATTACTATATTTGCTTAAATAAAATTCTATAGAGTTGTTATGTTTATTTTTCTTGTATAATTCTGATTTACAGTATGACTTGAAAAATGAATTTCAGATATTCTAATTGACGTATAAAGAGTTTTTCATCAAGCAACACATTTCACTATTTTTAATTTGATTATTTTGAATTCAATTCAATAATAAAAATTATATATGTTATGCTAGACATTTATTCAAGATGAATGGTGAGGATATCTGTCTGGTTGACAGTGGAACAACACACACAATTCTTCGCGATCAAAAATATTTTTCGACGTTACGATTGGCAAAAGAAAATTTTAGTACAATTTCTGGTACTACAACATTGATTGAAGGCTCTGGAAGAGCAACAATTATATTGCCAAATGGTGCACATATCTTGTTACTACAACATTATTTTCTACCAAGTCGAAAAGAAACTTATTGAGTTTCAAGAATATACGTCTAAATGGTTTTCAGCTTGGAACCATGAATGAGGGGAATATGGAATTTTTATGTATTATTTACAGAGATTCAGGCCTGAAGCTTGTTAAAGAAAAATTCTCAATTTTCTCATCTGGATTGTATTATGCGACTATACATCCAGTAGAATATAATATTGTGATGAACCAGAAGTTCAATGATCCAAAACTATTTATGTTATGGCATGATCGACTTGGTCATCCGGGTTCGATAATGATGCGTCGAATCGTACAAAACTCACATGCACATCCTTTAAAGAACCAGAAGATTCTTTTACCTTGTGATTGTGTTTGTGTCGCTTGTTCATGAGGAAAACTAATCAAGAGGTCATCCCTGATGAAGGTTCATGTTGAATCCCCTATATTTTTACGACGAATACAAGGGGATATCTGTGGACCTATTGATCCCCCTTATGGACCATTTCATTATTTTATGGTCTTATTGGATGCCTCTTCACGATGGTCACACGTGAGTTTGCTCTCAACGAGAGCCATATCTTTTGCCAAGCTTCTTGCTCAGATTATATGCTTACGAGCACAACTTCCAAATTATCATATTAAATCTATTCATCTTGATAATGCCGGTGAATTTACTTCTCAAGCTTTTAATGATTATTGTATGTCGACTGGGATTGAAGTTGAGCATTCAGTGGCACATGTGCACACTCAAAATAGCCTGGCAGAGTCATTTATCAAACGTTTACAACTGATTGCTCGACCTATGATTTTGTAGTCAAATTTACCCACATAGGTTTGGAGACATGCAATTCTGCATGCATCTGCTTTGGTCCAGCTTAGACCCAGTTCTTTTCAACCATACTCGCCACTGCGAATGGTATCTGGCCAACAGCTTGATATTTCACATTTAAATATTTTTGATTGTGCTATTTATGTTTCGATTGCCTCATCTCAACAGACAAAACTGGGTTCTCAAAGACGTTTAGGAATATATGTGAGATATATTGAGCCCCCGATGAGTGATTTATTTAAGGCACGATACGCCAATTGTCATTTTGATGAGAAATTTTTCCTGCCGTTAGGATGAGAGAAAGTACCGTTTCTTGAAGAATGACGTGAAATTACATGAAACGTTCCTTCCCTTTCTCATCTTGACCCACGAACAAATCAGTGGGAGCAAGAAGTAAGAAGGATAATCCATTTACTGAATATTGCAAATCAGTTGCCTGATACATTTACTGATAGTACGTGTTATTTTTAATAAGTGCATCAAACTCATCATGCATGGCAGCATACCAGTTAGAATCACGAAGTGCTTCAGTTGGGTTTCGAGGAAGGGGTGAAGGGGAGGATGTGACATGAAGATTGAGAGGTCGTTTGGGTTTGACAATTCCATGCATGCTACGGGTTGTGATTGTACGGATATGGGTGGGGCGGTTGATGGGTTGGGGGCGAAGGTGGGTTCGGCGAGGGGGGCCGAAGGGTTAGGGGCGGTGGGGGCGGTGGCGATGGTAGGGGGGTTGGGTATAGTAGAGGATTGTGAAGTAGAGAGGAGTAATCATCATTGAGAAAATTATATATGGTAGGTGACGTAGTGGAATTCGCAGAGTAGGGAAAGGTGTGTTCGTCAAATATGACATGAAGAAAGATGAGAATTTTACCCGTTGATAGTTCATAGCATTTGTACCCCCGGTGATTAGGTGGATAACCCAGAAAGATGCAAGGAGTGGAGCGTGCATGGAGTTTGTGTATAGTGGTAGAGGGTAGGAGTGGATAGCAGAGACATCCAAATACTCGGAGATGGGAGTAAGGAGTGGTGTTATAGAGAATTTGTGTTAGAGTAATATTAGATAGGTTTTTGCATGGGAGGATATTAAGGAGGTAGGTGGCCATGAAGAGAGCATGGTGCCAGAAAGATGGTGGAAGGCCAGCGTGAATGAGAAGGGTGAGTACGATATTATTTATTGTACGAATAGTACGTTCGGCTTTACCATTTTGAGAGGAAGTATGCGGGCAAGATAGGTGGAGTGTCATCCCATTTTGATTGCAGAAATTATGAAACTGAGTGTTTGTGTATTCGCCACCGTTGTCACACTGCAAGCATTTAACGGAGAGTCCAAATTGAGTGTGAATATATTTGTGAAGGGAAATAAAATGAGAAAACACTTCGGATTTATGTCCCATAGGAAACGTCCATAAGAAGTTAGAATAATCATCAATGAATAGAACATAATATTTGTGACCTGTTGAACTCAGAATAGGTGACGTCCATACATCACTATGTATAATGTCAAATGGCATAGATGTTTTATTCATAGAAGCAGAAAAAAGGCAA
The DNA here is from genome assembly GCA_036186865.1 of Eustoma russellianum. Taxonomy (NCBI): domain Eukaryota; kingdom Viridiplantae; phylum Streptophyta; class Magnoliopsida; order Gentianales; family Gentianaceae; genus Eustoma; species Eustoma russellianum. The sequence goes on along the minus strand of AP025044.1, from coordinate 14,186,038 downwards.
TCGAACATGTTTGCCAAGTACACATGAAGAACATGGGGGTTATTACAATTTGAATTTAAACTGATAAGATTGTTGGTGCGTAAAAATTCGAAAACTGAGCGACCAGGATGGCCCAGTCGATTGTGCCATGTATCAGCAGAAATAGACAACAGGGCCGATGGGGAGGGTGGCGGCGATGGAGTGAGTGGGTAGAGATCACCAGTGCTATTGCATCTCAGAATTTGGTTGCCCGTATGATGATCCTTCACAGAGAAACCAGAAGCATCAAATTCAATGGAAACATTATTGTCAGTGGTAAATCGACAAATAGAAATAAGATTCATGACTAGTTGAGGAGCATGTAGAATATTGGATAATTGGAGAGGGGGTAGGGGCGGTGGAAGGTTTGTATGACCCATACCAAGAACAGGAACAGAGTGACCACTGCCAACCATAATTGAGTTTGAAGGAGACTTATTAAAATAAGACGAGAGCATACCTAAGTTGGAAGTCATATGGGAGGTGGCGCCAATGTCCATGTACCAAGTAGGTTCAGGGGGCTGAAGGGTCAGGGTGTGCATGGCTTGGTCGATATCAGTAGGGGTATATGGAGAGTAATGGTGTGATGCGGCGTGGGCTTGGGATGGGCGAGGGCCGAGGAGGCCGGGTTGAGGTGGGTTTGGCGGTGTAGAGGGAAAGGAGGGATAGGGGCATGGAGGGGTGAACCACGGCTGGGATGGCCATCGCCATGGGGAATATGACTGCCATGGAGGATAGGATTGTTGCCATGGAGGACGGTTAGAACGGCCACGGCCGCGGCCGCGACCACGGCCACGATGGGAGGGTCCGCGGAAATGGGGTCGGGTGGGCTGGGAATAGGATGGTGGGGGGAGTGCGTTGGGGGGTTAGGAGAGGTATGTGGGTTTGTGGTGGTGGTGTTTAGGGCGGTATCAGCAATTTTGGCGGCAGAGGCAGTTACTTGGACTTTCGAGTTTCTTCGAGGATAAGGCGAGAGCGGGCCTCATAGAAGGTGGGAAGTGGATCGCTTTGTTGAATGATGGTGGCAACTCTGTCATAATTTTCGTTCAAACCACTAACGAGTTGGAGAACAAGGCGTTGATCAGAGACAGAAGAACCAACATTAGACAATTGATCTGCAAGAGATTTTAGTTCTTGACAATAAGAGGAGACGTTAGAAAAATTATCAAGTCGTGTGTTAGAGAATTGATTTTCAAGATAAACATCACGGGAGTGTTTGTTATCTTGAAATATGTTCTGGAGATTGGTCCAAGCTTTCTGAGCAGTGATGTCCGGAGCAAGAATAGTGTGCAGTAAGTCTGTAGAGATGGTACCATATATCCATTGGAGTACGATGGCATCGAGACGACTCCATAGTTCTGTGTCTTGAGTGCTTTTGTCTGTGGAGGAAGAAGCAGTAGATGAGGGTGAAATGATGTGATCGAGCACTTGATACGCTCGACAGTGAATTTTGAAGAGTTCAGACCAAGAAGAGTAGTGGCTTTTCTCCATTTCAAGAGTGATGGGAATGAAGTTTTTGATGTTGGTGACAACAAGTGCGGGATGAAACTTGGTGTCAGCCATTTGAGTGAAGAGAAGAATAGAAAAGAATGGAGGTGATATGGTGGCCAGCGGCGGCGGTGGGTGCAGAAAACGTAGAGGATGTTTACTTCTCTGATACCATAATAGATGGAATATTCACCTTGCCTTTCATTCATTCAATCATCATCATAAGTATACAATGTATTTCCTATAATTGCGCTAATCTTATCTCCTATCATTATGATACAATTATGGAGAGAATATTACATGTTTGGTATATGCTATATATGGTACAATTTATGATATACAATAAATGCTAGAATATATGCATTGATGGCAAGATAATATGGTAGCAAAATCGGTGGCCATAATCATCGGCCATTACTTAGAGCGAGGACTTATACTGATTCTCTTGGGTAGTAAGCTTGGGAGGAGGATGCCGTCCAAAACCCCTCTTCAACCGCCATAAAGAACCAGGACATAATTATCTCAAGATACAAAAATCGAGAAGCAAGAACGAAGAGGAGAAGGCAGTCATTTGCGGGGCGGCGGCGGGGGTTGGCTGGGGGCGGAATGGAAGGGTTTTGACGGGATGGGATATTCTGTCCCATATTTTCTTCATCCCATGTGTCACCGCGTGAAACATAGTAATAGGGGTGAGTGATGAGGCTAGATGCGGGTGACCCTCATCTAGCCTCACCATCCACCCTGCTGCCACGTGTCGCACGGTGACGTGTGGGGTGAGGGGTTTGCGGTGAAAGGATCCTAACCCGGTTTTGACATGTATATGACTAACATTGTCTAAAATACCCTTCGTCTGGTTGATATTATTTTTAGAATTATATAATACATGTAAACGAGCCTACTTGCGAGTTTACAAATTCAATTTCTATGCATTCGAATTCGGCCCCTCTAACTTCTTGATCTTAGAATGATATTCTAATTCGAGTTTGATTTACACGAATATAAACTGAGCCATTGACAAATCGAACTTAAATAACTCGTTTAAAGTTCGATTTGTCTGCCGCCATAGTTGTGGTGGACGTACCCATTAGATACATTTGTAAGATGTTCATCATATATAATATACTAACTGCGGTAGCAGGGTAAGATATGGCCTACGTGATAAAACAATAGGTACCCTGTAGCCAAATGAGATCTTCTCAACGTTTGATGATGGTCATCGCACCTCTAATCCAGTCTTAGATCTCCTGCTGACCATCTCTCATCTTAGCTTAAGATCTTCTCTCTGATGACATATGTTGTGCGGTGAGTTTTTCATCGCACATCTATCAGTGAAGGGATCAAGATCGTACTAATGCTCGCAACATAAATTTTTATGTACCCTTTCAATGTTAAAGTTAAGACATATATACAAAACCACTTTAGGTGGTTATGTGAATACATAAAATTGCTATTTGATACTTTTAGGACAATCATGTCATGTTCCTAATAAAAACGTACTTCCTCCCCTTCAAAATTAAGTCTATTCTAAATTTTTAAGATAATGTAAATTGCATTATCTGAAAAAAAATCAAAATAGAGTTATATTTTAATACAAAAAGAGTGACAATTCTTTTATTCAAGGGCGCTTTCCTTATCCATTTATTAGCCAGCTCTGAAGCAACAATGATGCATAGAAATGTTAAAACTGGAGAATTGTTATGTATTTGTATTTGAAGTATCTAGCGATGATACTAGCATTTATTTGTATCATTTATTGTGAGATGACTATATACGTTCAAATATAAACTTGTAAAGATAAATACAAAACATGTTTACCATGATTCATTAGGTTCAAACTATAAAGGCCAACAGTTACAACATCCATAGTAACATTGCTGACACTAACAATTAAACATTGAATTGGCATTAAAAAATATAATAATTAGACACTTAAAGAAAGCACTTGTACAACACTCGGATTCGTGCACCCAAAATGAATGCACTTTTAAGTCGAGCTAAAAAAACAAAACGTGACATTAACCATCATGTTTACAATTTACAATTTACAATTTGTGTAATTAAAATTAAACAATACAAACCGGTCAAATTACTAAGAAATCAGCTATTCATTAGTTGTTCCACCATTAGACTTTAACACTTGATCAAATTCTATTCTATTTTCAAAAGAAAAGAAATTTACTGTTATAAAACCAAGGTTCAAATCATGCAATATAAAATAGACAAGAGAGGATAGAATTCAGGTGTGTCCAATCTTACAATACCATGTCCTATTTATAGGACATTTGGAGGTAAATGAAATAAATGGGGTAATACCCTTTGTGGTTCCCAATACATTAGACACATACAAGGTCACCTTGGACATCTACAACTCTATCTTATACATAATATTCCCCCTTGGATGTCTAAATTTTATAGAATATGCCTCGTTAAAACCTTGCCAAGAAAAACCCAGTGGGATTAATACTTGGACGAAGGAAAAAAGAGTACATATTCATATAATTGGTTTGTGTGATACACTGGCTCGTTAAAACCTTGCCAAGAAAAACCCAATGGGATAAAAACTTGGATGAAGAAAAAAGAATACAGTGTTTGTAGTAATCACTCTCTCCCTAATTTTGTCATGAGGTCTTTAAGTTGACGCATTCTAATGTTGTAGACAATCTTTTTGAAGGTAGCTGCTAGTAGTCCTTTGGTGAATAAACCAGCAAAATTCTTGCTTGATTGTATCTGCTGGATATCAATCTCACCATTTTTCTCAAGATCATGAGTGTAGAAAAATTTCGGTGATATATGCTTTGTTCTATCTCCTTTGATGTAGTCATTCTTAATTTGAGCAATACATGCAGTATTATCCTCAAACAATATTGTCAGAGTCTTCCTTAATGAAGATAATCCACATGACTCTTGGATATGTTGAATCATCGATCTCAACCATATGCATTCACGACTGCTTCATGTAATGCCAAAATCTTGGAATGATTGGAAGATGTGGCTGTTGATGTCTGCTTCATTGGTCTCCATGAAACGGCAGCACTTCCACACGTAAATACATATCCACTATGTGGTCGTCCTTTATGAGGGTCATATAAATAGTCAGCATCATCATAACCCACTAACTATGGCTCGGAATTCTTTGAGAGAATAAACTCATATCTGGTGTTCCTCAAAGATAGCGTAAAATATGTTTGACCTCATTCCAATGCCTTCGAGTTGGTGTAGAGCTATACCTTGCCAATAAATTTACTGAAAATGCTATATCTGGTCTTGAACAATTGGCAAGATACATGAGAGCACCAATAGCATTAAGATACGGTACTTCTGGACCAATAATTCTTCATTTTCTTCCGGTGGTCTAACTGGATCTTTCTTTACATCTAATGATCGTATCACCATAAGACTAGCCACTATTCGTACAGTTCTACATTTGGCGTTGTCCAAATCATGGCCCATTCATCAACTCGATGTCAAAAACGCTTTCTTAGATGGCAACCTTCAGGAGACTGTTTATATGCATCAACCTATGGGGTTCCGTGATCCCACTCATCCTGACTATTTTGCCTACTCAAAAAGTCTCTATATGGTCTAAAACAAGCTCCCCGTGCCTGGTATCAACGCTTTGCGGATTACGCCTCTTTTATTGGATTTATTCATAGTCGTTGTGATCATTCGCTTTTTATTTATCATCACGGTAATGACATGGCCTATCTTCTTCTGTATGTTGATGACATCATTCTCACCACTTCCTCTGATGCCTTAAGACGCCGCCTCATGGCTCTACTTGCCTCAGAATTCGCTATGAAAGATCTCGGACCCTTGAGTTATTTTCTCGGCATCACTATAATTTGCCAATCTACTGGTCTATTTCTTCATCAATACAAATATACTATGGAGATTCTTGAACGCGCGGGCATGTCTAATTGTAAGCCTATCTCTACACCAGCCGACACCTCTGCCAAACTCAGCCGCCATGCTGGCATCCTGTACGCCGACCCCACACTTTACCGCAGTCTTGCTAGCGCACTTCAATATCTTACTTTCACACGCCCGGATATCTCCTATGCGGTTCAACAACTGTGTCTCCATATGCATGCGCCGCATGACATACATATGACCGCACTCAAGCGAGTTCTTCGCTATCTCCAAGGTACACTTCATTTCGGCTTACATCTCTCTCCATCTCGCAACTCGAATCTCTTATGCTACACTGATGCGGATTGGGCCGGTTGTCCCGACACGCGCCGTTCTACTTCTGGCTATTGTATATATTTGGGACCCAATCTCATTTCTTGGTCTTCTAAGCGACAACCAGCCTTATCTCGCTCTAGTGCCGAGGCCGAATACAGAGGTGTAGCTAATGTTGTCGCTGAATCTTGCTGGCTCCGCAATTTACTTCTTGAGCTTCGCTGTCCTCTTACTCAAGCCACACTCGTTTACTGTGACAATATTAGTGCTGTTTATCTCTCCAGCAATCCTGTTCAACATCAACGCACTAAACACATTGAACTGGATATCCACTTTGTACGTGAAAAAGTCGCCCGACGCGTTCATCATGTCCCATCTCGACATCAATTTGCCGACATCTTCACAAAAGGGTTACCACGCATTCTGTTTGATGATTTTCGAACCAGTCTCAACGTTCGCGAACCTCCCGTTTCGACTGCAGGGGTGTAATGGCCGATGATTATGCTGATGATTATGACTACCGATTTTGCTACCATATTATCTTGTCATCAATGCATATATTCTAGCATTCATTGTATATCATAAATTGTACCATATATAGCATATACCAAACATGTAATATTCTCTCCATAATTGTATCATAATGATAGGAGATAAGATTAGCGCAATTATATAAAATACATTGTATACTTATGATGATGATTGAATGAATGAAAGGCAAGGTGAATATTCCATCTATTACTAAGTTCTGGGGGTTGCATTATTGGACTCATCGACATCTGGAGGATGTGGAGAAGGGACTTCGTCTCAACCACGGATTTGTATTGTTTCTTAGTATTGTCAAATGTTCTCATAGTGCTTCCCTTCTACTTGGTGCTATCAAAGAGATGGGTATAAAATCAGCTCTTAGTTTTTTAGAAAAGTTGTTAACAGGATAAGATAAAATCGAATCAAGCATTTATCCGAATCAGACTAATTCAAATTCGAGGTGTATTTTAAGCTCGTCCAGAACACGAGCTTGGACTTGAGGCTTCACAATTATTTTTAGAATCGAATCAAATATATGTATGTTCACTTAGATTCGATTCATTTGTAGTCTACCCATATCATAATATATCACACTGTCGTACCCTGTGGCAGAAGTCATTATCCGTAGATCTAGAGATGCCAATCTCACACACGATACGATAACACGACCCGAAACTGATACGCTCCTCACGTGTATGGATATAGCCTTAGTGAGTTTTGTGTACAAATTTTGTAAGACCTGAAACTTACCCTCTAAAAGCAGATCGTGTCCAGGTATATCCGTGAGTTACCATTTATACCCGCCATACCTGCTTTTTTAATATATTTTAAACATAAATCATAAATTATTAAAGTAAAAATTATAAAATTTAAAAAAAAACTCCTAAAACCAAAAAACATAATCCCTGATTTCCAATTTTTAATTCTATTCCTTCTTACCTTCTATAATTGCCCCCGCTGCCCTACTCATCGTTCTTTGTTTCTCCTCTCATCGTCCTTCTCAGTCCTCACTTCTCACTTCTCACTTAAGCGACAGTCAGCAATCAAGCGGTCTTGGTTCCGTTCCAACAAAGTTGGTGAAGCCAAATGACAAGATGAAATTTACTCCAAACTGAGAATGACATTGTAGAGATGGAGATGATTTGAAGTTATAACTTTTATTCTCTAAAATTTGAAATACTTTCTGTCCGAAGGCCTTCCATTAGCGACACGCCATCACCGTCCTCATCCTCCTCGCTAGAGATACTCCTTTCTCATCCTTTCTTTTGTCTTCTGACTTTCCATCTTCTTAGGATTCATGTCAGTGCATCTTACCTTATCATGTGTTCTTTTTTGTGTATTTCTTTTTTTAAATGATGGATTGTTATTTTTCATTTTGTATATTTTTCTTATGGATCAGATTGCTGATTATATTTTACATTGTAACAGTAGACGATTTAAATACATGAAACCTGAAAGATACATGAAACCTGAAAATACCTAAAAAATACACGAAATGACCCGTACACGACTTAAAATATTTGTACTTGTCAAGTTTGTGGGTATACCTGAT
>AP025044.1:14121092-14158950 GCA_036186865.1 Eustoma russellianum | reverse complement strand
GAGAGCCAAAATCCTTGGTCATGGAGAAATCGGTAACTCTTCTTTCACTATTAATAATGTATTATATGTAGAAGTGCTTAAGTATAATTTGATCAGTGTTAGCCAACTATGTGATGCTAATTTTCAAGTTGAATTTGTGAAACGAAAATTCATTGTGAAAAAGAATGATAAAATTGTTAGTCAGGCTATAAGGAAAAATGATGTTTATAAATTTAGCACACATGACTTGATATTAAAAAAGGCTTCTTGCCTAGTTGCCAAAAATGATTTGACTCAACTATGGCATAGACGACTTGGACATATTAGTTTCAAAAATTTCATAGAGATTTGCAAAAATAAAAAGGTCCAAGGTCTTCCAAAATTAAATTTCAAAAACCATGGCTTATGTGACACTTGTCAAAAGGCAAAGCTTGTTAAAGCAAGCTTCAAGCCCAAAAGTGAAATCTCCACCTCCAAACCTATACAATTGCTTCATATGGATTTTTATGGGGATATTGGTATGGGCAAATCTAAGTGGAAAACATTACACCTTTGTGGTCGTAGACAACTTCTCTAGGTACACTTGGGCCATGTTTTTAGCTAAAAAGAACGATGCATGCCAAGAGTTTATAAAGCTTTGTAGGAGATTAGAAAATCAAAAAGAAGACACGATTAAGGAAATTAGAAGTGATAGAGGTGGTGAGTTTGACGTTGAGTTTTAAGAATTTTGTGTATCCAAAAGATATGAACACAATTTTTTGGCTCCAAGATCTCCTCAACAAAATGGTGTTACGGAAAAAAAAAGTAGAATACTTCAAGAAATGAGTAGAGCCATGCTAAATGAATTTGAGCTACTCAAGTATTTTTGGGCTGAAGCAATAAATACCGTTTGTCATGTAATAAATAGAGTTTACTTTAAACCATCTCTCAAAAAGACTCCTTATGATCTTTGGAAAGGTAGAGTACCAAATATTGGTTATTTCAAGGTATTTGGTTGTAAGTGTTCTATACTTAACACCAAAGATAACTTGGATAAATTCGATTTCAAATCAGATGAAGGAATCTTTGTGGGATATGCTCAAAATAACAAGACATTTAGAGTATATAACAAAAGAAGTATGAAAGTTGAAGAATCAATTCATGTTAAGTTTAGTGAACTCCTTGAGGATGAACCATGCATAAATAATGACGATAATGAAGAAATAATTGAAATAAGTCATATAAAAAAAAATTTGAGAATCCAAAAGAAAATATTGTCATTGACTTTAGGATTGATCCACTTGAAAATGAACCTAAGTTTGAAGAAGAAGAAGTGAGAGGAAACACTTCGAATTTACCGGATCCATATAAATAAAAGGAAGACCATCCAAGAGAGTTGATATTTGGAGAAAAAAATCAAGGCATATTGACTATAAGAAAATGCTTTCATTTCACAAGTTGAGTCTACAAATATATAAGAGGCTATAAATGATGAAGATTGGGTATTAGCTATGCAAGAAGAACTAAATTAATTTGAAAGTAGTGATGTTTAGGAATTAGTGGTTAAACCTAGTGATCACCCATAATTGGCGCTAAATGGGTATTTAGAAATAAAATAGATGATAAAAGAAACATCACTAGAAACAAAGCTAAGTTAGTAGCTCAAGATTATCCACAATAAGAGGGTATAGACTATGATGAGACTTTTGCCTCCATAGCTAGGTTAGAAGCTATTAGGATGCTATTAGCATATGCATGCTAGATGTGAAATCCGCCTTTTTGAATGGAACAATTCAAGAAGAAGTGCATGTAGCTCAACCACCGGGTTGTGAAAATCATGATTATCCAAATCATATATTTAAACTCAAAAAGGCTCTTTATGGACTTAAACAAGCTCCTAGGGCATGGTATGAAAGATTAAGTAACTTCCTACTTAAAATGAGTTTTCAACAGTAAAAGTCAACACTACTCTTTTTATTAAAAAACAAGGAAACCACCAATTGCTAGTTCAAATTTATGTGGATGATATTATATTTGGTGCCACGAATGATTCTCTTTGTGAGCATTTTGCCAAATTGATGGAAGGAGAATTTGAGATGAGCATGATGTGTGAACTCAATTACTTCCTTAGACTTCAAATAAAACAAACTCAAGATGGAGTATATATATCTCAAACAAAGTACACAAAGGACTTACTCAAGAAATACAAGTTTGAGGATGGAAGGAGCGTAAGCACATCGATGAACACCAGTACAAAGCTTGACAAAGATAAAAAGGAAAGCCAGTCGAGGTAACCAAATATAGGGGTATGATTGGTAGTATACTTTATTTGATCGCTAATAGACCAGATATTTTACATGCTATGTGTTTATGTGCAAGATTTCAAAGTATGCCAAAGGGATCGTATCTAGTTGCCATTAAATGTATTTTTAGGTATTTGAAAGGAACTTTGAACTTTGGGTTATTTTATCCCAAAAATAGTTGTTTTGATTTAAGAGGATATAGTGATTCCAACTATGCTTGAAACCTAGTCGATAGAAAAAGCACCTTCGGGACATTTCAATTCCTTGGAGATTGCTTAGTCTCTTGGTTTTTCAAGAAACAAAATAATGTGTCAATTTCAACGGCGGAATCCAAATATGTATTGGGCGCTTCATGTTACGCATAACTACTTTGCATGATCAACACCTTAAATGATTACAAGGTTAAGTTTGACAAAGTCTTAATCTTATGCGATAACACTTCAGCCATAAGTATAGCACAAAACCCGATACACCATAATAGGACTAAATATATTGAAGTGAGACATCACTCTATAAGAGATTGTATTAAAAAGGTTTAGTTTGTATTGAATTCGTTCCAATGAATGACCAACTAGTAGATATCTTTACCAAATCTCTCCCTACTGAGACATTCGAACCCATTAGAACAAGATTAAGGATGATAAACAATGTTTAGAGGGTCAAAATTGCCAAAAAGACAGATATCACCATACATCGGTCGATCTATCTAGCTCTTTCAGAGACTGGTGTAAAATCAGATATTGGTCGAACGAAGTAGAAGACATCAATCAATCGAAGTCCTAGACATTGATCGATGTCATCGGGAGCAGGACAATTTAAAGCTGCAAAAAATAGAATTTTTCCCATTTTCATCTTCTAAAAACGCAAACCCTAACCCCCATTCGCTAAGAATCCAAAAATCCGACCTCTTTGCCTCTAAACCTTGCATCAAACATCATTTTCTGCTAAACCTAATTGATTTCCACATCAATTTCTCTACTCTCTTTCATCCTTCTGCAAATTTCGTGCCCTAATCTTCAAATGGCTCCAAAAAGAAAAAACTCTTCTAAAAGAGCAAGAACATCTCGTGAGGAAGAAAATGTGCCTCAATAATCTCATCCCTAAGTACCAACTGGGTCTAGAACACAGGGACTTCGGAAAAAGGCCATCACCTCTCACGAAAGCATGTTAGCTGAGGTGAGGGGAAGACTTGTACTTAACAATTTTCCATGGCTCAAATCCGGAGAGTATGAGGATGCCTTAAAAGAGCCAACGAGTATAGGTAAATTCTTCTACATTTCACTTAGAGCTCAATTGTTATTCAATGAATGAAACAGCAAGAAAAGGTCTACCATTCCATTGAAATTGCTCAAAATTGAGGATATTTTGAGCAATGAGGAATTGAGACCGATCATCAATTGGTTTTATGATAAAAATGGAGAACTATTTGGGAGGTTTCTGAAATGGATTGCATGTCTACCCATTACACCCGAATGTTTTATGCTAACCTATGGTTAGAATACTTAAATGGAATGCCATTTTCTTTGAACTCAATGATAGATGGTCAACTTGTAGCATTTAGTACTAAGACAATAAATGAATTACTTGGCGTCCCTGATGTAGGGTATGGATGATTTTGATCCCTGAAAATGGGATAACTATAAGTATCAAGTGACCGAAGACGAGGTGAAAAACTTTCTTGGCTTCCATCCATCAAGGAATACAAATGATATTCCTTTGGTTTATCATGTATTGCTTGCCATTGTCACTTTCTGTGTCAATGGTATGTCGGCTAAACTCCCTAACAATTTTGACTTTTACATTGCCTATCGTATAGCCATGAGGGAAAAATTGAATTATGGAGAGATATTATTTGCAAATGTGTTGGAAGCCATCACGAAGAAGTCCAAAGCGCATCCCTATAGCAATCTAATTTATAGATTGCTCAAAAAGGCAAATGTGGAGTTGGATAAGGAAATTATAGAAAAAATATGCAATAAGGATTACTATAACAAAGCCAACATTCAGCAAATCCACAAATCCTGAAAGGAAGCACAAAAACGGGGAGGTCAAAATGAACCCGAAGAGGAAGAAGCTGAGAACATTCTGATTGAAGAACCTGTTCCCCCAACACATCCCACCGAGCCTCCCACTGAACCTTATGTTGGACTATGCACCTGAAGTAAACACCACTAGAGGGGGGTGAATAGTGGTTAAAAACCCCTTTGAAAATAGAATCTCAGACCTCCTCAGATTCAGTACCCGTTTTTGAAAACTTCAAAACTCATTGTACACAACTCCAAAAATTTTAAACTTTTTCATAAATCAACTTCAATGTCTTGACTAGGCTTTGTCCAAAAATGAGACAAAAATAAGATCGTTTGACCCTTCAAACAAATAAAAAGATTCAGATTGTCAATCTGGACAGAATTGGACAGAATAGTGCTGAATTTGGAAAACGTGTTTCTCTTTAAATACTCAACCAAAAAGGTTGATATTTATATCAAAACACTCCTTAGGATGTCTAGTTTATATTTCCAAAAGGTCCTGACCTTAAACAATTCTTGAGGAAAACAAAATTCAAGTTTTCTTGAAACTGATCAGATTGCAGCTAGATTAGAGCAGTTATCTTGCAATGACTGAAAAACTTACTTTCCTTTGCTCAAATCAAGTGATTCTTATTGAAAATGAAAGCTAATAGTCAGAAGTATAACTCCACCAAAAATCATGAATTATGAAAGTGTTGTGCTATGTTTTCAAGACTTGAGAATTTGGATGAAAATGCAGTGAAAAAGGCAAAAAACAGAAAAGTGTAAAGAAGGCAAGAACACCAAAGAATTTGGGTGAATAGTGCTTAGCAGAAATTACACTATTACCCTTTGTAAAAATCCCCTTTGAAAACAGAATCTGAGACCACCTCAGATTAAGAACCCGTTTTTGAAAAATTCAAAAATAAGTGTACACAACTTCAAAAATTATGAACATTTCTAGAATTTAACTTCAATGTGTTAGCAAGACTCTATCCAAAAATTAGACAAAAATAAGATTGTTTGACCCTTCAAACAAATAAAAAGATTCAGATGGTCAATCTGGACAGAATTGGACAGAATGTTACTGATTTTGAAAAACATGTTTCTCTTTGAATACTAAACCAAAAAGGTTGAAAAACACCCCTTAGGATGCGTAGTTGATGTTTCCAAAAGGTCCTGACCTTAAACAATTCTTGATAAATACAGAAGTTAAGTTTTCTCAAAACTGGTCAGATTGTAGCCAGATTGGTGCAGTTATATTGCAAAGACTGAAAGACTAACTTTTCCTTGCTCAAATCAAGTGATTCTTGTTGCAAATGAATGCTAACAGTCTGAAGTATAACTCCGCCAAAAATCACAAATTTTGAAAATGTTTAGCTATTTTTTCAAGTTGTGAGAAGTTGTGTGGAAACTGCAGTAAAAACGGCCAGAAAACAAAATTGAAGAAACAAGACAAGAACACCGAGAATTTATCCTGATTAGGTCAATGTGACCTACTTCAGTCCCAAGGAACACCTTTCCTTGGATTTTGCTATGAAATGAATCACCTTACAACAAGAACCAAGTTTGATCCTTGGGTTATACACCAACCCTATTCAAGACTTGGATGAACACCTTCTATGCAACACTTAGTTGCAACACCTCTATCACCTATTGATGTAGCCTTATAGAATTGGCTAATCAATCTTACAAATGAAGCTCAAGAGGCTTGTAGCTCAACAAATACAACAAGAAAACCTTTGCTACAAAGTATGAAACAAGAACAACAAGAAAAAGATGATAGCTAGACAAATCAACCAATGCTTTCAAGTGAGCTTCAAGTGTGTTTCATCTTCTTCACCATTGCCTCCTATTTATAGTGTGAATTGAGCCTTGGAGATAAGAATACACATGTCTCACCATCTTCATCATCAAGTCCAAGTGTCTTACATCATAGGTTGGCTTTGTACACTTGGCAATATAAAGCAAAATGATTGGTCCACCTTGACACAATAATGTTGGCCGAAAATTTCACCTTGGCATGTCATAACTATCCTTTGCAAAATGAAGATAATAAGAGGGATAGTGCCACAAGAATACCTTAACTTCTAGGCTTGAAAATAGGGCATGTGAAGGCTGAGAGTTTGACCTCAAAATCAGCCATTTTAAATCATGTAGCTGTTGGCTACATATTCAAATTTTTCAATTTTTCCAAGTTGGCAACTTTTGACAACTAGCCTCTTTTGGATTTGTCCACTTGTCACCAAGCCATAAAAGAAATAACACATCATCACCAACTGAATATACACGTTTTTGGACCAATATATATGTATATCAACTCAGATTTTTGAAGAAGAAATCCACAAATAATAATTGATAAGATTATGTCAATACGTAACACCAAAATTCCAACTATTTTTTCTTATACGTAGTGATCATTTCAACACCTTTAACACATTTGATATCTCTGTATAATGATGATAAATATGCTCCCATAACATATATAAGAGGGTCTTCAAGAAAGAAACAGAATGTGACATCACATCTCGTCACATATCCCGCTATAGTCAATAATATCATCATGTAAGAGAAATAATATTAAATCACCATATAATCTTCAAAATGATCATAGCTCAACTGCAGAAGGATGATAAGAATATACTCAAGAGATTCTTTGAGTGAAAACACCAAAAATACCCTCAGGGGTGAAATGATCAAAATGCCCCTGGTGTAAGAAAACTCCAAAAATGACTCCGATGGTCAAAAATGAATATTACAACACCTTTTTCATGATGAATACGATAAGAATATGTCATTGAATTATTTCCACCATATCATGTTCCTACAAAACTCAAAATACCAATTTCGTCTTTTTTGGTAAGTTGTCGAAACTTCCAAGACACATTAGTCCAAGTCATTATCTTTTCTTCTTAGGAATAATGTGTTGTCTATTGTCCCCCTTTGATAATTATTTGCAATAAAAAAGTTTGCAAATCTATCATACCAAGCTCTTGGAGCTTGTTTCTATAAAGCTTTCTTAAACTTGTAAACATGGTTAGGATTCTTTGGATCTTCAAATCCAGAGGGTTGTTTCACAAACACTTCTTCTTGGATGTATCCATTCAAGAACGCACTCTTGACATCAATTTGGAAGAGTTTGATGGTTCTTAGACTTGCAACCGCAAGTAACGATCTAATTGCTTCTAGTCATGCAACGGGTGCAAAGGTTTCTTTATAATCTATACATTCTTGTTGATTATAACCTTGTGCGGCTAGTCTATCCTTATTTCGTGCGATGTTGCCTTGTTCATCTATTTTATTCCTAAAGACCCATTTGGTTCCTATTATAGACTTGTCTTCAGGTTTAGGTACTAAGTCCCACACGTTGTTCCTTGTAAATTGATTCGATTCCTCATCATGACATCTATCCAAGATATATCACCTAAGGCTTCCTTTACATTCTTAGGTTCTAAGTGTGAGATTAAACTATGTACTTCAAGTTGACTTATGTTTCTACGTGTTCTAACCCCAACACTTGAATCCCCAATGATTAATTCTTTAGGATGCCACCAATTCCAAGATTGACTATGTTCACCCTCATCTTGTTCAAATGTTTCATTTGTATAAATATTGCCATATGTAACTGGATCATTAGTTGCATTATCTTCCAATTGCAAAATATCTTCATTTATTTCAACTAAGGGTTCATGCATGTCTTGTTCAGGAGAGGTTGGTTCTAGATGATCAAGTACATGCTCAATTAATACATCGTCATCAAACATATTTTCAACCTTAGTTTCTTGTTTATGTTGATTTTTATCAATAATTTCAAAGCATGCATTTTCATTGAATTTCACATGTATAGATTCAATTATTTTTCTAGATGCAGGATTATAACACCTATATGCTCTTGAATTAGTTGAATAACCAACAAATATGCATTTAATAGACTTTTGTTCAAACTTGTCTAGATTATCCTTAGTGTTCAACACAAAACACTTACATCCAAAAACTTTCAGATAATCTATCTTAGGTTGTCTACTGTTTAACAATTCATAAGGTGTTTTATTCAATTTCTTTCTAATAGAAAGCCTATTTATAATATAGCATGCACAACTAACAGCTTCAGCCCATAAATATTTAGGTTATTTTCACATAGCATAGTTCTAGCAACTTCTTGAATTGTTCTATTTTTACGTTCAACAACTCCACTGAGTTGTGGTGTGCTAGGTGGTGAGAATTCATGTTTAATTCCATGTAGTTCACAAAATTTGATTACGTCTTTGTTTTCAAATTCTCCACCTCTATCACTTCTAATTCTCTTAACATTTTCTTCATAGATGTTTTTGAGTTGCTTAATAAGAGTTTCGATTGCAAATGGAGCATTGTCTTTGTGTGTTAAAAACAATGTCCATGTGTAGCGTGAGTAATCATCTACTATGACACACACATAGTAGTGTCTACCTAGACTTCTTGTCCTACTTGAACCAAATAAGTCTAAGTGACGAAATTCTAGTACATGACTAGTACTCACTTCATGTTTTTGTTTTAATGTTTCTTTAATGTGTTTTCCTTTAATACATATTTCACACATTTGAAAATTATCTAAGTCTAACTTAGGCATTCCTCTAATTAAATTCTTCTTAGATAATTTCTTAATGGTTGAAATTCCTATATGGCCTAATCTTCTATGCCATAAATTCACATCTAAGTCATATGATATTAGACACTTAACCTTAGCATCTAACACATTATCTAAGGTAAGAGTATAAATGTTACCATCTCTATTTCCTTTTAATACTATTTCTCCTTTTTCATTTATTATATCACAAGAATTGGGAAGAAAAGAAACATTATATCCACAATCTATAAGTTGAGAAATACTTAATAAATTATAAGAAAGATTACTTACTAACAACACATTTCGTATTTGAAATGTGTTAGGGTCTCGGATCGTTCCTTTTCCAACAACTTTTCTTTTGTTGTTGTCACCGAATGTCATCTTTCCACCATCAATATGTTCAAGTTCGGTGAATAGTTTGGGGTTGCCCGTCATATGCCTTGAACATCCACTATCTAAAAACCATTTAGTTTTTAGATTCTTTGACTTTGTCTCCTTCTTGCATTCCTTGCGTTTTTCCTACAACGAAAACAAAGTTTTAGGTACCCTTTATTTGGGTCCTTGAATGTTAGGAGCACCACCCTTGTTTAGATATCCCTTAGGTATCCAAACTTGGACATACCTTCTAGGCACATTTTTGACATAGGTTGAATATAAAGGATTAACATATGTTTGACCATTCCAAAAAGATGTTGCATTGTCATACATGTTATATCTTGGTTGATAAGTACTATGTCTTGGCCGATTTTGATAGCGTGTATAAGGCATGTAATTTTGTTTCTTGAACGGCGCTATGTATCTATGTTCATATGCATTTCTACAAGACTTATATGAGTATTGCCTATACTTAGGTTCATAATAAGTTCGATGCATTTTATTAGGTCTAGATGCATTTGTATACATATAGGCATAATTTCTAGGTTTTCTAGATGCAAAGTTTTGTCTAGATGTACGTTTATACATGTGTATATTTGTGGGTGCACGTTGTATTTTTGCCTTAGAATGAACAAAGGAAGGAGTAGAAGGAGATGCAGCAGGCAAAGTTGATTTTGTTGTGTTATATGGCATTTTTGTAATAGATGAGACAAACTTCGTCTTTTTATCTACTTTGGCATTTTCTTCTTTATATCCTAATCCGGTTTTATCATTTCCATATTTTTGTGATGATATTAGTGTATCTAACATATTATCACCCGATTTAAATTGTTCTAACATTTTTTCTAAGTTTAGTTTAGAAGACTTAAGTTGTCCTATCTCATTTTCACAACTTTCTAACTTAGACTTTAACATACTATTTTCAGTTTTTAACTTTTGTTCATTTTTTCTAAGTGATTCAATGTTAATCTCTAAAGAATCAAGAGTATTAGCAGACTCTTGTTTAAAATATTCTAATTGATCGGAAAATTCCAAGTTGGACGTCTTCAACTTGTCATTTTCTTCAATTAGTTTTTTCTTTTCTTTAGAGAGCCTCTTACAGTGAGCATGCATTCTTAAAAACTCTTCATACATTTCATCAAATGTCATGTCACTATCAGAAGAAGAACTTACCTCGTTGGATATGAAGCAGACTAGAGCTTCCTCAGTTTCGGATTCTGAGTCGGATGAGTCGCGCCATGTGCTCACCTTCATTGCTTGTTTTCCTTTCCTCGACTTAGAATTCTTTGTCTTTGTCGTTTGTGCCTCCTTGTCCTTAGCTTGTTTATTATTGTTGTTATTATTATTATTTTTCTTTGTTGGACAATCATAGGAAATATGTCCTTTTTGACCGCATTCGTAGCACTTTAACTCTTTGTTATACCATTTGTTGTTGTTAGAGTTATTTTTCTTAGATTGTGGAAAAGAAGAAGAAGAAAAAGAACGTTGTCTATTCCTATTTGGACGTTTAAAAAACCTTCTAAGTTTTTTAGCTATCAATATCAAGTCATCGTCTAATTCAGTATCACTATTATTATCATCATTATTTGTATGTGTTTCAGTTGTTTTGAAAGCTATTGACTTACCAGATGATTTAGATGACTCGGACTTCCGTTGGTTTAGTTTTACCTCATATACTCTTAGTGAGCCTACCAATTCGTCCATTTTGTGATCGATTTGGTTTCTTCAATCGTCATGACCTTTGGATCCCATTCAGCAGGAAGGCTTCTTAGCACCTTTTGAACCTTTTCATTGTTCGTGAATGATTTGCCTAAAGCTTCAAGAGCATTGAAAATGTTAGTGATTCTCAAATCCATAGATATTATGGATTCGTTTGACAACATTTTAAAAGATTCTAATTCAGCCATAAGCATGTTTCTTTTTTATTCTTTTACACGGCTTGTACCTTCATGCTTTAATACAAGTGATTTCCACATATCGTGTGCACTTGGCAGTTTGACACATATCCTATTTCAGAAGTTGGAAGTCCATTCAAAAGTAATTGCGTAGCTTTAGCATTCATGGACATTTTCTTTTATCTTCCAATGACCATTCACTTTTATATTTTTCAACTTCTTGAGTGACTCCACTAACTTGTACAATTTTCATTGGAATGTACGGCTCATCTTCAACTATTGACCATAAATCGATGTCTATAGCCATTAAGAACAGCCTCATTCTTAGTTTCCAATGAACAAAATTATTACCATCGAAAAGAGGAGGACGTTGTGTGGAAATACCTTCCAACTCACCTTTTGTGAGAAACTATGGTCATTGTATGTACCTTTAATCTGAGATTAGCAGGCTACAAAGAGTTCTTGTTTCTTGGCCTTGTGTTGTTTGTACGGTGTTAAATCTTGCTTCTTTGAGTGGTGTAGACCTTGCTCTGATACCAATTGTTAGACCGTGCAACTGCAATAAACACCACTAGAGTGGAGGTGAATAGTGGTTAGCGGAAATTACACTACTACCCTTTGTATAAATCCCCTTTGAAAACAGAATCAGAGACCACCTCAGATTCAGAACCCATTTTTAAAAAAATTCAAAAATAAGTGTACACGAGTCCAAAAATTATGAAACTTTTCAAAATTTAACTTCACTATGGTAACAAGACTCTGTCCAAAAATTAGATAAAAATAAGATCGTTTGACCCTTCAAACAAATAAAAATCTTCAGATGGTCAATCTGGACATAATTAGACAGAATGTTGCTGATTTTGAAAAACGTGTTTCTTTTTGAATACTCAAACAAAAAGGTTGAAAAACACTCCTTAGGATGTGGAGTTGATGTTTCCAAAAGGCCCTGACCTTAAACAATTCTTGATAAATATCGAATTTAAGTTTTCTCAAAACTTGTCAGGTTACAACCAGATTGGAGCAGTTATCTTGCAAAGACTGAAAGACTAACTTTCGCTTGCTCAAATCAAGTGATTCTTGTTGCAAATGAAAGCAAACAGTCTGAAGTATAACTCCACCAACAATCTCGAATTTGGAAAGTGTTTAGCTATTTTTTCAAATTGTGAGAAGTTGCGCGAAAACTGCAGTAAAAACAGGCAGAAAACAGAAATGAAGAAACAAGACAAGAACACCGAGAATTTATCCTGGTTCGGTCAATGTGACCTACTCCAGTCCCAATGAACACATTTCCTTGGATTTCACTATGAAATCAATCACCTTACAACAAGAACCAAGCTTGATTATTGGGTTATACACCTGTAGGATCTGCAAGGCACCACTAGAAGGGGGGGCTGAATAGATGGTGTGGAAAGTGTGCTTTTTAAGATTTCTTTAAACCTAACCAATTTAAGTTCTGAAAACAGATTCTGTTTTCAGGACCAGTTTTAAAACGTTTTTAAAACTAGGTTAGAGGTCTCCAAAAATTATGAAATTTTGAGAGAACTTAGCCTCAGATGTTATGAGGGTCCCCTAAAAATTTCAAATCAAAATTCAACCTTTAACCCCTTCAAAAACCGTTGGCACTCAGATTGTGCAAATCTGCCAGAAACGGTAGTTGGTTTTGAAAAATTAATTCCTATTTGTGTGAATGTCCAAATGATCTGAAAATTTGACCAATAACTCCTCACACACTATATTGAAATGGGTTGAAACAGTTTTTGAAAATTATTTTGGGAAGTAGGTCAAATATCACCAAAGTCTCAACCTTTGCACGTCTGAAAATCAGACTGCACTAGTCTCAGAACTTTTGATGTTTGACTGACCTATACTTGTCCAAAAGGGTTGAAACTTGTGCCAAATTAACCCTAGAACTTTTATGTATGTTTCTGGAAATTTTTATAATTTTTGAAAATCGTTTGCTATTTTTCCGAACGTGAACAAAACGTATAACCAGTGCAGAAACTGAAAAGCAAATGCTGAAAGTAAATTGCACCAAGAATTTTATACTGGTTCGGTTATAAACAACCTACTCCAGTCTTCAAGGAACACCTTCCTTGGTTCACACTAATTTCACACACGCAGTACACCTTACCGCAGGGTTGATAGAGTTACACCTTAACTCCAACCCTTTACAAACCTTGTATTGTGAGTACAATTCACACGAACACCACCACCTCGCTAGAATGAAGATTGATCACACCTTGATCAATCTTTTACAAAGATGTATGAATGGTGGTTTCTATGAAGCCTATTCAAGAATGAAAGAAGTAAAGTACAATAGGCTTTTTACAAGAGAAGAAAGAAAGAAGATGTAGGAGAAAAGAGGCTTGGCACTTTGATCACTTTAGAATGCAAATCTTGGTGTTGTATTTGTTTGTTCTTCTCTTCTCTTTTTATGAAGTCCAGCCGTCCACCCCTATGCTTCTCCCCCTCTTGAAAATTTCCTTTTAAGTGCTTGAGAGGGTGTGAGACATCATGGTGACAATGTTTTGCTTACTTGGCATCACTCCATTGGACCATCATTTAGTCATTGCTTACTTGGCACCTTTTGATTGGCTCAATGTTGTCATCATTTGATGACATGGAAAATCTGAAATAAACACTAAATATTTGCCAAATAATCAATTATCAAATCATGCCATAATTCTCAAATTTTGTCATAAAGTGCAAGACACACAAATATCTTCTTTCCATCACATGAAAATCGGCCAGCACTTGTTTTTCAATGCTGAAATTTTCAGCATTTACAACATGAGATAAATCCAGATTTTTTCCATTTTCCTTTGAATTTTTGCCATAAAAATAAATCAATTTTATAAGGTAAGTCTTGCTACCAAATGAAGAATGAACTTGGACACAAAAAGGGAGCAAGATTCGGCCACTATCATCTTCACACATGCTGAAAAATTTCAGCATGTGTGATATGTAAAATATCACACTTAATAACCTTACATACAATTCAAATCATTTCCATAACTCCTTTGATTTATCCTTTAATGAAAAATTGACAAAATATCTTGCTTAACCATGAAGAATTCGCCATGGCTAGTGTGACATGCTGAAATTTTCAGCATGTGACATAAGAGAGGTATATGTTGAATACTTACCTTTTGTAGCTTCTCTCTTTGATTCATCAACATTGTATGATTGATTCTTGACCAATCAACATGCCAACAAGGCTCCACATGTGCTCCATCTCAGCTGTAGTGACGTTTGAAAGTGTATATACATGTGCTGAAATTTATTTTTGCTAACTTCGTAAAATAGTGCACATTCAATAATACACACATGTGATATTCCAATCAGCCCTTAATTTAATTATCTAGAACACTTTAAGATGTATATTATATGTAAAATGTGTCTAGATACGTGTCACATCATGGTCAAGAAAAACGTTCCATGTTAAGTGCGTAGAAAACCGAATTTTCGATATTTATCGATTACCCGATTTTTCTCGAATTTAAATTCCAACTTTTGCACATGATATATATATTATGTTATACATAATATATATAATATATATTTTAAATTTCAGCTCTTGGCTGATTTAAAATGGTACCATAAACATGTGACAAAAATAAAATTGGAATTTCCACATTTTGGCCTAAATGTGGAGTGATTTGTGTGTGCCAACATGGAAAGTATTTTTGGCTAATCACACCATGTGTATCACGAAATTTTCATCAATTTTTGATGTATATGGGCTGGCCATTTATTTATGGCAAGTACGTGACACGTTGGCGAAGTTTCGGTATTCGCCCGATACGACAAATTTCGGTTTAGAACCTTTTATCGTGTCGTATTTAATTTGTCATCACCATATCTTATATCATATGATATAAGACCTGAATATACTCATAAATATGAGTTAAGTATAGTGGTGTGACGATAACGTACGTACGTAAGATATATAACGTGTCGGTAGTACGTTGGAATACATGTGTATGTGCCTTTTATAAAAAATCTGAAAATATAGTATATATATGTGTAAAAAAACATGTGACATTGAATGTGGGGAGGAGGAGAAGACTTTCCTTCCATAGCCATGTTGCCTTTGTGCCTTTTCCAAATGCATCTTCCTTTAATGAACTACTTAGTTTATTAAACTAAGTACTTCACTTAATGAACTACTTTAGTTCATTAATTGTGGCACCTGAAAATAGTATAAACTCAACAAATGTTCGCCATATGATGTAAGCTTTAATGCTTCATGGCTCGTTAGTACGGCAACATAATATATAAGCTAAATAAGCCAAGTAGTGACAGGTTATCATGCATACATGTACACACTTATACACGTTTGTATATATGTATATATATTCAACGTTTCTTATTTTGAAATCACTCAAACCCTCTTATTTCTACAATCTCCCACTTTTGATGATTTTCAAAATAACTAGTGTACATGATTTAAGTACTATCTCTCCCCCTTGAATTATGCACAGATTTGAAATTTGAATTTCGAATTTCAAATCCGGCTCCCCTTGATTCATGCAATTAGGATCAATCAGTGATCTCTCTCCCCCTTAAATCATGCTTCTCTCTCCCCCTTTATTTTGGAAAGTTAATCAAAAGATTCCTGTCAAAAAGGAAAGTAAATCAAATAATATCGCATTAAATCACATCAACAGGAATCATGCCTAATTTAGAACGAAGAGATTCAAATGTGGCTTGATTTAAGGCCTTTGTGAATATATCCGCTACTTGTGATTCTGTGCGTACGTGATCTATGACAATATTACCATTGTTAATGTGATCACGAAGAAAATGATAGCGAACTTCTATATGCTTAGCCTTAGAGTGTAATACGGGGTTCTTAGACAAATTTATTGCACTCATACTATCACAATATATAGGAATTTTATTTACGATTATTCCAAAGTCCGAAAGTTGTTGTTTTATCCACAACAACTGTGTGCAACAAAGGCTAAGAGCCATATACTCAGCCTCAGTAGTGGACAAAGCAACACTTGCTTGCTTTTTGGAAAACCATGAAATAAGGGAATTTCCTATAAATTGGCAAGTTCCGCTCGTGCTTTTTCTATCTATCTTGCAGCCACCATAATCTTGTTGAGAAATATGTTTGGATAATTTTCAAAGTCATGATTTTAAGTGTTACATGTCACATATGGTGTTATAAATGAAAAAAGATGAATAAGTGAAGAAAAATGATATTGATGTTTAGTTTTTTTTTAAATAATTTTCTAAAATGTGATGAATTGGTTGTTTTCATTTGCATATGATTTATACATGTTCATTATGTGAATATTATGTGTTTTTGGTGATTTTAAATGTCTTGTGACTAACGTGCCTTGGAAGTTTCTACAACTTACCAAAAAGGGCAAAATTGGTATTTTGAGTTTTGTAGGAACATGATATGGTGGAAATATTTCAAGAGCACATTCTTATCCTATTTATGTTGACAAAGTTGGTATCATGGTTATTTCTGACCATCGGGGTCATTTCTGGAGTTTTTTTTACACCAGGGGTATTTTGGTAATTTTACCCCCGAGGGTATTTTTGGTATTTTCACTCAAGGAATATCTTGAGTATATTATTATCTTCATTCTGGAGCTGTGTTATTATTATTTTGAAGATAATATGGTGATCATATATCTTATTCTCTCAACCGATGATATTATTGACTATAGCTGGATATGTGACGATTTGAGATGTCACATTCTATTTTTTTCTTGAAGACCCTCTTATATATGTTATAAGAGAACATTTATCATCATTTTTCAGAGATGTTAAAGGTGTCAAAGGTGTGGAAATGATCTCAACATATTAGAAGAAATATTGAGGAATTTCGGTGTTACACATTGACATAATCTTGTCAATTGTTATCTATTTATTTCTTCTTCAAAAATCTGAGTTGCTACACTTATATATATGTGGAAAAACGTGATTGTTAAGGTGGATATGATGTGGAGTTCATTTTATGAGTTGGAGACAAGTGGACCAACCAAAAAGGAGCTAGTTGGCAAAATTGACAACTTGGAATTTACTAAAAATAGCCAACGGCTATATTGGTTTTATTGGGTATTTTCAGCAGATTTTTGAAGTCAAATGAAGACTTTACATGTGCTATTATGATGCTTGAAGTTGGGGATAATTTGGTGGTATTATCCTTTCTTATTTTATTAAGAAAAAAATCAAAGTTTTTTTTGAAAATACAAAGTAGCCAACGGCTACTACTTGTAAATGGAGCTGAATTTTGACTTTGAAATGGTAATTGGTCACATGCCTATTCTTGTGCCAAAAAGTTGAGAAGATGGTGGAGTGGTTATGGCCTTATTATCTTCACATTTTCAAGATAATTCCAAGTCATTTTTCAAGGTGTTAAAATCGGCCAAAGTGGCATCCAAGGTGGACCAATCATGTTGTTTTATTTTGCCAAGTGTACAAAGCCAACCAATGATGAGAAGACATTTGGAGTTGATGATGAAGATGATGACACATTGGCATTCTTATCTTCAAGGCTCAAATCACACTATAAATAGAGGCAATGGTGAAGAAGATGAAACACACTTGAAGCTCACAAGCATTCTATAGCTTTCATATTCATCTTCTTGTTCTTGTTGTTGTATTTTGTTGTAGCAAAGTTGTTCTTAATATTTTGGTGAGCTACAAGCCTCTTGAGCTTCATTTGTAAGATTGATTAGCCATCTTTATAAGGCTACATCAATAGGTGTTGGAGGTATTGCAACTAAGTGTTGCTTAGAAGGTGATTATCCAAGTCTTGAGTAGGGTTGGTGTATAACCCAAGGATCAAGCTTGGCTCTTGTTGTAAGGTGTTCATATCATAGTGAAATCCAAGGAAAGGTGTTCCTTGGGACTGGAGTAGGTCACATTGACCGAACCAGGATAAATCCTCGGTGTTCTTCTCTTGTTTCTTTATTTCTGTTTTCTGCCCGTTTTTGACTGCAGTTTTCACCCAACTTCACACAATTTGAAAAAATAGCTAAACATTTTCAAAATTCGTGATTTTTGGTGGAGTTATACTTCAGACTGTTAGCTTTCATTTGCAACAAGAATCACTTGATTTGAGCAAGTAAAAGTTAGTCTTTCAGTCTTTGCAAGATAACTGCTCCAATCTGGCTGCAATCTGACCAGTTTTGAGAAAAGTTAAATTCTGTATTTTTCAAGAATTGTTTGAGGTCAGGGCCTTTTGGAAACTTCATCTACACATCCTAAGGAGTGTTTTGATATAAAGATCAACCTTTTTGGTTGAGTATTCAAAGAGAAACACTATTTTCAAAATCAGCAACATTCTGTCCAATTCTGTCCAGATTGACTATCTAAATCTTTTAATTTGTTTGAAGGGTCAAACGATCTTATTTTTGTCTGATTTTTGGACAGAGTCTTGTTAACTCATTGAAGTTTAATTCTGGAAAGTTACATAATTTTTGGAGTTGTGTACAATTATTTGTGAATTTTTGAAAAACGGGTTATGAATCTGAGTTGGTCTCAGATTCTGTTTTCAAGGGGATTTTAACAAAGGGTTGTAGTGTAATTTCCGCTAACCACTATTCACCCCCCCTCTAGTGGTGTTCATTGCAGGTGCACGGTCCAACATTTGGTATCAGAGCCAGACCAACACCACTCAAAAGAAGCAAGATTCAACACCGTACGAACAATACAAGGCCAAGAAACAACAATTCATAATATACTGCTTGTCTCAAATCAAAGGTACATACTATGGCTATTGTTTCTCACAAAGGTGAGTTGGAAGGTATGTCCACACAACGCCCTCCTCTTTTTGATGGCAATAATTTTGTTCATTGGAAACTAAGAATGAGGCTATTCTTAATGGCTATAGACATCGATTTATGGTCTATAGTTGAAGATGGGCCGTACATTCCAATGAAAGTTAGTGGAGTAACTCAAGAGGTTGAAAAATATAAAAGTGAATGGTCATCAGATGATAAAAAGAAAATGTCCATGAATGCTAAAGCTATGCAATTACTTTTGAATGGACTTACAACTTCTGAAGCAGGATATGTGTCAAATTGCACAAGTGCACACGACATGTGGAAATCACTTGTATTAAAGCATGAAGGTACTAGTGGTGTTAAAGAGTCAAAAATAAACATGCTTATGACTGAATTAGAGACTTTCAAAATGTTGCCAAACGAATCCATAACATCTATGGATTTGAGGATTACTAATATTTTCAATGCCCTTGAAGCTTTAGGGAAGTCATTTTCGAACAATGAAAAGGTTCAAAAGGTGCTACGAAGTCTCCCTGCTGAATGGGATCCAAAGGTGACTGCAATCGAGGAGACAAAGTCAATCACCAAGATGGATGAATTGATCGGGTCTCTTAAAGTCTATGAGGTAAAACTGAACCAACGAAAGTCTGAATCGTCTAAGTCATCCAGTAAGTCAATAGCCTTCAAAACAACTGAAACACATGCTAATAACGATGATAGTAATAGTGATACTGAATTAGACGATGACTTGATATTGATTGCTAGAAAACTTAGAAAGTTTTTCAAACGCCCAAATAGGAATAGACAACATAATTCTTCTTCTTCTTCTTTTTCTCAATCTAAGAAAAATAACACAAACAAATGGTATAATAAAGAATTAAAGTGTTATGAATGCGGTCAAAAAGGACATATTTCATACGATTGTCCAACAAAGAAAAATAATAATAAAAACAACAATAATAAACAAGCCAAGGACAAGGAAGCTCAAACGTCAAAGACAAAGGAGTCTAAGGCAAGAAAAGGGAAACGAGCAATGAAGGTGAGCACATGGAGCGACTCATCCGACTCAGAATCCGAAACTGAGGAAGCTCAAGTGTGCTTCGTATCCAACGAGGTATGTTCTTCTTCTGATAGTGATTCTGATAGTGACATGACATTTGATGAAATGTATGAAGAATTCCTACGAATGCATGCTCACTGTAAGAGGCTCTCTAAAGAAAAGAAGAAACTAGTTGAAGAAAATGACAAGTTGAAGACGTCCAACTTGGAATTTTCCGATCAACTAGAATCTCTTAAACAAGAGTCTACTAATACTCTTGATTCTTTAGAGAACAAAATTGAATCATATAGGAAAGATGAACAAAAGTTACAAATGGAAAATAAAATGTTGAAATCCAAGTTAGAAAGTTGTGAAAATGAAATAGTGCAACTTAAGTCTTCTAAATTTACCTTAGAAAAAATGATAGAACAATTTAAATCGGGTGCAAATATGTTAGATACACTTATCTCATCACAAAAGTATGGCAATGATAAAACCGGCCTAGGCTATAAAGAAGAAAACGAAAAAGTAAATGAAAAGACTAAGTTTGTTTCATCTAGTACAAAGTTGCCATATAATACAAAATCAACTTTGCCTGCTACATCTTCTTCTACACCTTCTTCTACTCATATCAAGGCAAAAATACAACACAAACCCACCAATATGCACACGCATAAACATACATCTAGGCCAAATTTTGCATCTAGACAACCTAGAAATCATGCCTACATGTATACAAATGCAACTAGACCAAATAAAATGCATCCAACTTTTTATGAACCTAAGCATAAGCAACTCTCATACAAGTCTTATAGAAATACACATGAATATACATATAGAGCACCATATAAGAAACAAAATCGCATGCCTTATACACATTATAAGATTCGGTCATCCTATAATGATTATCAACCATGGCGCAACATGTATAACAATGCATCCTCACTTATGTGGAATAATCATCTATATGCTTATCCTTCTTACTTTAACCATGCTAAAAATGTGCCTAGAAAGTATATTCAAGTTTGGATACCTAAGGGTTATCTAAACAAGAATAATGCCCCTAACATTCAAGGACCCAAATAAAGGGTACCTAAAACTTTGTCTCCATTGTAGGAAAAATGCAAGGAATGCAAGAAAGAGGCAAAGTCAAAGAATCTAAAAACCAAATGGTTTTTAGATAGTGGATGTTCGAGGCATATGACGGGCAACCCCAATCTATTCACCGAACTTGAACATATTGATGGTGGAAAGGTAACATTCGGTGACAACAACAAAGGAAAAGTTGTTGGAAAAGGAACAATCGGGGACCCAAACACATTTCAAATACGAAATGTGTTGCTAGTAAGCAATCTCTCTTATAATTTACTTAGTATTTCTCAACTTATAGATTGTGGTTATAATGTCTCCTTTCTTCCCAATTCTTGTGATATAATAAATGAAAAAGGAGAAACGGTTTTAAAAGGAAATAGAGATGGAAATATTTATACCCTTACCTTAGAAAACATGTTAAATGCTAAGGTTAAGTGTCTAATATCACATGACTTAGATGTGAATTTATGGCATAGAAGATTAGGCCATATAGGAATTTCAACCATTAGGAAATTATCTAAAAAGAATTTAATTAGAGGTATGCCTAAGTTAGACTTAGATAATTTTCAAATGTGTGAAACATGTATTAAGGGAAAACACATTAAAGAAACCTTAAAACCGAAACATGAAGCGAGTACTAGTCATGTACTAGAATTGCTTCACTTAGACTTATTTGGTCCAAGTAGGACAAGAAGTCTAGGTGGACACTACTATGTGTGTGTCATAGTAGACGATTACTCACGCTACACATGGACATTGTTCTTAACACACAAAGACGATGCTCCATTAGCAATCGAAACCCTTATCAAGCAACTTGAAAACATTTACGAAGAAAATGTCAAAAGAATTAGAAGTGATAGAGGTGGAGAATTTAAAAATAAAGACGTAATCAAATTTTGTGAACTTTATGGAATAAAACATGAATTCTCACCACCTAGAACACCACAACTCAATGGAGTTGTTGAACGTAAAAATAGAACGATTCAAGAAGTTGCAAGGACAATGCTGTGTGAAAATAAATTACCTAAGTATTTATGGGCTGAAGCTGTTAACTGTGCATGTTATATTATAAATAGGCTCACTATTAGAAAGAAATTAAATAAACGCCTTATGAATTGCTAAACAATAGACAACCTAAAATAGATTATCTTAAAGTATTTGGATGTAAATGTTTTGTGCTAAACACTAAGGATAATCTAGATAAATTTGAACAAAAGTCTATTGAATGTATATTTGTTGGATATTCAACTAACTCAAGAGCATATAGGTGTTATAATCCTGCATCTAGAAAAATAATTGAATCCATACATGTGAAATTCAATGAAAATGCATGCTTTGAAGTTAGTGATAAACATCAACATAAACAAGAAACAAATGTTGAAAATATGTTTGATGATGATGTATTACTTGAGCCTGTACTTGATCATCTAGAACCAACTCCCCCTGAACAAGACATGCATGAACCCTTAGATGAAATGAATCAAGAAAATTTGCAATTGGAAGATGATACAACTAATGATCCAATTACATATGATAACATTCACACTAATGAAACTTTTGAACAAGATGAGGGTGAACCTAGTCAATCTAGGAATTGGTGGCACCCTAGAGAATTAATCATTGGAGATCCAAGTGTTGGGGTTAGAACACGTAGAAACATAAGTCAACTTGAAGGACATAGCTTAGTCTCACACATAGAACCTAAGAATGTTAAGGAAGCCTTAGGTGACATATCATGGATAGATGCTATGCATGAGGAATTAAATCAATTCACAAGGAACAACGTATGGGACTTAGTACCTAAACCTGAAGACAAGTCTATCATAGGAACTAAATGGGTCTTTAGGAATAAAATGGATGAACAAGGAAATATTACAAGAAATAAGGCTAGACTAGTCGCACAAGGTTATAATCAACAAGAAGGAATAGATTATGAGGAAACCTTTGCACCCGTTGCACGACTAGAAGCAATTAGATTGTTACTTGCGATTGCAAGTCTAAGTAACATTAAACTCTTCCAAATGGATGTCAAGAGTGCATTCTTAAATGGATACATCCAAGAAGAAGTGTTTGTCAAACAACCCCCTGGATTTGAAGATCCAAAGAATCCTAACCATGTTTACAAGCTTAAGAAAGCTTTATATGGTTTGAAACAAGCTCCAAGAGCTTGGTATGATAGATTTGCAAACTTTCTTATTGCGAATAATTATGAAAGGGGAACCATAGACAACACATTATTCCTAAGAAGAAAAGGTAATGATTTGTTAATAGTTCAAATATACGTAGACGATATTATCTTTGGTTCAACTAACCCTACCTTAGTAAAAGACTTCGAAGAATGTATGAAGTCAGAGTTTGAAATGTCAATGGTAGGAGAGTTGAATTATTTCTTAGGACTCCAAATCAAACAAACCCCTCAAGGAATTCACATTAGCCAACTTAAGTATGTCAATGATATGATTAAGAAGTTTGGCTTTGAAGAGTTGAAACCTACAACTACCCCTATGAGTGTAAGTACCAAACTTGATAAGGATGAAAATGGTAAACCTTTTGATGACACACTTTATAGGTCTATGATTGGCTCTTTGTTATACTTAACTGCATCAAGACCTGATATTATGTTTAGTGTGTGTATGTGTGCTAGGTTTCAATCTTGTCCTAAGGTATCACACTATAATGCAGTGAAAAAGATATTTAGATATCTTAAGCATACACCTCACTTAGGACTATGGTATGATAGAAACGCTAAGTTGGAATTACACGCATATAGTGATGCTGATTATGGTGGTTGCAAGTTAGATAGAAAATCCACTAGCGGCACATGTCAATTCATAGGAACCAATTTGATCTCTTGGTTTTCTAAAAAGCAAGCTAGTGTAGCTCTTTCTACCACTGAAGCCGAGTATATTGCTTTGAGTTTATGTACTACCCAAATACTTTGGCTTAAACAACAACTTAGTGATTTTGGCATTAAAATGAAAAAGATTCCAATTTTCTGCGATAGCACAAGTGCAATCAATCTTTCCCGGAATCCGGTGCTTCATTCTAAGGCCAAACACATTGAGGTGCGATACCACTTTCTTCGCGATCATGTTCAAAATGAGGACATAGTGATAAACCATATAAGAACTGATCATCAAATTGCTGACATCTTCACCAAACCCCTTAATCAAGCCACGTTTGAAAACTTGCATGCCAAGTTAGGTATGATGACTTACAATACCATTGTATAGTTCTATCTTTTGCATGATTTGCAAAATAAAGGGGGAGATAGAATAAGCACATGATTTTAGATTTTAGTTGGTAAGTAATCATCATTTGGTATGAAATGATAAGTTTCGATTGGTTATGAGTTGAGTATAGGTTAAGGGGGTGAGTATGAGTTGAGGGGGAGCAAACATACTATTTAAAAGTTGAAAACATTTGGTTAAATTTTTAATTATAAGTTGTGACATTAAAATCATGTTAGGTTATTTTGAAAATCATCCAAAAGGGGGAGAATGTTGAGAAATATGTTTGGATAATTTTCAAAGTCATGATTTTAAGTGTTACATGTCACATATGGTGTTATAAATGAAAAAAGATGAATAAGTGAAGAAAAATGATATTGATGTTTAGTTTTTTTTTGAAATGATTTTCTAAAATGTGATGAATTGGTTGTTTTCATTTGCATATGATTTATACATGTTCATTATGTGAATATTATGTGTTTTTGGTGATTTTAAATGTCTTGTGACTAACGTGCCTTGGAAGTTTCTACAACTTACCAAAAAGGGCAAAATTGGTATTTTGAGTTTTGTAGGAACATGATATGGTGGAAATATTTCAAGAGCACATTCTTATACTATTTATGTTGACAAAGTTGGTATCATGGTTATTTCTGACCATCGGGGTCATTTCTGGAGTTTTTTTTACACCAGGGGTATTTTGGTAATTTTACCTCCGAGGGTATTTTTGGTATTTTCACTCAAGGAATATCTTGAGTATATTATTATCTTCATTATGGAGCTGTGTTATTATTATTTTGAAGATAATATGGTGATCATATATCTTATTCTCTCAACCGATGATATTATTGACTATAGCTGGATATGTGACGATTTGAGATGTCACATTCTATTTTTTTCTTGAAGACCCTCTTATATATGTTATAAGAGAACATTTATCATCATTTTTCAGAGATGTTAAAGGTGTCAAAGGTGTGGAAATGATCTCAACATATTAGAAGAAATATTGAGGAATTTCGGTGTTACACATTGACATAATCTTGTCAATTGTTATCTATTTATTTCTTCTTCAAAAATCTGAGTTGCTACACTTATATATATGTGGAAAAACGTGATTGTTAAGGTGGATATGATGTGGAGTTCATTTTATGAGTTGGAGACAAGTGGACCAACCAAAAAGGAGCTAGTTGGCAAAATTGACAACTTGGAATTTACTAAAAATAGCCAACGGCTATATTGGTTTTATTGGGTATTTTCATCAGATTTTTGAAGTCAAATGAAGACTTTACATGTGCTATTATGATGCTTGAAGTTGGGGATAATTTGGTGGTATTATCCTTTCTTATTTTATTAAGAAAAAAATCAAAGTTTTTTTTGAAAATACAAAGTAGCCAACGGCTACTACTTGTAAATGGAGCTGAATTTTGACTTTGAAATGGTAATTGGTCACATGCCTATTCTTGTGCCAAAAAGTTGAGAAGATGGTGGAGTGGTTATGGCCTTATTATCTTCACATTTTCAAGATAATTCCAAGTCATTTTTCAAGGTGTTAAAATCGGCCAAAGTGGCATCCAAGGTGGACCAATCATGTTGTTTTATTTTGCCAAGTGTACAAAGCCAACCAATGATGAGAAGACATTTGGAGTTGATGATGAAGATGATGACACATTGGCATTCTTATCTTCAAGGCTCAAATCACACTATAAATAGAGGCAATGGTGAAGAAGATGAAACACACTTGAAGCTCACAAGCATTCTATAGCTTTCATATTCATCTTCTTGTTCTTGTTGTTGTATTTTGTTGTAGCAAAGTTGTTCTTAATATTTTGGTGAGCTACAAGCCTCTTGAGCTTCATTTGTAAGATTGATTAGCCATCTTTATAAGGCTACATCAATAGGTGTTGGAGGTATTGCAACTAAGTGTTGCTTAGAAGGTGATTATCCAAGTCTTGAGTAGGGTTGGTGTATAACCCAAGGATCAAGCTTGGCTCTTGTTGTAAGGTGTTCATATCATAGTGAAATCCAAGGAAAGGTGTTCCTTGGGACTGGAGTAGGTCACATTGACCGAACCAGGATAAATCCTCGGTGTTCTTCTCTTGTTTCTTTATTTCTGTTTTCTGCCCGTTTTTGACTGCAGTTTTCACCCAACTTCACACAATTTGAAAAAATAGCTAAACATTTTCAAAATTCGTGATTTTTGGTGGAGTTATACTTCAGACTGTTAGCTTTCATTTGCAACAAGAATCACTTGATTTGAGCAAGTAAAAGTTAGTCTTTCAGTCTTTGCAAGATAACTGCTCCAATCTGGCTGCAATCTGACCAGTTTTGAGAAAAGTTAAATTCTGTATTTTTCAAGAATTGTTTGAGGTCAGAGCCTTTTGGAAACTTCATCTACACATCCTAAGGAGTGTTTTGATATAAAGATCAACCTTTTTGGTTGAGTATTCAAAGAGAAACACTATTTTCAAAATCAGCAACATTCTGTCCAATTCTGTCCAGATTGACCATCTAAATCTTTTAATTTGTTTGAAGGGTCAAACGATCTTATTTTTGTCTGATTTTTGGACAGAGTCTTGTTAACTCATTGAAGTTTAATTCTGAAAAGTTACATAATTTTTGGAGTTGTGTACAATTATTTGTGAATTTTTGAAAAACGGGTTCTGAATCTGAGTTGGTCTCAGATTCTGTTTTCAAGGGGATTTTAACAAAGGGTTGTAGTGTAATTTCCGCTAACCACTATTCACCCCCCCCCTCTAGTGGTGTTCATTGCAGGTGCACGGTTCAACAAATCTGCATCAGTGTAAGCATGTAAGTCGAATGTAGAGTCCTTATCATACCAAATACCTAAGGTGGGCGTGTGCTTAATATAGCGGAATATTCTTTTTACCGCATTTAAGTGTGACACCTTAGGTTGACTTTGAAAACGAGCACACATGCATACGCTAAACATAATGTCAGGCCTACTAGCAGTTAAATATAGTAAAGAACCTATCATAGATCAATATAATCCATTATCAACGTCTTTACCATGTTCGTCTTTGTCTAATTTAGTAGTAACACTCATAGGCGTAGGGGATGGTTTCAAATTTTCAAAATTGAACTTCTTGATCATGTCATTTACGTACTTAGCTTGGCTTATATGAATTCCTTTACTCGTTTGCTTAATCTGCAAGCCAAGAAAATAATTAAGTTCACCAACCATAGACATTTCAAATTCAGCTTTCATACAATTCTCAAAATCTTTAACAAGTCTATGTGAGGTAGAACCGAAAATAATGTCATCTACGTAAATTTGAATAATAAGTAAATCTGATTTTTCTTGTTTCAAAAATAGTGTACTATCTATAGTACCACGTTTAAAATTATTTTCTAAAAGAAAAGTGGCAAAACGATCATACCATGCTCTCGGCGCTTGCTTTAGGCCATATAGTGCCTTCTTTAGTTTGTACACGTGATCTGGATGTTTCAAATCTTCAAAACCGGGTGGTTGCTTCACGTATACTTCTTCTTGTATAAATCCGTTTAGAAAAGCACTTTTGACGTCCATTTGATATAATTTAAAATCTTTCAAGCATGCAATAGCAAGTAAGAGTCGTATAGCTTCTAAACGTGCTACGGGTGCAAATGTTTCATCGTAGTCTATTCCTTCTTCTTGATTATATCCTTGAGCTACGAGTCTTGCTTTATTTCTAACGACCTTTCCTTCTTCATTCATTTTGTTCCTAAATACCCACTTTGTGCCTATTATTGTCTTATCTTGTGGTCGTGGCACTAAATCCCATACATCATTTCTAACGAATTGATTAAGTTCGTCATGCATAGCATCAATCTAAGATGAATCACTCAAAGCATCATGCACATTTTTGGGCTCAATTTCAGAAATCATAGCATGAAATTCATTTATTTCATCCGAAGTGATTCTTCTACGTGGTCGCACACCGTGAGTAATGTCGCCTATGATGAGATCTTGTGGGTGATCTCTATGCCATCTTGGTTGATTATTTTCTAAGTTATCATGCATTTCTATATGATCATGCATTTCTAGTGTCTCATTCATCTCATGCATATCAAAAGAATCATTATCTTCATCCAAAACGGGTTTCAATTCAAAATCATCGTCATATTCCTTATCTTTATCAATCTCTCCAAATTCATTGAATTTAACATGAATAGATTCTATGATTTGTCTAGTGAGAGGATCATAACATCTATATGCTTTTGAATTTATGGAATACCCAACGAAAATGCACTCAATTGATTTGGATTCAAATTTATCTAAATTATCTTTTGTATTCAAGACAAAGCATTTGCATCCAAACACACGAAAATAATCAATCTTAGGCATGCGATCATTCAAAATTTTGTAAGGCGTCTTATTTATTTTCTTTCTTATAGATAGGCGATTTACAATATAGCATGCACAATTTACGGCTTCCGCCCACAGAAATCTAGGCAATTTATTTTTGCAAAGCATGGTTCTAGCAATTTCTTGTAGTGTGCGATTCTTTCTTTCTACTACTCCATTTAATTGTGGAGTTCTAGGTGGCGAAAACTCATGTTTAATTCCTTTTTCTTCACAAAACGAAATCATTTCTTTATTTTTAAACTCACCGCCTCTATCGCTTCTTATTCTTTTCACATTTACGCTGTATTGATTTTCAAGTTGTTTAATTAATTTAGCGATTTCTACGGCGCTATCATCCTTATGTGCAAGAAATAAAGTCCAAGTATAGCGAGAAAAGTCATCAACAATCACACATGCATAGTGACGCCCACCAAGGCTTGTAGTGCGACTAGGACCAAACAAATCGATATGCAATAGTTCTAGTATTCTAGTCGTGCTTATCTCATTTTTAGGCTTAAGTGACTCACGTGTTTGTTTGCCTTTTATGCAAGATTCACACAACTGAAAGTTGTCTAAATCAAGCGTAGGCAATCCCCGTACTAGGTTCTTTCGCTGCAATTTTTCTAGTGTAGAAATACCTATGTGTCCTAAACGTCTATGCCACAAATTCACATTGGGTTCATTTGACATAAAACATTTAACTTTGGCGTCTACTACATCATCCATAGATAGTGTGAATATATTCCCTTCACGTTTTCCTTTTAAAACGGTTTCTTCATTTTTATTTATTATATTGCAATAAGGGTGAGTAAAACACACATTGAAACCATTGTCAACAAATTGAGAAATACTAAGAAGATTGTAAGATAAGTTGCTTACCAAAAATACGTTGGAGATTTGAAGTGTACTCGGATTGCCAATCGTACCTTTTCCAATGATCTTCCCTTCATTGTTGTCTCCAAAGGTCACGGATCCGCCTTTTGTGACCTTCTTTAATTTGGAGAACAGGCTCGGGTCACCCGTCATGTGCCTCGAGCAACCACTGTCAAGGAACCACTTTATTGATGTGTCTTTTGATGAGTGGTCTCCCTGCAATGTGAAAAGGTGATTTAGGTACCCTTTTAATTTTGGGTCCTTTCGAGTTAGTTAATCACCTTTTGGTAAAGGTACCTTTCGGTACCCATACTTGGGTGATCCTTCTCGGTCTATCAAATGGCAAGAATGTAGATGAAGGTGCGATATAGTATACATGTGATGCATGTATTTTGGGTCTTTGCCCAAGGACTCCTCTATACTCATTATATGAAGGACGTTTGTGATATGTCCTTGTGTGCGTGTGCGTAGTGCGAGGATGATATGTATTTTGTGTATGCATTGTTCTTTTCTTCTCATATCTATATGGTATAACGTTATATTTCACATGATATGAGGGAGTGGGGCGTGTGGAAGGGGGTGCTTTTTGCGTCATCTTAGACGCCACTTGATGCTTAGGGATGTCTACTTTCTTAGACACAACAAACTTGGTTGGTTTGGTTGATACTTCGTTAGTATCAACGTATCCCAATCCAGTTTTGTCACTGTCATGCTTTTGTGATAATATGATGCGATGCAACATGTTTGACCCTGTATCGAATTGTTTCATCATTTTCTCTAAGTCTGTATTCCTTGATTTCAAATTTGAAATCTCGGATTTCATTTCATTATTTTGAGAAGTTAATGATGAGATCTCGGTTTTTAATGCAGTGATGACACATGAAGACTCTTTCTTTGAATCGCTTAATTGAGCGACAAGATTCTCGTTAGAAGATTCTAACAGTTTCTTGTCTTCAATTAAACGTTTCTTTTCTTTTGCGAGAGTCTTAGTAAATTTATGTAACTCGAGATATTGACTAAAAAGATCATCATAAGAAGGTTCAGAGTCAGAGTCAGAATCGGATGATACCTCATTAGACGCCTTTGAAGCGAAGCAAACTTGAGCGGTCTCCTCTTCGGTCTCAGTTTCAGAGTCTGATGAGTCACTCCATGTGGAGGCCTTTAGTGCACGTTTCCTTTGTTTAGGATCTGAGACGAGTCTATTTTTGTTCCGCTCCTGGTCAGGGTATTTATTAGTTTGCTTTTCTTTGTTTGGGCAGTCATATGACAAGTGTCCGAGTTTGCCGCATTCATAACATTTAATGTCCTTATCATTTGACTTGTTTTTATTTCTCTTAGATGTAGTGCCCTTGTTTTTATTTCTAAATGACTTTCTCATGAATCTTCTTAGTCCTTTAGCCAATAGAATTAAATCATCATTATTTGATTCGGAATCACTATTATCTACGTGATCGGAGGGAGGGGAGACGTATTCATTTGATTTAAAAGCAATTGTCTTACCTTGTTTGGTTGATTCCGATTTCCGAATAATAAGTTTGTTTTCATAAACTTTGAGTGAACCAATGAGTTCTTCCATTTTTATTGATTTAGTCTCCTTGCTTTCTTCTATAGCAGTCACTTTAGGATCCCATTCCGAAGGAAGGCTCCGTAGGACTTTCTGTACCTTTTCCTGCGTAGTAAAAGACTTACCAAGAGACTCAAGAGAGTTATAGATGTTAGTCAAACGAAGATCCATATCTACAATTGACTCATTAGGCAACAACTTAAAAGACTCAAGAGTAGACATGAGCATATTAATTTTAGACTCTTTTACTTGACTTGTGCCTTCGTGTTTCATTTCTAAGATTCTCCACATTTCTTGTGCACTCGAACAATTCGACACATAACTAGACTCACTCTTACTTAAACCATTTAAGAGTAACTGCATAGCCTTAGCATTCATACTCAGTTTCTTTTTATCTTCACTAGTATATTCTTGTCTAGTTTTAATAACTTCTAAAGTAACTCCGTCTACAGTGGATACATTAGATGGGACATATGGACCATCTTCAATTATTGACCAAAGATCTATATCTATAGCCATAAGAAAAAGTTTCATCCTAAGTTTCCATTGAATAAAAGACTCACCGTCAAAAAGTGGAGGCCTTTGGCTCGACATACCTTCTTGTTCGGTTTTGAGATTTGTGGATGCCATCTCACTGAATCGTTGGATTCCTTGTAGTGAGTATTCCTGCGCTCTGATACCACTTGTAGGATCTGCAAGGCACCACTAGAAGGGGGGGTTGAATAGATGGTGCAGAAAGTGTGCTTTTTAAGATTTCTTTAAACCTAACCAATTTAAGTTCCGAAAACAGATTCTGTTATCAGGACCAGTTTTAAAACGTTTTTAAAACTAGGTTAGAGGTCTCCAAAAATTATGAAATTTTGAGAGAACTTAGCCTCAGATGTTATGAGGGTCCCCTAAAAATTTCAAATCAAAATTCAACCTTTAACCCCTTCAAAAACCGTTGGCACTCAGATTGTGCAAATCTGCCAGAAACGGTAGTTGGTTTTGAAAAATTAATTCCTATTTGTGTGAATGTCCAAATGATCTGAAAATTTGACCAATAACTCCTCACACACTATATTGAAATGGGTTGAAACAGTTTTTGAAAATTCTTTTGGGAAGTAGGTCAAATATCACCAAAGTCTCAACCTTTGCACGTCTGAAAATCAGACTGCACTAGTCTCAGAACGTTTGATGTTTGACTGACCTATACTTGTCCAAAAGGGTTGAAACTTGTGCCAAATTAACCCTAGAACTTTTATGTATGTTTCTGGAAATTTTTATAATTTTTGAAAATCGTTTGCTATTTTTCCGAACGTGAACAAAACGTATAACCAGTGCAGAAACTGAAAAGCAAATGCTGAAAGTAAATTGCACCAAGAATTTTATACTGGTTCGGTTATAAACAACCTACTCCAGTCTTCAAGGAACACCTTCCTTGGTTCACACTAATTTCACACACGCAGTACACCTTACCGCAGGGTTGATAGAGTTACACCTTAACTCCAACCCTTTACAAACCTTGTATTGTGAGTACAATTCACACGAACACCACCACCTCGCTAGAATGAAGATTGATCACACCTTGATCAATCTTTTACAAAGATGTATGAATGGTGGTTTCTATGAAGCCTATTCAAGAATGAAAGAAGTAAAGTACAATAGGCTTTTTACAAGAGAAGAAAGAAAGAAGATGTAGGAGAAAAGAGGCTTGGCACTTTGATCACTTTAGAATGCAAATCTTGGTGTTGTATTTGTTTGTTCTTCTCTTCTCTTTTTATGAAGTCCAGCCGTCCACCCCTATGCTTCTCCCCCTCTTGAAAATTTCCTTTTAAGTGCTTGAGAGGGTGTGAGACATCATGGTGACAATGTTTTGCTTACTTGGCATCACTCCATTGGACCATCATTTAGTCATTGCTTACTTGGCACCTTTTGATTGGCTCAATGTCGTCATCATTTGATGACATGGAAAATCTGAAATAAACACTAAATATTTGCCAAATAATCAATTATCAAATCATGCCATAATTCTCAAATTTTGTCATAAAGTGCAAGACACACAAATATCTTCTTTCCATCACATGAAAATCGGCCAGCACTTGTTTTTCAATGCTGAAATTTTCAGCATTTACAACATGAGATAAATCCAGATTTTTTCCATTTTCCTTTGAATTTTTGCCATAAAAATAAATCAATTTGATAAGGTAAGTCTTGCTACCAAATGAAGAATGAACTTGGACACAAAAAGGGAGCAAGATTCGGCCACTATCATCTTCACACATGCTGAAAAATTTCAGCATGTGTGATATGTAAAATATCACACTTAATAACCTTACATACAATTCAAATCATTTCCATAACTCCTTTGATTTATCCTTTAATGAAAAATTGACAAAATATCTTGCTTAACCATGAAGAATTCGCCATGGCTAGTGTGACATGCTGAAATTTTCAGCATGTGACATAAGAGAGGTATATGTTGAATACTTACCTTTTGTAGCTTCTCTCTTTGATTCATCAACATTGTATGATTGATTCTTGACCAATCAACATGCCAACAAGGCTCCACATGTGCTCCATCTCAGCTGTAGTGACGTTTGAAAGTGTATATACATGTGCTGAAATTTATTTTTGCTAACTTCGTAAAATAGTGCACATTCAATAATACACACATGTAATATTCCAATCAGCCCTTAATTTAATTATCTAGAACACTTTAAGATGTATATTATATGTAAAAATTGTCTAGATACGTGTCACATCATGGTCAAGAAAAACTTTCCATGTTAAGTGCGTAGAAAACCGAATTTTCGATATTTATCGATTACCCGATTTTTCTCTAATTTAAATTCCAACTTTTGCACATGATATATATATTATGTTATACATAATATATATAATATATATTTTAAATTTCAGCTCTTGGCTGATTTAAAATGGTACCATAAACATGTGACAAAAATAAAATTAGAATTTCCACATTTTGGCCTAAATGTGGAGTGATTTGTGTGTGCCAACATGGAAAGTATTTTTGGCTAATCACACCATGTGTATCACGAAATTTTCATCAATTTTTGATGTATATGGGCTGGCCATTTATTTATGGCAAGTACGTGACACGTTGGCGAAGTTTCGGTATTCGCCCGATACGACAAATTTCGGTTTAGAACCTTTTATCGTGTCGTATTTAATTTGTCATCACCATATCTTATATCATATGATATAAGAGCTGAATATACTCATAAATATGAGTTAAGTATAGTGGTGTGACGATAACGTACGTACGTAAGATATATAACGTGTCGGTAGTACGTTGGAATACATGTGTATGTGCCTTTTATAAAAAATCTGAAAATATAGTATATATATGTGTAAAAAAAACGTGTGACATTGAATGTGGGGAGGAGGATAAGACTTTCCTTCCATAGCCATGTTGCCTTTGTGCCTTTTCCAAATGCATCTTCCTTTAATGAACTACTTAGTTTATTAAACTAAGTACTTCACTTAATGAACTACTTTAGTTCATTAATTGTGGCACCTGAAAATAGTATAAACTCAAAAAATGTTCGCCATATGATGTAAGCTTTAATGCTTCATGGCTCGTTAGTACGGCAACATAATATATAAGCTAAATAAGCCAAGTAGTGACAGGTTATCATGCATACATGTACACACTTATACACGTTTGTATATATGTATATATATTCAACGTTTCTTATTTTGAAATCACTCAAACCCTCTTATTTCTACAACACCAACCCTATTCAAGACTTGGATGAACAC
The DNA here is from genome assembly GCA_036186865.1 of Eustoma russellianum. NCBI lineage: Eukaryota > Viridiplantae > Streptophyta > Magnoliopsida > Gentianales > Gentianaceae > Eustoma > Eustoma russellianum. The sequence continues at coordinate 14,124,151 of AP025044.1, read as the reverse complement.
CTTCTATGCAACACTTAGTTGCAACACCTCTATCATCTATTGATGTAGCCTTATAGAATTGGCTAATCAATCTTACAAATGAAGCTCAAGAGGCTTATAGCTCAACAAATATAACAAGAACACCTTTGCTACAAAGTATGAAACAAGAACAATAAGAAGAAGATGATAGCTAGACAAATCAACCAATGCTTTCAAGTGAGATTCAAGTGTGTTTTATCTTCTTCACCATTGCCTCCTATTTATAGTGTGAATTGAGCCTTGGAGATACGGATGCACATGTGTCACCATCTTCATCATCAAGTCCAAGTGTCTTCACATCATAGGTTGACTTTGTACACTTGGCAACATAAAACAAAATGATTGGTCCACCTTGGCACAATAATATTGGCCAAAAATTACACCTTGGCATGTCATAATTATCCTTTGCAAAATGAAGATATTAAGAGGGATAATGCCACAAGAATACCTCAACTTCTAGGCTTGAAAATAGGACATGTGAAGGCTGAGAGTTTGACCTCAAAATCAGCCATTTTAAATCATGTAGCCGTTGGCCACATATTCAAAATTTTCAATTTGTTCAAGTTGGCAAAGCAACTTTTGCCAACTAGCCTCTGTTTGATTTGCCCACTTGTCACCAAGCCATAAAATGAATAACACATCATCACCAACTGAATATACATGTTTTTGGACCAATATATATGTATATCAACTCAGATTTTTTAAGAAAAAATCCACAAATAATAATTGATAAGATTATGTCAATATGTAACACCAAAATTCCAACTATTTTTTCTTGTACGTAGTGATCATTTCCACACCTTTAACACCTTTGATATCTCTGTATAATGATGATAAATATGCTCCCATAACATATATAAGAGGGTCTTCAAGAAAGAAACAGAATGTGACATCACAGCTCGTAACATATCCCGCTATAGTCAATAATATCATCATGTAAGAGAAATAATATTAAATCACCATATAATCTTCAAAATGATCATAGCTCAACTGCAGAATGATAATAAAAATATACTCAAGAGATTCTTTGAGTGAAAATACAAAAAATACCCTCAGGGATGAAATGATCAAAATGCCCCTGGTGTAAGAAAACTCCAGAAATGACTCCGATGGTCAAAATGAATATTATAACACCTTTTTCATGATGAATAAGATAAGAATATGTCATTGAAGTATTTCCACCATATCATGTTCCTACAAAACTCAAAATACCAATTTTGCCCTTTTTGATAAGTTGTAGAAACTTCCAAGACACATTAGTCACAAGACAATTATAATCACCAAAAACACATAATAATCACATAATGAACACGTATAAATCATATACAAATGAAAACAACCACTTAATCACATTTTAGAAAAATATTTCTAAAAACTCTAGACATCGATCGATCGAAGTGCCTCAGCTTCAGAGATCGATGTCTCACAGTAAGCTTCAGAATTTGTTTCTGACCTACATCAATCGATCGAAGTGAGGGTTCTATGTACATCGATCGATCGATGCGTCTCAGGTTTAGAGATCGATGTCTCACCGTAAGGTCTTGAACTTTCACTGCCTTACATAGATCGATCGATGTGAGGGATCGAAGTACATCGATCGATCGATGTGCAACAACACGTGAGATCGATGTCGACTTTTTTAACTTTTAACACCATGTGTGACGTTTTTATTCATTCACCACTTAAAATCATGAATGAAAAAATTATCCAAACATATTTCTCAACACTCTAGTCCCAAGAAACACCTTTTCTTGGATTTCACTATGAAATAAACACAAATATAACAAGAACCAAGCTTGATCCTTGGGTTAAACACTAACCCTATTCAAGACTTGGATAAACACCTCTATGAAACTCTTGGTTGACACACCTTTACCCCCTATTAGTATAGCCTTATAGATTTGGCTAACCAATCTTTCAAATGAAACACAAGAGGCTTGTAGATCTACAACAAATTTCTCAAGAACACCTTGGCTACACAAAGAATGAAACAAGAATGAAGAGAAGAAGATAGCAAGACAATGAGCATCAACTTTTTGCTTTCAAGTGTGTGTTCTTCTTCTTCACCTTTGCCTCCTATTTATAGTGTGAAATAGGCATTGAAGATATGACCTCCAATGTGTCACCAACTTCATCATCAATGCTTAAGTGTCTTCACATCATTGGTTGGACATATAAACACCTTGTACACTTGACAAAATGAAACAACACAATTGGTCTAGGAAATTCAATATGGCCGAAATTTGTCTTCAATATAATATGGAAATAGTGAAGATAATAAGTAAGGATAAGATGGCATATTTCCTCCAAGATTGTCTCAACTCCTTGGCACAATAATAGGCATGTGATAACTGAAAAATTCAAACAAATCAGAACCCTTTTTCCACCTTGTAGCCGTTGGCTACATTTCAAATATTCTAATTGCCAACTAGCTTGTTTTTGGTTGGTCCATTTGGCATAAAATCATAAAATGAATACAACATAATTTCCACCTCCAAATACATGTTTCGAGGGCTGTATATATGTATATCAACTCATATTTAATGAAGAGAAGTCAACAAATAATAGTTGACAAGATTATGTCAACATATAATTTCGAAATTCCCACAATTTCTCCTTGTATGTTGTGATGAATTCCATACCAAGAACACCTTCGAATTCTCTGAACAATGATGATCGAGACTCTCCAATAATGTATATAAGAAGGTTTTCAACAAAAAATCGAATGGGACATCGAATACCATCACATAGCCCATTACCGTCGATAATATCATCAAATGAAAGAAATAATAGAAAAACACCAAATAATCTTCAAGATAATCATAAATCAACTATAGAATGAATATAATAAGATACTCAAGAGATTCCTTGAGTAAAAATTGTTAGTGTATGTGCCCTAGGCCATGATTTGGATATTTATGTTATGCATTTATTATTAATAAAAGAGGTTTTATTATCATTATTGTTGGTTAGTATGTTACACAATTTTGATATATGTCCCTGATTCATTATTTTTATAGAGATAAAATAATTTATAATCA
>AP025044.1:14109802-14121082 GCA_036186865.1 Eustoma russellianum | reverse complement strand
CCCTGATTCATTATTGTTATAGAGATAAAATAATTTATAATCACTATGAGTATTGATTTGATAATCATGAGATGATTATGTGTATGGTGATACGAATCAATCTCATAGATACTTGTTAGAGAACAGTGTATTGGATAGACCCATCATGAGATTGCTACATGGATTAGCGTCATAAGTAAATCTCATGATAGTCATGTTTTAATCCTTTGACTTGAGATTGTCATAGTTTCCAACATAAGGACTATTATATTTTGACACGATCAAACGTTATCCGTAACTGAATAATAATAAAGGTCATGATTGAATGTGATAGAAATTATGTAGAGGATATTGAACAATCAAGATAGAATTTGTCCCTCTCTTTTGAGAGAGATATCTTTGGGCCCCTCGATTAGTGAGACTGTGAAATGCATGGCCGTGCTCAAATGAATTGATAGTGTGATCAATATCATTTGTTTTATCAGTCTACTTAGAGATCGAGTAATCATATGTTTGAACTATATAAGTATGACGCTGACCATGACTTATGTTCAAACTAGATATCGTGTGACAAAGGGATTAATGCATGTACTATTATTAGGCTAGTTGGACTTTACTCGTATTAATTGGGTAGTTGTAATGCCTTGCTAGAGGCCAATTATGACTTGTTGGTTTAATAGAGATTTAATCAACTGTGAATTAATATGGGCCTATCGGGTCACACACAAGAATGCGTAAGGCTCAGATTAATAATATTAATAATATTAATATTGGATATTAATTATTATTATTATTATCGTTTTTAATATTAATAATATTAATATTGGATATTAATTATTATTATTATTATTATTGTTTTTTTTTGGTGATTATATATACATGTGTGTTATCGGATAATAACGACAAAATCTATATTTGATATGGATTTTGAATATCCTGATAGAATCCGTATCTGATATGGATTTTGATTGGCATCAACTAATCCGATTAGGACTCGGATTTTGATGTCTACGTATGTGTATATATATTTGTGTATCTCGTATACACTAGACACACGAAAATACACAGAGTCATCAAAGAAACCCTAGAGCCGTTTTTGTGAAAAACCGAGTTCTTCAGCCGCGCCGTTTGAAGAGCTAGCACTCCGGACGGAAGCGTTCGTGTGGATACCGACAGAGGGTGATCGTATTTTCACACCTACTTCATCTGCGTAATTCGGATCTACAAAGGTAGTTTTCGAGTTTCTTTCATCGAATTAAACGAACAACATGGATCCTTGGTAGGAAATCGGAGATCAAGTTTTTGTTTTCCGCTGCGCGTTTTGCAGTGATCTCGGTTGATTTCCTAACAAAAATAGCGAAACTACAACCCTGGTGAGAGAAAACTCCATAAATGACCCCGACGGTCAGAAATAGATATAATGACATCTTTGTGATGATAAATAAGAGATAAATATGCCTTGAAACATTGTCACAATGTCAAGTACCTACACAAACTCAAAACACCAATTTTGCCCTTTTTGGTAAGTTGCAGAAACTTTCAAGGCATGTTAGTCACAATGCATTATATTTATCGAAATCAAATAATAACAACATGATAAACACATATAAATCATGTACAAATGAAAACAACCATTTTATCACATTTTAGAAAAAAAATTCTAAAAACCTTAGACATTGATCGATCGAAGTGCTTTCGCTTGAGAGATCGATGTCTCACAGTGAGTTTCAGAGTTTGTCTCTGACCTACATCGATCGATCAAAGTGAGGGTTTGATGTACATCGATCGATCGATGTGTCTTAGGTTTAGAGATCGATGTCTCACAGTAAGGTCTTGGTTTTTTCCTGCCTTACATAGATCGATCGATGTAAGAGATTGAAAGTACATCGATCGATTGAAGTGCAATAACCTGAGAGATCGATGTCATTTTTCTTTACTTTTCAACTTTTAATCATTTATAACATTATGTGTGACATTTTTTTAAGTATCTACCACTTACAATCATGGCCTTGAAAATTATCCAAACATATTTCTGAACACCTCAACCACAACCAACTCAACAAAGCCCTACCTCTCATGTGGATAAGGGAAAATCTCCGATGGAGGAGGGTAGTGGTTCAGAGTTTCCTTTTAATGCGGACGATGAAATTAACGATCTCCATCGTTTTTAGATCAATAGGGAGAAGATCTCACCAAAGAACAAATTCGGATTTATGATCTTGAAAAGGACAATGAAACTCTCCAAAAGAGGGTCAAGACACTAGAAACAGAGCTTAACGCTCAAAAGTCCAAGTATCAGAAACTCAAGACAAAACTCAAGCCAGCCATATCCGGACTATGTTTCTCCTCTGATGAAGAATAGAGTTCCTCTTTCCCCACATTTCCCTCTTAGCTATATAATAAGGTTTAGAAGTTGATTTTCATTATGTATCTCAAACTTCGTTTTATATTAATGATACTTTTACTTATCCTTCATTTTTTTATGCTTTCAAACAGGAGAAAAGTTGATATTAGTATGATGGTATGCTTGCTTGAAATTAGTATGATGGTATGATGGTATGCTTTCTTGATATTAGTATGATGGTATGCTTGCTTTATATTAGTATGATGATATGCTTGCTTGACTGAAGTTGATATTGGTATGTGATATTGGTATTAATGATGGCATATGCTTGCTTGATGGAAAGACATCAGTCTCTCCAGGAGAGACTTCGATCGATCGATGTCAAGCAGGTTCAAAACTGGAAACTCTCTGAAGGACATCGATCTCTCAGCTCAGGCACTTTGATCGATCGATGTCCCTCAGAATTCAAACTTTTATGAACATTGGAACAAAATCCAAAGGAGATTCATGATGTTTTCTCTTTCCAATCTTGCTCAAATTTCTTGTGGACTTTTCTCTAACCTTATGCTTCCTTGACTATTATATCCATGTCTAAGTTATTCTAGGTTGGATATTGAGGATCAAATCACTCTATAGGGTGGCTAAAGACTAAATGGACATTATCATGGCATTTGATGGAGTTGAAGACATAATAGAGGCTCCAAAAACGTGGTGTAACACCTCCTATAGATGGATGAAGCTCAGGTGAGGCATTTATATACTTTCACCATCATCAAGCTTTATTCTTCTTTGTTGTATATTTTTCTCATATGTGTAAAGGTGCTTAAAGCTTGTTAAGCCTTTCTTTGCCCTTTATTATTGTATATTAAGAGATAGTGAGTCTAACACAAGAGGAACCATAAATATTTGATCTCTTGCTTGTGTTTAGACTAGTAAGAAAGTGTCATCCACACTATTTCTTTTAATCCACTGTGCGAAAGTTCTTGAGAGAACTTTGTTGAAGTTGTGAGGTAGCAAAAAAGTTGTTCTTGCTTAGAGCTGTAGTTTTTGTAGTTGCACATAGGTATTTTGTGCAAGAAGTTGCTTTTGTGATTGCTTACACTAAGGTGTCAGTGTAAGTATTGCGGTGGTTGTTAGAGTAGTTGTTGAAAATCCACTTTGACAACAAAGTGATAGTGGAGTAGAATCATTTACGATTCAAACTACTCTATATCTGGTGTATTCATTCATTGTCTTTCATCTCCAATTCTTGTTTTGATTTTGAATTCCATGTGAGTTGATCCAAATAAGAAAATTCCGTAAAATTACCCAACACTCTGTTCATCTCCTCTCTAGAGTGTTTTACGGCCCAACATGATGGACCTTCGAGACCTGTCCCAAAGAGATACAAACACAAGAAAACTACATGGGTTGTTGAACTTGAAGTCTTGACATCCATCCGCCAAGGGCTCACCAAAGACAACTTCCCTTGGATGAAAAAGAAGTTTGACACCGATGTCACTTAACCTCCAACTCACGCTTCAAAAGGTATCCACCTTTCCCTCCATTCTCACTATTATATGAAGAATGAAAAAGCAATAGCAGGCCAGTGGTGCCCTTGAAATTGATTCAAGTTAGTGACTTCACTGAAGCTCACAACGCAAATCAAGTCATTGCACTCCTCGATCGTCAAGGAGAGTGAGAGTGAGAATGAGGGGCTGAGTGACTTCTCCGTATTTGACTGGAGTGACAAATACGGAATTAGTGAGCAGGATGTCAAATTCGATCGGGAATACTTCCCATCCAAAAAGACTCAAAATATGCCATTGGTAAATTGCACTCTGTTGGCTGTGGTGACATACTACGTTAACGATAAAGCGACTAGAAATCCAAGCAACATGGATTTCTATGTCACCTACCTATCAAGCATGAGACCCAGTTGAACTTGGGCTGGATTATTATGGAAGTCATGATGGATGCTCTTCAGAAGGGATCAAAGGCCCTCCCTTTTGCCAATGTGGTCACAATTTTGATAAAATCCAAAGGTATTGAGATAACTGAAGGATCAATCACAAAGGTGTCCAAGACAAACTATTATGACAATTTCAACATTGCCCAAGCCCTCAACTCTTAAAGACGAAAGGCCACTACGATTTCTGACATTGCTTCTGAGGTTGATGAAGGACCTCAAGATGGTGAAAGTTGTAGCAATAACACTGAATTGCTATCACAAATTTAGTCACTGGAACAAAATGTTCAACGGTTGGAGCTTCGCGATAAAGAGCATGAGGCTCGGCATGTATGGAACGAATATCGCATGACAGTTTTCAAGAGCGCCATCTTGAAATAGATGTCGTGGATGCAATTCCCATCTGATTTTGATGATTTAAGGGGAGAAAGTGGTGCTGGTGGTGCTGCTGGAATTGGTGGTGTTGGTGGTGAGGCTGGTGGTTTAACAAGTGGCTTTGCTGATTTTGCAACTGGTGGAGGATTTGGATTTGGAAGCTTTACATTTGGAGGCGGAGATGCTGGTGCAGGAAATGAGTAGATAATAATGGTGTTTTGTTTAGCTTTTTAGTGACTGGATTTTTCTATTTATGATGACATTAGAACCATATTTTTGCTTGTGATGATGTGAATATCAATGAAGTTGATTTCCTTTGTCTATGATGAAACGTGATGATTTTGTTCATAGTTATATGTACTATGACATTTGATTCATCATGTCTATCTAGAAAATTTTAGGCATAATGTGAGGGGGAACATAAGTTAAGAAGGAGTTAACTTTAAAATTATGCATATTGTGAAATCATCAAAAAGAGGGAGATGTTAGAATATGATAGGTTTTGATGATTTGCACAATTGACACTTGGAACGCCTAGTAAGGCGCCTCATGTGAAGTGGTTGGAGAGCAGTACACTTCGAACGCCTTCATAAGGCACTTCATGTGAAGTGTCTGGAAACTAGAACACTTCGAACGACCAGATAAGGAGCTTCATGTGAAGTGTTTGGAAACCATAACTCTTTGAGCGTCTAGATAAGGCGCCTCATGTGTCAAGCTGTGTAACAGTACACTTTGAACGCCTTAACAGACACTTCATGTGTATGACAAAAGTCAACTGTGGCTGTTTTCTCCCAAAATATGAACGAATATCAAACTACTTTTGACAAAACTTAGAATTACTTCGACAAGTATGAAGGCTGTAATTAGGCGCTTCATGTGACTTCGAACGAGTTTTGTTGCCCACAATAGGTGCTTCATGTGACATTGAACAAGTGTACCTTATCCACTTACGGCGCTTCATGTCACATTGAACGCTAGTTTCAACACACATAAGACGCTCCATGTCACATTGAACGCCTGTTCATAAATCACATCATGCGCTTCATGTGACTTAACGTTACAAATGTTTTATGCTGCACTTTCTTATGATTACTATACATTTGTATCTTCTCTCTTTGTGAAACATCACATGTTACACTCTCACTGTTGAAAATGCTCTCCTTCATCTTTGAGCTTTCAAGAAGAAGCTTTGAAGCTTGTATTCATCCATGAAGAAAATCTCCATTGAAGATGACTTATCATCACAAGAGACAAAACTTCCCTTTCTCTCCTCCAGCATGACAATGGCTAGGAAGTGATTAAAAGAAGGCTTTTCATCATTTTTCATCCTCAACTTTCTACCTATGAGCTCTCAAGTTTCTCTCAAGCTTTTGCTCTCAAAATAGTTGTATCATTGTGTATTTTACTTTATTTGTGAGAACTGTGATTGTAAAGAAGAAGAGTCTTCTTCTTGAGTGAAGATTGTGAAGAGTTAAGTGTAGATTGTTAGTCAAGAAGCAAGGGTGCTTCTTGTTTGAAGAAATACAATACTTGGAAGGTTAGTTGATGGTGTTATAGTGCATCATACTCCCAACAAGAATTCCTTGAGAAGCTAGGAAGTTCTTTGGAAGCTAGACTTCAAGGTGGTTGGTATTTCTTGTTTATGGTCTAGGCGTGTGGCCTAGTTTCTCTCTTTGTAAGTTTATCTTTGATTGTTGTTTTTCCCAAAAGAAATAACAATCTCTGGTTCAAAAATCCTTCTTGTGAAAAACCAAGAAGGTAGAGGAGTAGGGTCTTTGACTTGAACCTCTATATATTTGGTGTTCCTTACGCTTCCGCAAGTTTATTCATTTTTAAGAACACACTCAAAAATTGATTTGTTCTCATCATTAAAAAATATCCAAAAAAAATCCATATTTGGTGAACACACTATTAAACCCCATTCTAGTGTTTTTTAAGGGAGCTAACAATAGCAAACTCGTGCTCATCTATGATGTTTTGCAGGTTATGGACTTATACATAAGGAGAATAGACATGGGATCTTTCTTTAATAAATTGCACATCTCTAGACATGTTATATTCTAGGAATACTGTATTCCCTCCTCTTTCTAAGTTTCATTAATTTGTGCATACTGACTCTCTGTAGTTTTACAGATTCATCACTGATACAAGAAAGAATGTCGTAATCAATATCTGACCTTCAAACGCCTACTGAACTTGTATCAGATGATGATCATGTTCCTAAACCGACTATAGATATTCTTGTTCGTCCTTCTACTCGTGTAAGATAACCTCCACATTGTCTATATGATTTTCAATGTTATTTTTCTATTGCTTCTCTCTATGAGTCTTAATCTTTTCGTGAAGCAAGTATTGAACTCTTGGCAGCATGCTTTGAATGAGGAGCTTCAGTCTATGGAACAGACTAATGCACAATACTTACTGGATCTACCTCCAGACAGGATTTTTTTTTTGTTGAAACTTGGGGTTACATGAGATAAAGTTTATATCCACTCAAAACTTTAAAGTAATGGATGGTTGTATCCATTATCATATAACCCATATATTCTCAAAGTGCGCAATGTGGGACTATATTCTCAATACCCGCTCTCACGTGGCAACGTGACTTGACATACACACGCGCATTAGAACTCGTCCTCAATCACAAACCACAAGCCACGCATGAACATTTGAACTTAGTGAGGGAGATGTGAGTCCATCTATTAGAACTCGCCCTCAATCACAAACCACAAGCCACGCATGAATATTTGAACTTAGTGAGGGAGATGTGAGTCCATCTATTAAACTTGCTCTGATATCATGTCGAAACTTGTGTTTATCTGAGGTGAGGCTTATATACACTCAAAACCTTAAAACAATGTGTTATGATACTCTATTCTCATATAACCTATATATTTTTCTCAAACTGGACGATGTGAGACTATATTCTTAATATTTTTGTTGGTCGTAAATTGATTTAGGTAATTAAAAATGACCCGTGGAACTATTAAACAGTGTGAAGCTCGTTTAGAAGTCAAAGGATACACTCAATAATATGGCATCAATAACGGGGACACGTTTTCTCCAATAGCTCGAGCCACAATATGTTCGTAGTCTCTGAGCTATTTCTGCACTTCGTAAATAGATAGAGGCTTTTATAGATGGAGCTCATAAATGCCTTTGTTCATGGTGATTCAACATCAGATGTGCACATGCATCGTCATCCGATTACCATTCTCTTCATAAAATTAACTTGTATAGTATAAAGAAAGCTTACGGAGTTTGGTTTGTCATACTCAGTTTCACTTTTACTAAATTCAGTTTTGCTCCCTGTTTGTACGTTTCGGCGCATTTTGGTCCTCAAACTAATGGTGAAATTATCTTGATATTGTTGTAGAAGATGGGAAAAAAAATAGTCGTACTTGGTTGATCAAACACCTTGTGTCGCCTAAGATTGAACGGTATTAAAGAACTATTTTGTGTCAAACAAATTATTTTCTAGGACAAAACGAGTCTTCTTTTATACCAAAATGGTATCAGGAGCAACAATATTTTGAACAAAAATAAACTCAGATTTTGATTTGTATAGAAGATAATGCGGAAAAAAAGTAGAAAAAATAAATTACTTATAGTCCCCTCCCCCCCCCCCCCCCTCTCTATCACTCCGTTTCCTTTTAACGTCTGGAGTTCATAAAACGGGAAAAAAATTCTTTTAATGCTCAATAGTTAATTGCATGTGCAATTGGGAACATACATTACGCATTTAAAATGGTTTTAAAGCCAATAAATGACAAAGAATGGAGGTTACATTGCAAAATGCCTTTTGATTACTTTTTGAGCATATTATAAATTACAATTATGCAGACAAAAAAAACCAAACTTTTGGTGAATAAATAAATGTGCAATGAAGACTTTCTTTTTAATGTTTCGGTCAAATCTTTATTCTGAAACTGTTTTATCATTCCAAACCGACAGCAATATACATTAATATTTCACAAAAAGGCTAATAACATGATTTACGTTACAAGACTTTGACCATATCTATTTCGATTTTGGAAAAAAAAACTTTTGCATCTTTAAAGAAGAATTTACACATTAAAATAGTTTAACCTCTATATTTATTTATACCAAAATCAATGCAAAAGTCCGACTCAAAAATTTTGGCAATTTCATTTACTTATGACATAACTTCTCATAAACATATAACATAAATTCTTTTGAAATAAGTTAAGTTTATCAACAATGCCCTACCATTTCAAAAGGATTAGATTAATTTTCGACTATGGACCACGCTTAGATTAAATAAAACTTATTTTATAGAGTAATAATTGAAGTTATCACTTCTATGAACAATAAAATATTATTGTAAAATAAAAACATTTGTTAAACAAACTACAATCGCATAATATTGTTGTTCAACGCTATTATACACGAATAGTCTTGTCTTAGTAGCTAATGAGTACTCTAGAGATTCAGTCAAATAATCTTATAAAAGTGATCCGACTCCTCATTCAGATAAATTCATCAAGTACGTACGGCTACCAATACACCGATAGAAGGACTATGAGTTCATTAGGAACTTTATTCAACCTCACAGGTATCTTATATTTATAAGCACTCTATACACACCTTAGGAAAACATGTAGGTATTTCAGAGTACATCATAGACTTGTTATTTTCTACATGAACCTACTTCATGGGATGACCAATCACATAGGTTGAGTTACCATCTTCATCGACTTCAAATTGGATTCAGTCCCATTATCCTTGCTGTTTCCAAAATTGCTCTGCTCCTAACGGGTCTAAAGGATCTACCAAATTTAATTTCAATTTCACATAACCGACAAAAATAATTCTTGTTTATAACAATTCATTTACAACATCTCTCAATTTCATTCGTCAACCTTCATTATTGGTTATATGTAACGCCCCGTCCGAAACTAGGTCTCCGGCCTGGTGCACCTACTGTAATCAGCTATGAGGAGTACGATGCGTCGATACTATACATGTACATGTCGACATGGATAATGAATCGATAAACGGAAACAACATAATATAAACAAATCACAATCGACATGCAATACACTACATCATGATCTATACAAGTCATAATATACAGAATAATGGAATCTTCTAAAATACATCATAAACCAAGACCTAATGCATTAAAAGCAAATCCCTCGGTATGTTTCATCAGTATCAGTGGTCTATCTAGCATGTCCTCAACAAGCTTGTGTAATGATACCTGTTATCTGTAATGTGATCAGGCAAGTATGAGCGATAGCCAACTTTTAATCGCTCAGCAAGTAGTCCTACTAGGTACGACATGTGGATCATACATGGGGAGACGGAGTTACAAATCATAATAACCATAAATATCGAATATAATAAGTACGTCTCCATTTTAACAAGTAAAGTATAATAACATAATTGTAAACTGGAAGCAGGTAAATAAGGAAAATTTCACGTCATAACATAGCATCATGACATTCTACTTAATCCGTAACACCATATAGTATCCATACTTAGCTTCTAATTCATACCTTATACTGTCCTCACATATCTTACATATACTACACTTTCATGCGTAAACACTACATGACCATTGTAGTGCCATCATAGACTTGAGGAATTCTTAATCATAACCTTAAGGTGACATGATCATGGCATGATGCATAAAACATAGTTTTGTTAAACATATCCTGACATGAGGCATAAAACATGACTTTTCATAAACATATCATCGTTTTCTTCCAAAAACGTACATAACTTGTCGTTTCGTAATTCATAACATGACTTTGCATTTCATAATCAGAAAACATGACATTTCATGATGGCTATAGCACTTCCTAGGAATAATAACGCATGATGAATCGACTGATTCCCCATATAGTACAAGTACAACATAAAACATCATAGCATATGTACATGTACTAATGGTGACGCATTATGACGGAGATCTCGTGTCCCAGACCCGGTGTTACACTCGGCCCTAATGCAAACATATGCCCCTGACATCTACCACCCCGGTACCGATGTCACACTGGCGAACATAACATAATCATAATCATGACATAACATATCGCGTGTCGATGGAATCAAAGTGTCTTGCATTTAATATTTACATGCATATGAACTTTTAAAACATAGTGATGCAACAACATAACTTTTTAACTTTAACCTTATGCAACGTGAGACTCAGTCAAATGAGGGTACCTTGATCATACTACCACTAATAATATCACTTACTTACTTACAGTCTACTCATCATAACTTAAAGAAAATACCATAAACATACTTTCTTAATATCTAATCTACACATGTATCTCATAATTCATAACTTAGGTGCATAGAACATATAATTCCTAATTACTATAATATACCATTTGGGAATTTCATAACTTATATCATAACTTACACATTATCATTTATTACACATATGAATATAAATAACATGAATTAAAATCATTTATGTCATAATATCGTATTTGAACGTGTGTGTGTGTGTGTATTTATATGTACAATATATACTTCCATACATATGAATGTTCTTTAAGTGTGTATATGTACAATAAGTTATATACTAGAACATGTTTCATATATGTGTACATAAAAACATAATAATTATTCTTTCCATATCTTAACATATATATAT
>AP025044.1:14096106-14109792 GCA_036186865.1 Eustoma russellianum | reverse complement strand
GCCTAATGCCCGAATATGTAATGTGTGTACATATATATAATCATTTTATGATATATTATATAATACCCAAAACTTACTCATTTTCGCATCTTAACGTATATACATGTATATAAATATTTTAAAATCATTTTAACCATAAGAGACCCTATAGCCGAATTTATATACATACATATATATACACACACACACACTTATATAAATTATATAGACTTTACACACATAAATCCATAACACTTGAAATAACCTCTTTTTCATAACTTAACTTATATACTATGCATACATGTAAAAGGCCAAATGGCCGATTTTATGTGTATATGTATTTACATATACATTTTTGTAAACTTTGTACATATAGGTAGTTATAATATAATATAACTCTACTTTTTATATAAAAATTCCTTTAGGCCCATTTATATATGCATACACATACATGTAATATATTTTTTGTTATTTGTACCTATATATTTCATTATTATTAAATAATACTATTTTGCCATAAAAGATCCCTTTATAGTTGTATTTACATATAATTGTGTGTGTGTGTGTATGTGTGTGTATACTGCCGTATACACCTATGTATATGTATACTATTATTTTAAATTATATATATATATATATATATTCACTTTATACTTTATACATATAGCCGTATATATATCTATGTATATTTTCAATATACCACATAGAGTCTGTTATATATATATATATATATATATATATATATATATATATATATATATATATATATATATATATATATAGCCGTATGTATATACTTATATATATTTATATATATTGTCAATATACTACATATACACATCATTAAAACAAATCATGTATTTTCATGTCTATGTTATCAACATTTGAACATAATACATGAATGATCCAACTTTAATATTAACGTATATGTGTAATCTTTGAAAATCCATGTAGGATCTAGAAAGAGTACTTGGCTTTACCACTTTTCTTACAATTTAAAGTGAAGATTTCTTCACTTGCTTTTGGAAGAAAAATCTTCTTCTTCCCCCTTATAATCAACGGTTTGTAAAAGAAAAAAATGGTTAGTTAGTGTTCAACTTATGAGAAGGAACAAAGGAAGAAATATAAATACTTGTGATATTTTTACCTTAATACATCTTGGTTTTCCAACACCTAAAATTCGGCCATGGTGTTACAAAAATGAAGAAGGATGTTATGGTTAGTGTCTTGGTGTGTATGAGATGGATAAAGAAAAACTATACCTTGGTTCTTGCTTTGAAACTTTTGGGTAAGTGGGAAAAAATGAAGCTTGGATGACTTTGTTCTTCTCTTTAGAGAGAGAAGAAAGATTGGTTGGAAAATAAATAATTGTTGAAGTGCTGTATGGAAGAAATGAAAGAGTGTTTGAACTTAACCTTGGAGATGTGTATATGAGATGAAATGAAGAAATTTTTTCCTTCTTGCCTTTATGAAACCCATGGCCAAAAAGAAAGGAAGTGAGTGTTTGGAAGACTTATTGTCTTGAAGAAGAAAGAGAAGGTATTTTGTTTGATATATAAGATGTGTATATGTGAGATGAAGAAGAAGAAAGTGTTTCTTGGTTCTCCTTCCATAAACCCTCGGCCATGGTCCAAGAGAAGAAGGTTGGAGCTCATTTCTTGTGTGTAGAAGGAAAGAGAGTGTAAAAGATAAATTTATTGAGTGTAGGTGGAGAAATGAATTGTAGGATGAAAAGTGAGAGGGTAAGAGAGAGAGGGCGGTTTTAGTGATGACCATGGGATGTAAAACTTAATCTTGAAATCTTTGAGAAATTAGTAAAGAATATGATGGTTAAAGAAGGTTGGAAGAAAGAATGGTGGTGTTTGAAAGTGTAAGAGATGAACTGTGAGAGATGAATCAGTTGAAGATGGAGAAAGAGATGAAGAGGAGGAGGCCTATGGTTGGGAGGGGTTTGAAGGGAGAAAAAATGATGAAGGTAGATGGAAAAAGATGGAAGTGGGTAAAAGTGGTAAGAGATTGTGTGTGAGAATGGGTAAAAGGAGAAGATTTTTCTTCTCCTTTTGTCTTCAAAATTTTGGCTGAATGGGGGAGGGAAGGGTATGAATTTTCAGCTTCAATGGGAGGGAGGAAAGAGAGAAAATAATGAGGGTTTTTAGAATTATTAGATGTATAGTATGATGTGTGATGTGTGAAAGAAATGGTGTAAGAAAAGAAAAGAAGATTGTGACATTTGAGTGCTAGGGGCGGCCTATGGGTGTAAAAAGTAGAGAGGAGTTTTGTTTTATTTGCCATGTAAGATAAAGTAGGAGAAAATGTGATAACTGGGACAAAAGTGTATAGTGGAATTATTGTATCAGGTATTTTTATTTGGTTTATTTTATATCTACCGACTTAGATTGCTACCGACTAATTTATTTAAATCGTATCGTATATCTGAAACGTTCGTTATCTAGTCCCGTCAAGTCTCGTTATATCCGTTAACTTATCCGCTCGGTTATTTTTCGAGCGTTTCTAACCTTGATAAATAATGCCGATGTCTTTATTTATCTTAAGTAAAAATTTAAATTCCATCGAAATTTTACCGACATGGCATTCACGTTCTATTTTTCATTATATTATTTTATTTCCATTGATCCGGAAATTTGGGTCGTAACATTATATCTCCTATATTGATAGAAAGAAAAGAAGAAGATGAAAGTATATTAAAATCATGAAGAAACTCAAATATAAATAAGTTAAGTGAATAATGATGATAATCTTTGGTACCAAGGAAGTTTATGTGTGCCTAAGTTAGAGTATCTTAAAAATGAAGTATTGAAATAATCTCGTCGTGATTATCGATTCATCAAGGAGCAACCAAGATGTACAAAGATCTTAAGAAACACTAATGGTGGAATGAAATA
The DNA here is from genome assembly GCA_036186865.1 of Eustoma russellianum. Classification (NCBI taxonomy): domain Eukaryota; kingdom Viridiplantae; phylum Streptophyta; class Magnoliopsida; order Gentianales; family Gentianaceae; genus Eustoma; species Eustoma russellianum. The sequence goes on along the minus strand of AP025044.1, from coordinate 14,106,910 downwards.
AAAAGAGATATAGCACAGTATGTAGCAAGATGTTTGGTAGGGATGAACAAATTTTTTAAAAACCGGACCAAACAATCGAACCAAATCTAGAAAAACCAAAATGTGGTTTAGCAGTCAGTTTTAAAAATTGTAAAAACCAAACCGTTTCATATGGTCCAGTTTTTGGTTTTGGAAATTTCAAACCGTAAAAACTGGAATGGATCGTTTTTATAATATATATATATATATATATATATATATATATATATATTATAAATATGTAAAATATTTTAGAAAATATATGGGATATATTATAAAATATATAAAATAAATTACTTTATAAAAATTAGACTGGACGGCTTTTATAAAATATATATTTTTAAAATATATATTTTTTAAATTTATAATATACATATATTGCAATTTATTTAGTTGTCTTGTAATTTATTTAATTGGCTATTTGGTTTTTAATTTTAGATTTTTTACACAAAATTGTATTTAATAAAATAAACCGAAAAAACCGGAACAAAACCAAACCAAACTAAACTGAATCGGTCAAACAGTTTGTTGATCGGTTTCTGTCCGGTTTCGGTTTTACCATTTTCAAACCGTTACAAATGGTTTGGTTTGTAATATGCTCAAAAATTGGCCGGATCAGACCATGTACAACCCTAATGTTTGGTATGTCAACAAGTCAACACATGAAATTGAGATCCCTGGACAGAATTGGGAACAGTTACCATAGATTTTGTCATTAGGTTACCAAAGACCGAGAGTGAATATGACACAAATTGGGTTACTGCGGGTCGATTGACTAAATCCTCATATTTTTTGCCCATGTTTAGCAAAGCAACCATGCTGAAGTTAGTGGGAATGTATGTGGACTATATAGTAAGTTTCACGCCGTACCAGCAAGTATTGTATTAGATCAAGACCCAAGATTCACTTCACCGTTTTAGACATCATATCAAGAGGTTATGAGTATGGACCTACGGTTGAGCACTACTTTTCATCCTCAAACTGATGGCCAATCGAAAAGGACAATTCATACATTGGAAGATATGTTGTAAGCATGTGCTTTGGATTTCAAGGTAATTAGGATAAGTTGGTAAAACGCATGGCGTTCTCATACAATAACAGTTATTACAGTGCGATTGTTATAGCATAATTTGATGCTCTTTATGAAAGAAAATGCAGATCTCCGCTATACTGGATGAAAGGTGATAAGCTTATCACTTGACCTGCACTAATTGAGCAAACACCAAAGAAGATTAAGATAATTCGAGATAAACTCAAGGTAGCTCAAAAAATAATTGAGAAGATTGAAAATTTGGCGCATTATTTAGCATTATCTCTTGCATTATCTCAAGTACACAATGTTTTTCATGTGTCCTAACTTCATGGCCATGTTCTCAACCCAAGCCACATTCTAGAAGCTCGTCCATTAAAAGTAAAAAAAGCGATGCAACATATGAACTATCAATACGCATTGTGGATAACATAAATCAAGCGTTGAGAGAAGAGTAATCCATATGTCAAACTTTAGAGGGGCAACCATACAGAGCAAGATGCTACATGAGAGCTAGAAGAAGATATGCGAACCCACACCTTTTTGAATAAGGCACGTTAATTTTAAGGACGAAACTTTTTCGTCAGAGGATAGGAATGTTATGCCTGGTATTTTTAGAGAGAGATAATACTGATCATAATTGAAGACAAAGTGGCGGAAGTATATTATATAAAATAGATAATTACGAGACATAAACTTGTTACGATATTTATGAGAAGATAGATAAATACTATGATTGGGAAAAGATATACATAAACACATATATTTGTTATAATAGGATAGGAAAACTTAATAAAATTGGAAACCTAGTAGAAAATTCTTTATAAATAAGGGATAGAATCCTAAACACCAGACACACACACGGTAGGAAAAAAAAGGTCAGCGACAGTTTTTTCCAAGAGGTAGCCATATCCTGAAGAAATCTAAGAGGTAAGTGTATATTCATCATTATATTTTATTGGTTTATTTTAATTTAAGAGTGTAGAATTCTTGTGATTCGATTGTGTAAATTTTAAGGGGGAGAGTGCTATAATGGCGGTTGCGGCAGTGGCTGATTGAAAAAGCTTGCATCCATGGTGGTTTCGGTGACCAACCTTAGGTGAAAGAAAAAGCAAAAAGAATCTATGGTAGTTTCGAGTGATTGCATAGGACAAAGAAGAGGAAAGAAGAAAAGACAAGGAAATAAAAGAAGAAAAAAGAAGAAAACACAAAGAAAAAAGAGAGAGAAATAGAAGAAGGTTTCATGGAGTTTTAGATGAAGAGAAGATGAAAGAGAAGAAAAGGAGAAGAAAGAAGAAGGGAGAAAAAGTAAAGAAGAAAAGGAGAGAGAGAGAGAGAGAGGTGAGTCTGCTTTTCGATTTAAGAAGAGGAAAAAGGAGAAAAGAAAAGAGAAAGAGAGGAAAAAGGGAAAAAAGTGAGAAAAAAAGAGGTAACCATGTGTTTAGGAAATGGAAAGAAAAAGATAAAGAGGAAAAGTAATAATTAATTGATAAAAATGTTTTGATGAAAAGGTGCAAAAGAGGGAATGAACCCTAGTGGAGTAGATAGAAGGAGGCCTTAGAGACCACTAAGCTACTATTATTATTATTGACATATTGCTTGCTTTTCAATCAATCATACTCAGTATATCCCAACGGAAGCAAAAACTATCGTTAGGGTCGGGGGAGGATGAGCGGCAGACAAACAATACCTCTATCCCAAAGGATAGAAAGGTTGCTTCTAATGAGACCCTCAGCTCTATATGTGCATGTATAAATGACACAAGGGATATGATGTGTTAGTGTGTTAGTGAGAGAATTCAGGAAATACAAATAGGAGGCTGCCGATATTAAAATACCATAAACATGTATATGATTGCTTTTCTATTTGTATAATTAGATTGGAATTAGAAAATAGGCACAAAAAAGGTGGTATGCGCCAGGAAGTGAACTATGGTCAGAGACTTGATGACTGAGGGATGTACCAATTGAGCTCGATTGAGTTGCGAGATAAATTAGGGACTAAATATTACTAGGTCTTAGGATGTGTGGTTGATTTCAAAAAAGCTATCCTAAATACTAACTCATATATTTCGTTAAAGTAAGTTATAATGATGAGGTAGTTAAGTGAAAATATTTATTTTGAAATTGTTTAGGTTCGAGTAGAACGAGGACAAAATAAGTATCCAATCCAAACTGATCTAACTTCCTTTTTATGCTTTGCGAAAGTGATTTTATGAAATCATATTTTTACATGTCTATTTTGATATTAAATTGGATCATGTAGAACTGTGTTGTGTTTTATGAATTATATGCTTTGAAAGTTTATCAATGACATATTTGATTTATGAAAATGAGAGGTTTTATGCTCTTATATGAATTATACTTGTGTCGTGTGACTGGTCAAATAAAGAAAAATATGTGTTATATTGTATTTGGTCTAACAATTGACAAGCAAGTTGCTGAAGCGCCCAAACATAGGGGTTTATGCTTCATGCTCTCGTCTCATAACCATGAGCCTATCTAAAAGAGGTTCTTTTAGACGGAGTACTCTGTGAATGATACAAGTCAATCAAGAGGGAAAAAGTAAAAGCATTATGTGTAATGTTTAAATATGGAAACATTGATGCTTTGTTTTATTTTTGTTATATGAAAGTTATTGTTATTTCAAAGCTTATCTCCCAACTTATATGATCCCGCAAAAGGTTGTCTGATTACTTACTGAGCTTGTTCTTTTGCTCATACAACCACTTATCATTTTTGTAGATGAGAAAGAATATGTGTATATTCATATTGAGGAGGATGATGAGTGGGGATGGTGAAGGAGATCAGAAAATAGTTCACAAGATTTGATTTATTATTAGTTATTTGAACTTTATTATTAGACTGGGTTCACAAGATTTGTTATTTTGAGTGTTGGTCTAGTTTATTTCGATGATGTGATATTTCTTTTGATTGATGATTATTTTCTATATTATATTGAATTGTTTAAGCTATTTTTATGGTGTTTTATTTGTTTAATTCGGGTTGGCGTAATTATAACATCATTTTAAGAAAGCCTTGCACTTCTTAGAAAGGAGATAAGACGGATATGACATCTTGAGTCTTAGGGCTCGGGGTGTTACAGAAAATGGCACAATTAAATGAAACAAAAGATGTACTAACCGTATGAGACTAGATGTGGAACTACAGAAACCGTCGTCGCCTATCCACACGAGGTCGAGCAAGTATCAGGAGTGTACGATGTCTGTAAACTGTATGTATAGCGAGTCATATGTCAGTAAACCAGACCAGTGCATTGCTCTTTTGATCCGCTAGGCTCAACGTAAGGCGGCCACAGAAAATCTTCCTTCGCTAAATCGTCGAACTGATCGTAGATAGCATCTATAGTGTGTCTGGGAATCTCTAAAAAGCTATGGTCGCTAACCCACGAGAATGAACGAGGCGTATCAACAATCATCTCCAGCTGGTGTCCAATACGTCAAGGACGGAAGATGGCGAACTACTCTCACATCTCGAACTGCAGTGGTTGTAGCAGTCCTGCAATCTGATGCCCTTTTTACCTCACAAGTGAGTCCTTGCATAGATTCCGGTACTAGCACGCAAGGACGACACTGCTCTAGGAATATCTACGTGCACTGGCCAATTCGTGAACAAAGTACAAGTAGACTAACTGACAAGTGTTGTTGGATTTGTCACATAACAAACCTGTTAAAAAAAAGAAGATGCACGCTATAAACCCTTGGTGAACCTGCTCCTCGGATGGGTGTTTCGGTAGTATCGTAAACCACTCCATACAACTTAATGTACAGCTGGCACCATTTGTAGAGAAAAAGGGGTTTGAGTGATTTTTAAATGCATGATTTAAATGTGCACAAAAACGAGCATAAGATATAAACGTGCATAAGTGAACATGTGTGCATGATAACTTGCCATTACTTGTCATATTTAGCTTATATATTATGTTGCCGTACTAACGAGCCATGAAGCATTAAAGCTTACATCATATGGCGAACATTTGTTGAGTTTATACTATTTTCAGGTGCCACAATTAATGAACTAAAGTAGTTCATTAAGTGAAGTACTTAGTTTAATAAACTAAGTAGTTCATTAAAGGAAGATGCATTTGGAAAAGGCACAAAGGCAACATGGCTATGAAGGAAAGTCTTCTCCTCCTCCCCACATTCAATGTCACACGCCTTTTATACATATATATACTATATTTTCAGATTTTTTATAAAAGGCACATACACATGTATTCCAACGTACTACCGACACGTTATATATCTTACGTACGTACGTTAACGTCACACCACTATACTTAACTCATATTTATGAGTATATTCAGGTCTTATATCATATGATATAAGATATGGTGATGACAAATTAAATACGACACGATAAAAGGTTCTAAACCGAAATTTGTCGTATCGGGCGAATACCGAAACTTCGCCAATATGTCACGTACTTGCCATAAATAAATGGCCAGCCCATATACATCAAAAATGGATGAAAATTTCGTGATACACATGGTGTGATTAGCCAAAAATACTTTCCATGTTGGCACACACAAATCACCCCACATTTAGGCCAAAATGTGAAGATTCCAATTTTATTTTTGTCACATGTTTATGGTACCACTTTAAATCAGCCAAGTGCTGAAATTTAAAGTATATATTATATATATTATGTATAACATAATATATATAGCATGTGCAAAAGTTGGAATTTAAATTAGAAAAAAATCGGGTAATCGATAAATATCGAAAATTCGGTTTTCTACGCACATGACATGGAACGTTTTTCTTGAACATCATGTGACACGTATCTAGACACTTTTTACATATAATATACATCTTAAAGTGTTCTAGAAAATTAAATTAAGGGCTGATTGGAATATTACATGTGTGTAATATTAAATGTGCACTATTTTTCAAAGTTAGCAAAAATAAATTTCAGCACATGCATATACACACTTGAACGCCACCTACAGCTGATGTGGAGCACATGTGGAGCCTTGTTGGCATGTTGATTGGTCAAGAATCAATCATACAATGTTGATGAATCAAAGAGAGAAGCTACAAAAGGTAAGTTTTCAACATACACCTCTTTTATGTCACATGCTGAAAATTTCAGCATGTCACACACCTTGTGGCCGAAATCTTCACTCTTAAGGAAGATAATTTGTTAATTTTTCATTAAGGAATAAATCAAAGAAGTTATGGAAATGATTTGAATTGTATTAAGTGTGATATTCTTTATATCACACATGCTGAAATTTTTCAGCATGTGTGAAAATGGTGTGGCCGAATTTCATCTTCTTTTGGTGTCCAAATTCATTCTCAAACTTGTAGCAAGACTTGCCTTAAATAATGGATGTATTTTTATGGAAGAAATTCAAAGAAAAATGGAAGAAATATTGATTTATCACATGTGGTTAATGCTGAAAATTTCAGCATTGAAAATATACCTTATGGCCGATTTTGACTAGGTTGGAAAGAGATATTTTTGTGTCTCAAACTTTATGACATATTGTGACTATTTTGGCATGATTTGATAATTGATTATTTGGCACATGTTTAAAGTGTTTTTTCAGAATATCCATGTCATCAAATGATGACAACAATGAGCCAATCAAAAGGTGCCAAGTAAGCAATGACTAAATGATGGTCCAATGGAATGATGCCAAGCAAGCAAAACTTTGTCACCATGATGTCTCACACCCTCTCAAGCAATTAAAAGGAAATTTTCAAGAGGGGGGAGTGACTTAAGGGGGACGGCCTGGACCTATAAGGGAAGAAGAGAAGAACAAACAAAAGCAACACCAAGAATTACATTCAAAAGTGATCAAAGTGCAAAAGCTTTCTTCTCCTACACTTTCTTTCTTTCTTCTCTTGTAAAAAGCCTATTGTACTTTATTTCTTTCATTCTTGAATAGGCTTCATAGAAACCACCATTCATTCATCTTTGTAAAAGATTGATCAAGGTGTGATCAATCTTCATTCTAGCAAGGTGGTGGTGTTCGTGCAAATTGTATTCACGTACAAGGTTTGTAAAGGGTTGGAGTTGGTGTGTAACTCCATCAACCCTGTGGTAAGGTGTTTTTGAGTTGTGTGATTAGTGTGAACCAAGGAAGGTGTTCCTTGAAGACTGGAGTAGGTTGTTGATAACCGAACCAGTATAAAATTCTTGGTGTCATTTACTTTCAGCACTGATTTTCAGTTTCTGCACTGTTTACTCATATTGTTCACGTTTGTAAAACTAGTAAACGTTTTCCAAAAATTATAAAAATTTCCAGAAACATACATAAACGTTCTAGGGTTAATTTGGCACAAGTTTCAACCCTTTCGGACAAGTATAAGTCATTCAAACATCAAAAGTTCTGAGACTAGTGCAGTCTGATTTTCAGACTTGCAAAGGTTGAGACTTTGGGTGTATTTGACCTACTTCCCAAAAGAATTTTCAAAAACTGTTTCAACCCATTTAAATATAGTGTGTGAAGAGTTATTGGTCAAATTTTCAGATCATTTGGACATTCACACAAATAGGAATTAATTTTTCAAAACCATCTACCGGTTCTGGAAGATTTGCACAATCTGAGTACCAACGGTTTTTGAAAGGGTTAAAGGTTGAATTTTGATTTGAAATTTTTAGGGGACCCTCATAACATCTGAGGCTAAGTTCTCTCAAAATTTCATAATTTTTGGAGACCTCTAACCTAGTTTTAAAAACGTTTTAAAACTGGTCCTGAAAACAGATTCTGTTTTCAGAACTTGAATTGGTTAGGTTTAAAGAAATTTTAAAAAAAAAAACCATATTTTCCGCACCATCTATTCAACCCCCCCCCCCTTCTAGTGGTGCCTTGCAGATCCTACAATTGGTATCAGAGCGCAGGAACACTCACTTCAAAGAATCCAGCGATTCAGTGAGATGGCAACCACAACCGTGCAAGAAGGAATGTCAACCATAAGGCCTCCTCTTTTTGACGGTGAGTCTTTCATTCAATGGAAGGTAAGAATGAAACTCTTCTTTATGGAAATAGATATTGATCTTTGGTCCATTATAGAAGATGGTCCTTTTGTTCCATCTAAGTTGTCCACTGTAGATGGAGTCACATTAGAAGTCATTAAAACTAGACAAGAATATACAAGTGATGATAAAAAGAAACTTAGCATGAATGCTAAAGCCATGCAACTATTATTAAATGGCCTAAGTAAAAGTGAGGCTAGTTACATGTCAAATTGTTCTAGTGCTCAAGAGATGTGGCATATTCTTGAAATGAAACATGAAGGGACTAGCCAAGTAAAGGAGTCCAAAATTAACATGCTCATGTCCACACTTGAGTCTTTTAAATTATTGCCCAATGAGTCTATTGTAGATATGGATCTTCGTTTGACTAACATCTACAACTCTCTTGAGTCTCTTGGTAAGGCTTTTACTACGCAGGAAAAGGTGCAGAAAGTTCTACGAAGCCTTCCTTCTGAATGGGACCCTAAAGTAACGGCCATAGAAGAAAGCAAAGAGACCAAATCAATTAAAATGGAAGAACTAATCGGATCACTTAAGGTATATGAAAACAAACTTGCTTTAAGACATTCTGAGTCTATTTCTAATAATGATAGGGCCATAGCATTTAAATCAAATGAATACGTCGTAGATGATAGTGATACAGATTCCGATGACGAGGACTTAATCACAATGGCTAAGAGATTAAGAAAAATATTGAGAAAATCGATTAAACATAAGTCCACCTCATCTAAGGATCATAAAAATAAAAATAAAGAAATAAAGTGCTATGAATGCGGCAAACTCGGACATCTATCATATGACTGCCATAATAAAGAAAAACAAACAAACAAATACCCTGACAAGGATTGGAACAAGAATAGACTCGTCTCAGAACCTAAGCAAAGGAGAAGAGCATTCAAAGCCTCCACTTGGAGTGACACATCGGACTCTGAGACTGATGATACGGAAGAACACAAGGCACAAGCATGCTTTACATCTAAAGCATCAAATGAGGTAACTTCCGACTCTGATTCCGATTCTGAATGTTCATATGATGATTTATTTAGTCAGTATTTAGAATTGCATAAATTTTCAAAGACTCTTGCAAAAGAAAAGAAACGATTAATTGAAGACAAGAAATTGTTAGAATCTTCTAACGATAATCTTGTTGCTCAATTAAACGATTCTAAAGAAGAGTCATCATGTATCATCAATGCATTAAAATCTGAAATTTCATCATTGACATCCGAGAACGTTGAATTGAAATCCGAGATTTCAAAACTAAAATCAAGGAATGCCGATGTAGAGAAAAAGGTGAAACAGTTTGATACAGGATCCAACATGCTGCATCGCATTATATCATCACAAAAGCATGACAGTGACAAAACGGGGTTGGGATACGTTGATACAAATAAAGTATCAACCAAACCAACAAAGTTTGTTATGTCTAAGAAAGCAGACTCCCCAAAGCCTCAAGTGGCGTCTAAGATGACGCAAAAATTGCATATTCCCTCATCACGCCCCACCTCTTCATCATATCATGCGAAACACAATGTTGTACCATATAGATATGAAAAGAAAAGAGTGATGCATACACGGAATTCAATCCATCCACGCGCTATGCATACAAACACAAGGACATATCCAAAGCGTTCTACATATAATGTGTATAAAGGAGTCCTTGGCCAAAGGCCAGATACAGTCGCACCAAAAGTTTATTATGTTGCGTTTTCATCATCTTTCTCACCTTTTGGAAGACCTAGAAAGGTCACCCAAATCTGGGTACCAAAAGGGACATTTTCAAAGGGTTGAATAAACAACCCTTACAAACGCACAAATATGAACTGCATGATTTTCTTTTCTTCATCTTTACAGGCATCTTTTGATTTGCTTTCCAAAATAAAGGGGGAGAGAAAGCATGATTTAAGGGGGAGATTTAAGGGGGAGAGAGAAATGATTTAAGGGGGAGAGAGATACTGATTGCATAAATCAAGGGGGAGCGGACTCGAAATTTAAATTTCGAATTTTGAATCTATGCATAATTGAAGGGGGAGCGATAGGATTTAAATCATGTGCATAAGTTATTTTGAAAATCATCAAAAGGGGGAGATTGTAGAGAAAAAGGGGTTTGAGTGATTTTCAAATGCATGATTTAAATGTGCACAAAAACGAGCATAAGATATAAACGTGCATAAGTGAACATGTGTGCATGATAACTTGCCATTACTTGCCATATTTAGCTTATATATTATGTTGCCGTACTAACGAGCCATGAAGCATTAAAGCTTACATCATATGGCGAACATTTGTTGAGTTTATACTATTTTCAGGTGCCACAATTAATGAACTAAAGTAGTTCATTAAGTGAAGTACTTAGTTTAATAAACTAAGTAGTTCATTAAAGGAAGATGCATTTGGAAAAGGCACAAAGGCAACATGGCTATGAAGGAAAGTCTTCTCCTCCTCCCCACATTCAATGTCACACGCCTTTTATACATATATATACTATATTTTCAGATTTTTTATAAAAGGCACATACACATGTATTCCAACGTACTACCGACACGTTATATATCTTACGTACGTACGTTAACGTCACACCACTATACTTAACTCATATTTATGAGTATATTCAGGTCTTATATCATATGATATAAGATATGGTGATGACAAATTAAATACGACACGATAAAAGGTTCTAAACCGAAATTTGTCGTATCGGGCGAATACCGAAACTTCGCCAATATGTCACGTACTTGCCATAAATAAA
>AP025044.1:14047914-14096006 GCA_036186865.1 Eustoma russellianum | reverse complement strand
CTAAGTAGTTCATTAAAGGAAGTCATATTTGGAAAAGCCACAAAGGCAACAAATTGAAGAATGGAAAGTTCTCTCCCACCTATGTCTACACGTTTTTATATATATTTTTATATATAATCAGATTTTTTTAAAAGGCACTATACACATATATTCCAACGTACTACCGACACGTTATATATTTTATGAACGTACGTTAACGTCACACCACTATATTTAACTCATACGTATGAGTATATTCAGGTCTTATATCATATGATATAAGTCATGGTGATGACAAATTTATTACGACACGTTAAAAGGTTCTAAACCAAAAATTGTCGTATCGGGTGAATACCGAAACTTCGCCAACGTGTCACGTACTTGCCATATATAGATGGCCAGCTCCTACACTTCAAAAATGGCCACAAATTTCGTGGCTTACATGGTATATACAGCCAAATCATTCCATGTTGGCACACACAACTCACCCTCAATTAAGGCCAAATTGTGGAGATTCCAAATTCAATTTTTGTCACATGTTAGGCGCCAATTTAATCAGCCATAAGTGCTGAATATTAAATTTTAATTTATGTATATTATGTGTAACATAAATATATAACATGTGCAAAAAGTTGGAATTTAATTAGAAAAAAATCGGGTAATCGGATAATAAACTCCGGTTTTCTACGTACATGACACATGGAACATTTTTTAGCATTGGCATAACATGTATCTAGATATTTTTACATACTTCATACATTCTAAAGTGTTCTATAAAAATCAATTAAGGGCGGTGATTGGAATATACACATGTGTATAATTATATGTGCACTATTTTACAAAGTTTGCAAAAATAAAATTCAGCACATGTTCAATCATGTCAGACGCATACTACAGCCATGTTGGAGCATATGTGGAGCTTTGTTGGCATCTTGATTGGCCAAGAATGAAGCATGCAATGTTGGTGACATAAAGAAAGGAGCTACACAAGGTAACATTTCAAACTTTGTCACATTTGTGACACATGCTGAAAATTCAGCATGTGTAAAATAGAGATGGCCGATTTTCTCAACTTAATGAGGCATATTTTACTATCTTGAATTAAGTGATTAATTGAGAGATAGTATGGAAGTATTTTGAATATATTATGAAATTAATAATGTGATATTTTCAAATATCACACATGCTGAAAATTTCAGCATGTGTAATGTATGTTGGCCGATTTCTAGGGCTTATTGGTGATCAATTTTATTCCAAAATTGATAATAATGTTATGTACTAAATGATGATTGATTTCTTCCTTATTTTCAAGAAATAAATCAAAGCAAACTTGGCAACATTTTGAATAAAATACAAATGTTACACATGCTGAAATTTCAGCATGTGAAAGAGGTGTTATGGCCGAAATTTTGATGGAAAGTTGATAAATTGTCTTGCTAATTATGTGGGATGATTATGTGACTTATGGTAATAATTTTATGGCTAATTGGCACATGCTTTTTGAGGTTTAATTTCAGATTTATCTAGTCATCAAGTGATGACAACATCCATCCAATCAATGAGTGCCAAGTAAGCAAGAGCTTAATGATCATCCAATGATGAGTTGCCAAGTAAGCAAAGACATGTCACAATGATGCAATACACTCTTCCAAGGACTTAGAAGATAATTTTCAAGAGGAAGGAGGGCTATAGGGGGCGGCCATATGGTGATAAAAAGGAAAGAAGAGAGCAAACAAAGACAAGAACAAGTCTTGCAAATTGAAGCATCAAAACGTTTCTAGCCTCTTCTCTCTACACTTCTTTCTTTCTTCTCTCTAAAAGCCTATTGTACTCATATTCATATATTTGAATAGGCTTCATATAGACCACCACATTCTCTTTATTTTGTAAAAGATTGATCAAGGTGTGATCAATCTTGCACTTGCAAGGTGGTGGTGTTCGTGATCATTGTATTCACATACAAGGTTTGTAAAGGGTTGGAGTTGGTGTGTAACTCCATCAACCCTGTGGTAAGGGCTATTTTGTGTTTTGTGATTAGTGCTAACCGAGGAAGGTGTCCTCGAAGACTGGAGTAGGTTGTTTATAACCGAACCAGTATAAAATTCCTGGTGTTATTTACTTTCAGCACTTACTTTCAGTTTGCACTGTTTATCGTTTTAATCACGTTGGTAAAAATAGTAAACGAATTTCAAAATCAAAATTTCCAGATATAGCCACACGTTTTAAGGTTCTTTTGGCGCAAGTTTCAACCCTTTTGGACAAGTATAAGTCATCCAACCAAAGTTCTGAGACTAGTGCAGTCTGATTTTCAGGCTTGCAAAGGTTGAGACTTTGATCGTATTTGACTAACTTCCAAAAGAATTTTTCAAAACTGTTTCAACCCATTTAAATAAACTAATAAGGGGTTAGTATTAAATTTTCAGAGCATTTGGAGTTACGGACAAATAGGAATAATTTTCAAATCAGACTACCGTTTCTGGCAGATTTGCGCAATCTGACCACCAACAATTTTTCAAGGGGTTAGAGGTTGAATTTTAATCTGAAATTTTTAGGAGATACTCAACATCTGAGAGTAAGTTCTCTCCAAATTTCAGAATTTTTGAAGACCTGCAACCTAGTTTTCAAAATTTTAAAACTAGTCCTGAAAACAGAAACTGTTTTCAGAAGTTGGGTTTTTGGTTTAAAACTATTTTAAAAACCACATTTTCCGCACCCACTATTCAACCCCCCTTCTAGTGGTGCCTTGCAGATCCTACAAGTGGTATCAGAGCAGGAACACTCACATCAAAAGGATCCAACGATCTAAGTGAGATGGCAACCACAAACTTCAAAACCGAGCAAGAAAGTATGTCTAGTCAAAGGCCTCCTCTCTTTGACGGTGAGTCTTTCATTCAATGGAAGTTAAGAATGAAACTTTTCCTTATGGCAATTGATATTGATCTTTGGTCAATTATAGAAGATGGTCCTTTTGTTCCATCAAAATTATCCACTGTAGATGGAGTCACACTAGAGGTCGTTAAGCCTAGGCAAGAGTAACTAGTGATGATAAAAAGAGACTGAGCATGAACGCTAGGGCTATGCAATTACTTCTAAATGGACTAAGTAAAAGTGAATCTAGCTATGTTTCAAATTGTTCTAGTGCTCAAGAAATGTGGAGAATTCGAAATGAAACACGAAGGCACTAGTCAAGTAAAAGAGTCCAAGATCAACATGCTTATGTCCACACTCGAGTCATTTAAATATATTCGTTGATATGGATCTTCGCTTGACTAACATTTACAATTCTCTTGAGTCTCTTGGCAAAGCCTTTACTATGCAGGAAAAGGTACAAAAGGTCTTGCGAAGCCTTCCATCCGAGTGGGACCCTAAAGTAACGGCCATAGAAGAAAGCAAAGAAACTAAGTCAATTAAGATGGAAGAATTAATTGGATCACTTAAGGTTTATGAGAACAAACTCACCATAAGGAAATCGGAATCATCAAAACAAGGTAAGCTATTGCATTTAAATCAAATGAATACGTCTCTACTTCTTCCGATCACGTAGATGATAGTGATTCTGAATCAGATAACGATGACTTAATTTTATTGGCTAAAGGCTTAAGAAAATTCATGAGAAAGTCATTTAGAAACAAAACTAAGGCTACTTCGACTAAAAGAAATAAGAACAAGACAAATGACAAGGATGTTAAATGTTACGAATGCGGTAAACTTGGACATCTATCATATGACTGCCCTAATAAGGACAAAAAAAAAAAACACCCTGACAAGGAACGGACAAGAATAGACTCGTCTCAGACCTAAGCAAAGGAAAAGAGCTCTCAAGGCCTCCACTTGGAGTGATACATCTGATTCCGAGACTGAAACAGAAGAGGAGACTGCACAAGTATGCTTTGTGTCCAAAGCATCAAACGAGGTATCATCTGACTCTGATTCTGACTCTGAGCCTTCTTATGATGATCTTTTTAGTCAGTACTTAGAATTGCATAAATTTACTAAGACTCTCGCGAAAGAAAAGAAGCGATTAATTGAAGACAAGAAGCTGTTAGAATCTTCTAACGAGAATCTTGTCGCTCAATTAAACGATTCAAAAGAAGAGTCGTCATGCATCATTAATGCATTAAAGACAGAGATCTCATCATTGACCATGCAAAATAATGAAATGAAATCCGAGATTTCAAATTTGAAATCAAGGAATACGGACTTAGAGAAAATGATGAAACAGTTTGATACGGGATCTAACATGCTAGATCGTATTATTTTATCACAAAAGCATGATAGTGATAAAACGGGATTAGGATACATTGAAACAAATGAAGTATCCATTAAACCAACCAAGTTTGTATTGTCTAAGAAAGTAGACACTCCAAAAGCAAATACGGCGTCTAAGATGACGCAAAGACCCCCTCTCCCCTCATCTCGTTTTACTTCTTCTTCATATCATGCGAAATAATTTTGTGCCATATAGATATGAGAAGAAACAAGTGATGCATACACGACATTCATTTCATCCATCTAGATCACGCACTATGCACACAACACAAGGACATATCAAAAACGTCCTCCATATAATGTATAAAGGAGTTCTTGGCCAAAGGCCCAAAGTGCACTCACCACATGTCTACTACATTGCACCTTCATCTACATTCTTGCCATTTGCTAGACCGAGAAGGATCACCCAAGTATGGGTACCGAAAGGTACTTTTACTAAGAGGTGAATAACTAACTCGTAAGGACCCAAAATTAAAAGGGTACCTAAATCATTCTGTACATTGCAGGGAACCCACACATCAAAAGATACATCTATCAAGTGGTTCCTTGACAGTGGTTGCTCGAGGAACATGACGGGTGACCCGAGCTTGTTCACTAAATTGAAGAAGGTCACAAAAGGCGGATCCGTGACCTTTGGAGACAACAATGAAGGCAAGATCATCGGAAAAGGTACAATTGGAAACCCAAGCACCCTTCAAATCCAACGTCTTTTTGGTAAGCAACTTATCTTATAATCTTCTTAGCATTTCACAATTTATTGATAATGGTTTCGATGTGTGCTTTACTCATCCCTATTGCAATATCATAAATAAAAATGGAGAAGTGTGCTAAAAAAAAACGGGAAGGAAACATCTTTACACTTTCTATGGATGATATGTAGACGCTAAGGTTAATGTTTCATGTCAAATGAACCTAACGTAAATTTGTGGCATAGACGTTTAGGACATATTGGCATTTCTACACTAGAAAAACTCCAACGAAAGAACCTAATACGAGGATTGCCTACACTTGATTTAGACAACTTTCAGTTGTGTGAATCTTGCATAAAAGGCAAACAAACACGCGAGTCACTTAAACCTAAGAATGAAATAAGCACGACTAGAGTTTTAGAATTATTACACATTGATTTGTTTGGTCCTAGTCGCACTACGAGTCTTGGTGGACGTCACTATGCTTGTGTGATTGTTGATGATTTTTCTCGTTATACTTGGACTTTGTTTCTTGCACATAAGGATGATAGTGCATTGAAATTGCTAAACTAATAAAACAACTTGAAAATCAATATGGTGTCAATGTGAAAAGGATAAGAAGCGATAGAGGCGGTGAGTTTTAAAACAAGGACATGATTTCATTTTGCGAAAAAAAGGAATTAAACACGAGTTTTCGCCACCTAGAACTACACAATTAAATGGAGTAGTAGAAAGAAAGAATAGGACATTACAAGAAATTGCTAGAACTATGTTGTGCGAGTAAATTGCCTATTTTTGGGCGGAAGCCGTAAACTGTGCATGCTATATAGTAAATCGCTTGTCCATTAGAAAGAAAATAAATAAGACGCCTTATGAGATATTAAATGATCGCATGCCTAAAATTGACTATTTTCGTGTGTTGGATGCAAATGCTTTGTTTTAAATACAAAAGACAATTTAGATAAATTTGAATCTAAATCAATTGAATGCATCTTTGTTGGGTATTCTGTGAATTCAAAAGCATATAGGTGTTATGATCCTCTCACTAGACAAATTCTAGAATCTATTCATGTGAAGTTTAATGAATTTGGTGAGATTGATAAAGATAAGAATATGATGATGATTTTGAATTGAAACCCGTGTTGAATGATGATGATGGACGTTTGATATGCATGATATGCATGATACACTAGAAATGCATGATCACTTAGAAATGCATGAGAACGTAGAAAATAATCAACCAAGATGGCATAGAGATCACCCACATGATCTCATTATAGGCGATATTACTCACGGTGTGCGACCACGTAGAAGAATAAATCCGGATGAAATAAATCAATTTCATGCCATGATTTCGAAATTGAACCTAAAAATGTGCATGATGCTTTGAGTGATTCTTCTTGGATTGATGCTATGACGAACTTAATCAATTTGTTAGAAATGACGTATGGGATTTAGTGCCACGACCACAAGATAAGACCATAATAGGCACAAAGTGGGTGTTTAGAAATAAAATGAATGAAGAAGGAAAAGTTGTTAGAAATAAAGCTAGACTTGTAGCACAAGGCTATAATCAAGAAGAAGGAATTGATTATGATGAAACATTTGCACCCGTAGCACGTTTAGAAGCTATACGACTTTTACTTGCCATTGCTTGCATGAAAGATTTTAAACTTTATCAAATGGACGTGAAAAGTGCATTCTTAAATGGATTTATACAAGAAGAGGTATACGTGAAACAACCACCCGGTTTTGAAGATTTGAAACATCCCGATCACGTGTACAAACTAAAGAAGGCACTATACGGACTAAAGCAAGCACCTAGAGCATGGTATGATCGTTTTGCTACTTTTCTTTTAGAAAATGGTTTTAAAAGAGGCACTATAGATAGTATTTTTTAAAACAAGATAAATCGGATTTACTTATTATTCAAATTTACGTTGATGACATCATTTTCGGCTCCACTTCTCATAAACTTGTTGAAGATTTTGAAAATTGCATGAAATCCGAATTTGAAATGTCTATGGTTGGCGAATTGAACTACTTTCTTGGCTTGCAGATTAAACAAACGAGTAAAGGCATCACATAAGCCAAGCTAAATATATAAATGATATGATTAAAAAGTTCAATTTTGAGAACTTAAAACCATCCCCCCCTATGAGTGTCACTACTAAATTAGATAAAGATGAACATGGTAAGGATTTTGATAATGCCTTATATAGATCTATGATTGGCTCTTTGCTATATCTTACTGCTAGTACCTGATATCATGTTCAGTGTATGTATGTGTGCGTTTTCAAAGTCAACCTAAGGTGTCTCACTTTAATGCGTGAAAAGAATATTCCGATATATTAAGCACACACCCACCTTAGGCATTTGGTATGATAAAGATTGTGACTTTAATTTGCATGCCTACACTGACACTGATTATGGTGGATGTAAAATAGATAGAAAAAGCACGAGTGGCACTTGCCAATTATGGAAACTCACTTATTTCATGGTTTTCCAAAAAGCAAGAGCATAGCTTTATCCACTATGAAGCTGAGTACATGGCACTTAGTCTTTGTTGCACACAATTACTATGGATAAAACAACAACTTTCGTACTTTGGAATTACCGTAAATAAAATTCCTATATATTGTGATAGTATGAGTGCTATCAACTGTCTAAGAACCCCGTACTACATTCTAAGGCCAAGTATATAGAAGTACGTTATCATTTTCTTCGTGATCACGTAAGTAATGGTGATATTGTCATAGATCACGTACGCACAGAGGCACAAGTAGCGGATATTTTTACTAAGGCATTAAATCAAGCCACGTATGAAAATCTTCGTTCTAAATTAGGCATTATGCCAACTATAGTTACTTTATGCCAACTATAGTTACTTTATGCCAACTATAGTTACTTTATGCCAATTGTAGTTACTTTATGCCAACTATAGTTACTTTATGGCCAACCTTGGTTACTTTATGGCCAACCTTGGTTACTTTACCCAACTAGAGTTATTTTCTCAACCTTGTAGTAACATTAAGTAACCATGGTAATCTTTCTTGGTCAACCATAGGGGGCCGATTTTCCTAGCCTTGGGTGACCCCTTTACCATGCTTAATTTTTCTTGTTCCAAGACAACCTATTTTATTGTAGTCTTACTAATTACATAATTGTGATAATAAGGAAAATTCTAGACTCCTCCAAGGCCCTTATGGCCGAATTTTACATAATGTTGGAAGGGTAGTTTGTCATTTCACTTGTGTCGTGCGACACACTTACATAATTATATTAAATTTCCTATAATATTTACTTTAAAGAAATTCTATCGGAGAATGTCAAATTAATGTAGTTACATTTAAATAATGTAACCGGTTGACTAATTCTTAGTGACTCATCTCATAAGAGTTGGCGGATAGACGAATTCCCGTGGGGTATAACATTATTCCCTCCTTAAACCGCTTTATACGATTCTCAGTATATACCGATTTTCGCGGGGTACAACATCTTGAATATCACACATGCTGAAAAAATTTCAGCATATGTGGTATCTTGGCCGATTTTGTGGCCATGTTGGTATCCAAATTTTATTTCCAAAATGATGAGGATATTGTCTACTAATTGATGATGAATTTTTGGAGAAAAATCAAAGAAAATTTGGTAGTAATTTGAAATGGAGCATCATGTATCACATGCTGAAACTACTCATTATGGCCGATTTTATCACCTTGTGTGGAGAAATATATCTTGCTTGATTTGGATGATAATCTTATGAGTTATGGCAACTAATTTATGATGATTTTGGCACATGTTTTTAGTGGAATTCTCAGATTTTCCAAGTCATCAAATGATGACAACATTCAACCTATCAATGAGTGCCAAGTAAGCAAAAGTTAAATGATCATCCAATGAGAACATGCCAACTAAGCAAGATCATGTCACAATGATACCACACATTCTCTCAAAGACTTAAAAGATAATTTTCAAGATGAGAAGGACTCCAAGGGGGCGACAAACACATGTTAAAAAGAAGGAAGAAGAGCAAAACAAAAAAAAGAACAAGAGTTGCAAATTCAAAAGATCACAAGTGTTCTAGCCTTCTTCCTCTACACTATCTTTCTTTCTTCTTCCTAAAAGCCTATTGTACTTACATCATATACTTGAATAGGCTTCTCTTAGACCACTACATATTCTTTATCTTTGTAAAAGATTGATCAAGGTGTGATCAATCTTCAATCGTACAAGGTGGTGGTGTTCGTGACAATTGTATTAACGTACAAGGTTTGTAAAGGGTTGGAGTTGGTGTAAAACTCCATCAACCCTGTGGTAAGGTATGTTTGTGTTGTGTGATTAGTGTGAACCGAGGAAGGTGTTCCTCGAAGACTAGAGTAGGTTTTTTATAACCGAACCAGTATAAAATTCTCGGTGTCATTTACTTTCAGCACTTATATTCTGTTTCATCATTGTTTACTATTTTTGATTACGTTCGTAAAAACAGTAAACATTTTCAAAAATTACGAAACTTTCCAGAAACATAGCCACACGTCTTAGGGTTAATTTGGCACAAGTTTCAACCCTTTTGGATAAGTATAAGTCAATCAAACATCCAAAGTTCTGAGACTAGTGCAGTCTGATTTTCAGGCTTAGCAAGGTTGAGACTTTGAGTGTATTTGACTAACTTCCCGAAAGCATTTTTCAGAACTGTTTCAACCCATTTAAATACAGTATATAAGGGGTTAGTGGTTAAAATTTCAGAGCAATTAGAGTTAAATACAAATAGGAATAAATTTTTCAAAACAGTCTACTGTTTCTGGTAGATTCGCGCAATCTGACTTCCAACGATTTTTGAAGGGGTTAAAGGTTGAATTTAAATCTGAAACTTTTAGGAGACACTCATAACATCTGAGGCTAAGTTCTCTCAAAATTTCAGAATTTTTGAAGACCTACAACCTAGTTTTAAAAACGTTTTAAATTTGGTCCTGAAAACAGAATCTGTTTTCAGAAGTTGAGTTTTTGGTTTTAAACTATTTTAAAAACCACACTTTCCGCACCAACTATTCAACCCTCCCCCCTTCTAGTGGTGCCTTGCAGATCCTACAATTGGTATTAGAGCACAGGAACACTCACAACAAAAAGATCCAACGATCTACGTGAGATGGCATCCACTAGCTATAACACCGTGCAAGAAGGAATGTCAACCATAAGGCCTCTCTCTTTGACGGTGTGTCTTTTGTTCAATGGAAGGTAAGAATGAAACTTTTCTTTATGGCAATAGATATTGATCTTTGGTCGATTATAGAAGATGGTCCTTTTGTTCCATCTAAGTTATCCACCGTAGACGGAGTCACACTAGAAGTTGTTAAACCTAGACAAGAATATACAAGTGATGATAAAAAGAAACTTAGCATGAATGCTAGGGCTATGCAATTGCTCCTAAATGGATTAAGTAAGAGTGAGTCTAGTTATGTCTCAAACTGTTCTAGTGCACAAGAAATGTGGAGGATACTCGAAATGAAACACGAAGGCACGAGTCAAGTAAAAGAGTCAAAGATAAACATGCTTATGTCCACACTTGAGTCGTTTAAAATATTGCCTAATGAATATATTGTTGATATGGATCTTCGTTTGACTAACATCTACAATTCTCTTGAGTCTCTTGGTAAAGCTTTTACCATGCAGGAAAAAGTACAGAAAGTCTTGCGAAGCCTTCTATCCGAGTGGGACTCTAAAGTAACGGCCATAGAAGAAAGCAAAGAGACTAAATCGATTAAGATGGAAGAACTAATTGGATCACTTAAGGTATATGGAAACAAACTTGCTTTAAGACATTCTGAGTCCATTTCTAATAATGATAGGGCTATAGCATTTAAATCAAATGAATACATCGTAGATGATAGTGACATAGATTCCGATGATGAAGACTTAATCACGAAGGCTAAAAGATTAAGAAAAATATTGAGAAAATCGATTAAACATAAGTCTACCTCATTTAAGGATCATAAAATAAAAATAAGGAAATAAAGTGCTATAAATGCGTCAAACTTGGACATCTATCATATGACTGCCCTAATAAAGAAAAGCAAACAAACAAATACCCTGACAAGGATCGGAACAAGAATAGACTCGTCTCAGAACCTAAGCAAAGAAGAAGAGCCTTCAAAGCCTCCACTTGGAGTGACACATCCGACTCTGAGACTGATGATACGGAAGAACACAAGGCACAAGTATGCTTTACATCTAAAGCATCAAATGAGGTATCTTCCGACTCTGATTCCGATTCTGAATGTTCTTATGATAATTTATTTAGTCAATATTTAGAATTTCATAAGTTTTCAAAGACTCTTGCAAAAGAAAAGAAGCAATTAATTGAAGACAAGAAATTGTTAGAATCTTCTAACAAAGATCTTGTGTCTCAATTAAACGATTCAAAAGAAGAGTCGTCATGCATTATAAATTCATTAAAGTCTGAAATTTCATCATTGACATCCAAGAACACTGAATTGAAATCCGAGATTTTAAACTTGAAATCAAGGAATGCGGATGTAGAGAAAAAGGTGAAACAATTTGACACGGGATCTAACATGCTGCATCGTATTATCTTATCACAAAAGCATGATAGTGACAAAACAGGTTTGGGATACGTTGAGACAAATGAAGCATCCACCAAACCAACTAAGTTCGTTGTGTCTAAGAAAGTAGACACCCAAAGCCAAAAACAGCGTCTAAGATGACGCAAAGACCTCTTCCCTCATCACGCCCCACTTCTTCATCATATCATGCGAAATACAATTTTGTACCATATAGATATGAAAAGAAAAGAGTGATGCATACACGGCATTCATTCCATCCACGCACTACGCACACAAACACAAGGACATATCAAAAACGTCCTACATATAATTCGTATAAAGGAGTTCTTGGCCAAAGGCCAGATACAGTTACACCTAAAGTATATTATGTTGTGCTTTCATCACCTTTCTCACCTTTTGGAAGACCTAGAAGGGTCACCCAAATTTGGGTACCAAAAGGGACATTTTCAAAGGGTTGAATAAATAACCCTTATGAACGCACGTTATATGAAATGCATGATTTTTCTTCTTCATCTTTACAGGCATCTTTTGATTTACTTTTCAAATAAAGGGAGAGAGATAGCATGATTTAAGGGGGAGAGAGATACTGATTGCATAAATCAAGGGGGAGCGGTTTTTGAAATTTAAAATTCAAATTTTAAATTTATCCATGATTGAAGGGGGAGCGATAGGATTTAAATCATGAGTATAGGTAATTTTGAAAATCATCAAAAGGGAGAGATTTTAGAGAAAAAGGGGTTTGAGTGATTTCAAAATATATGATTTAAATGTGCATAAAAACGAGCATAAGATAAATGTGCATGATATATTGCTTATTACTTGCCTTATATAGTTTATATATAATGTTGCCGTATTAACGAGCCATGAATCTTTAAAGCTTGCATCAAATGGCAAACATTTGTTGTGTTTATACTATTTTCAGGTGCCATCATTAATGAACTAAACTAGTTCATTAAGTGAAGTACTTAGTTAATTAAACTAAGTAGTTCACTAAAGGAAGCAACATTTGAACAAGGCACAAAGGCAACAAGACTAAGAAAGGAAAGTCTTCTCCTCCTCTCTTCATCAATATACATGCCTACATACATATATAAATATATATTTTCAGATTTTTTGAAAAAGGCAC
Source organism: Eustoma russellianum (assembly GCA_036186865.1). Lineage (NCBI taxonomy): Eukaryota > Viridiplantae > Streptophyta > Magnoliopsida > Gentianales > Gentianaceae > Eustoma > Eustoma russellianum. The sequence continues at coordinate 14,083,362 of AP025044.1, read as the reverse complement.
ATACACATGTATTCCAACGTACTCCCGACACGTTATATATTTTACGTACGTACGTTAACGTCACACCACCATACTTAACTAATATTTATGAGTATATTCAGGTCTTATATAATATGATATAAGTCATGGTGATGACAAATTAAATACGACACGTTAAAAGGTTCTAAACCGAAAATTGTCGTATCGGGCGAATACCGAAACTTCGCCAACGTGTCACGTACTTGCCATAAATAGATGGCCAGCCCCTACACCTCAAAAATCATTATAATTTTCGTGGATATGATGTTATTTTCAGCCATAAAATCATTCCATGTTGGCACACAAATCACCCCACATTAAGGCCAAATTGTGGAGATTCCAATTTCAATTTTGTCACATGTTAAATGGCGCCACTTTAGACAAGTCAAGTGCTGAAAATTAAAGTTTATATTATATATATTACGTGTAACATAATACATATAACATGTGCAAAAAGTTGGAATTTAATTAGAGAAAAATCGGGTAATCGATAAACATCGAAAATTCGGTTTTCTATGTACACAACACATGGAACATTTTTGGCACATCATACGACACGTATCTAGACACTTTTTACATATGTCATACATCTTAAAGTGTTCTAGAAAATTAGATTAAGGGCTGATTGGAATATACCATGTGTGTATTATTAAATGTGCACTATTTTACAAAGTTTGCAAAAATAAAATTCAGCACATGCATATACATGTGTACACGCCTAAATGCACTTGATGGAGCATATGTGGAGCCTTGTTGGCATATTGATTGGTCAAGAATCAATCATACAATGTTGGTGATTTAAAGAAAGAAGCTACAAAATGTAACGTTTTAAACTTTATCTCATTTGTAATACATGCTGAAAATTTCAGCATGTGTACTAAAGGGTCGCCGAATTTCCTCTCCAAAATCAGACAAATTTTGTGTCTTAAAACATGTGATCAATTGGAAGAAGAAATACAAGTAATTTGAATAAGATATAAAGTCATAAAGTGTGATATCTTGAATATCACACATGCTGAAAAAAATTACAGCATGTGTGTATGTACCTTGGCCGATTTTGTGGCCATGTTGGTGTCCAAATTTCATTTCCAAAATGATGAGGATATTGTCTACTAATTGATGATTAATTTTTGGAGAAAAATCAAAGAAAATTTGGTAGTAATTTGAAATGGAGCATCATGTATCAAATGCTGAAATTTCAGCATGTCAACTACTAATTATGGACGATTTTATCACCTTGTGTGGAGAAATATTATCTTGCTTGATTTGGATGATAATCTTATGAGTTATGGCAACTAATTTATGATAATTTTGGTACATGTTTTTAGTAGAATTCTCAGATTTTCCAAGTCATCAAATGATGACAACATTCAACCTATCAATGAGTGCCAAGTAAGCAAAAGTTAAATGATCATCCAATGAGAACATGCCAAGTAAGCAAGATCATGTCACAATGATACCACACATTCTCCCAAGGACTTAGAAGATAATTTTCAAGATGAGAAGGACTCCAAGGGGGCGGCAAACACATGTTAAAAAGAAGGAAGAAGAGCAAAACAAAAAGAAAAGAACAAGAGTTGCAAATTCAAAAGATCAAAAGTGTTCTAGCCTTCTTCTTCTACACTCTTTCTTTCTTCTTCCTAAAAGCCTATTGTACTTACATTACTTGAGTAGGCTTCTCTTAGACCACCACATATTCTTTATCTTTGTAAAAGATTGATCAAGGTGTGATCAATCTTCAATCGTACAAAGTGGTGGTGTTCGTGACAATTGTATCCACGTACAAGGTTTGTAAAGGGTTGGAGTTGGTGTGAAACTCCATCAACCCTGTGGTAAGGTGTTTTTGTGTTGTGTGATTAGTGTAAACCGAGGAAGGTGTTCCTCGAAGACTAGAGTAGGTTGTTTATAACCGAACCAGTATAAAATTCTCGGTGTCATTTACTTTCAGCACTTATATTCTGTTTTAGCACTGTTTACTATTTTTGATTACGTTCGTAAAAATAGTAAACATTTTTCAAAAATTACGAAACTTTCCAAAAACATAGCCACATGTCTTAGGGTTAATTTGGCACAAGCTTCAACCCTTTTGGATAAGCATAAGTCAATCAAACATCCAAAGTTTTGAGACTAGTGCAGTCTGATTTTCAGGCTTGCAAAGGTTGAGACTTTGAGTGTGTTTGACTAACTTCCCGAAAGAATTTTTCAAAACTGTTTCAACACATTTAAATACAACATATAAGGGGTTAGTGGTTAAAATTTCGGAGCAATTGGAGTTAAATACAAATAGGAATAAATTTTTCAAAACAGTCTACCGTTTCTGGCAGATTCGCGCAATCTGAGCACCAACAATTTTTGAATGGGTTAAAGGTTAAATTTAAATCTGAAATTTTTAGGAGACACTCATAACATCTGAGGCTAAGTTCTCTCAAAATTTAAGAATTTTTAAAGACCTACAACCTAGTTTTAAAAACGTTTTAAAACGGATCCTGAAAACAGAATCTGTTTTCAGAAGTTGAGTTTTTGGTTTTAAACTATTTTAAAAACCACACTTTCCGCACCAACTATTCAACCCTCCCCCCTTCTAGTGGTGCCTTGCAGATCCTACACTTTCCAGGTGTCAAGCATCGGTTGGTTTAGTACAAGGTCATCATTGCAGGCCGACCTACATGACATAGAGTTAGCCACTGATACAGCTGCAGTCATAGGCCCTTATCCCATCAGACTGCGCACCTGCAGCGGACAAGACAGCCACCTCAGATACATCACAATTCCATCATCGGGTAGAGGATCAGATCTCCTCAACCTTGAGTATAAATATACCCCTTTCCAGACGGGGAAATGGATCCAATTTTGGAGAACTTCAGCTACAATTTCTGAAGCCTTCTTCTAATAACTCCATCTCGGCTGACCTTTAAACAGCCAAAAACTCAGTGAGATCTTATTACAGGTTTCATCTAAACCTTTATTCCAGCATAAATTGCCTAAAAACACCCATAACTGACTTAAGCGTCGGAGGGTTTTCCCGGGGCAGCGCCCTGGGACCTCTAACGTTACTCTTCCTTCTCAGGTTCCATTGACGGATTTAGATGGGAGATTAACGACGTACAGCAAGGATCATCTCTGATCCACCCGGTGAGCATTTCTGGACTCATCAGCTACTGTTTATGATTATGACCCTTTTCTCAATTTATATTTGACTTTTTTTATAACAATTTACATACATATTGGAGCATAGGTTCCTGCTTCAACAGATTCTCATCAAAACATTCAATTTTATATTATATTAAAATTATTTTTATTATAGTAAAATCGAAACGAAATCTAACCATTACTACGACACTTGAATAACTGACACGTGACTATACCAGCTATTCACAACAATAGCCAATTGTTATTGTTCCTCGATGTAAACTTGAACAGTTGCGATATTCTTATATAGAAATTTTAAAATGCAAGAAATTCTCACATGCACAGCTATTCTCATCCATATTCTGAATGTTGAGAAAAAGAATTTGAGTGATTCACAAAATGCATGATTTAAATAACGTGTGGTAAAGAAATGCATGACACAATTTATTACTTGACACGTTTTTGCAACAAACCTGCCTCATATACTTTATATATAATATTGCCGTACTAAAAAGCCATGAAGCTTTAAAGCTTACGTCAAATGGCAAACATTTGTTGTGTTTGAACTATTTTCAGGTGCCACCATTAATGAACTAAACTAGTTCATTAAGTACTTAGTTAAATGAACTAAGTAGTTCATTAAATGGAGAAATATTTGGAGAAAGCACAAAGGCAACAAACATGGAAATGGAAGGTCTCCTCTCCCCTCTTAACCACACGCCATTCATATATACATATATATATATATATATATTCAGATTTTTTTTTAAAAAAAGGCACTATACACATGTATTCCAACGAACTACCGACACATTATATATTTTACAAACGTACGCTAACGTCACACTACGGAGACAGACAACGGCGTCAGTCAGAGCAATTGAAAGCCTCATTGTAGAGGGAAACAAGAGTAAAGGCAGGTCCAAACTGACTTGGGAGGAACAGATTAGGCACGACCTACTAGATTTGCATCTCTCTGAGGACATGGTCCAGGATAGGAATTCATAGAGACATAAGATTAAGGTTAACGAGGTATAGGTCATATATAGGGACACTTTAGATTATATTTAAGGACATAGACTTGGTGGCGTATATTATACCGTTGTTTTACATTGCATGTACATATACACGTGATGTGTATTTTAATATCGAAAGTCTTTTCTTTGTATTTCTTGAATTTTCTAACTAACACACTAGCACAGTATATCTCTATTATTATGTCATTTTTGCAGGTGCATATAGAGCCGGGGGTCTCACTGGAAGCAGACTCTCTATCCTTTGGGATGGAGGTATTGTCTGCGTACCACTTATCCTCCCCAGACCCTAACGATAGCTTTTGCTGTCGTTAGGATATACTGGGTCCGGATGGTGATGATGATGATGAACGTCACAACACTATACTTACCTCATATTTATGAGTATATTCAGGTATTATATCATATGATATAAGTCATGGTGATGACAAAATTATTACGACACGTTACAAGGTTATAAACCAAAGATTGTCTTATCGGATGACAGCCGAAACTTCGCTAACGTGTCACGTACTTGTCATATATAGATGACCAGCCCCTACACTTCAAAAATGGTCACAAATTTCATGGCTTACATGGTATTTCAGCCATAAAATCATTCCATGTTGGCACACACAAATCACCCCCAATTAAGACTAAATTGTGGAGATTTCAAATTCAATATTTTTGTCACATGGGGCGCCACTTTCAATCAGCCTCTAGAGCTGAATATTCAAGTTATTCTATGTATATTATGTGTGACATAATATATAACATGTGCAAAAAGTTTGAATTTAATCGGAGAAAAATCGCGTAATCGACAAAAGTCGAAAATTCGATTTTCTACGAACACGACACATGAAACATTTTTGGCTTAACATGTAACATTTATCTAGACACTTTTACATATTCAATACATACTAAATGTTCTAGAATATTTAAATTAGGGCTGATTGGAATATACCATATGTGTATAATTATTGTGCACTATTTTACAAAGCTTACAAAAATAAATTCAGCACATGTTCAAGCTAAATTCACACGCCTACTCAGCCTTGAGGGAGCCTATGTAGAGCTTAGTTGGCATCTTGATTGGTAAAGAATGGACTATACAAGGTTAGTGACATAATGGTGGGAGCTACAAAAGGTAATGTTTCAAACTATGTCATAAATATAACACATGCTGAAAATTCAACACGTGTGTGTTAATATGGCCGAAAATTTTAAATTAATTGTGATAAATTTGCCTCTTCATTTTTAAGGGATTGATGTGATAATATTATGGTAATAATTTGAAGATCTTGAGATTTAGCACATGCTGAAAATTTCAGCATGTGTTGAAGATAATGGCCGATTTTTTGGATTAAATGGAGACAATTTTCTTTGCAAATTATGTGGGATTGATTATGTGATATTTGGAAAGGTTTTTATGAATAATTTGGCACATGTTTTAAGTGTAATTCTAATATTTGTATGTAGGATCTGCAAGGCACCACTAGAAGGAGGGGTTGAATAGTGCGTGCGGATGTGGTTTTTAAAATTAGTTTGAACCAAAAACCCAACTTCTGAAAACAGTTTCTGTTTTCAGGACCAGTTTTAAAACGTTTTGAAAACTAGGTTTCAGGTCTTAAAAAATACTGAAATTTGGATAGAACTTAGACTCAGATGTTATGAGTATCTCCTAAAAATTTCAGATTAAAATTCAACCTCTAACCCCTTGAAAAATCGTTGGTGGTCAGATTGCGCAAATCTGCCAGAACCGATACGCTGTTTTGAAAAATTAATTCCTATTTATACACAACTCCAAATGCTCTGAAAATTTAAACACTAACCCCTTATAAGTTGTATTTAAATGGGTTGAAACAGTTTTGAAAAATTTTTTGGGAAGGTCAAATATGATCAAAGTCTCAACCTTTGCAAGCTCGAAAATCAGACTGCACTAGTCTCAGAACTTTGGACGTTTGGATGACTTACTTGTCCAAATGGTTGAAACTTGTGCCAAAGAATCCTAGAACGTGTGGCTATGTTTTCTGAAAGTTTAGTAATTTTTGAAATTCGTTTACTATTTTTACGAACATGATTAAAAATAGTAAACAGTGCTGAAACAGAAAATCAGTGCTGAAAGTAAATGACACCAAGAATTTTTACTGGTTCGGTTATCAACAACCTACTCCAGTCTTCAAGGAACACCTTCCTTGGTTCACACTAATCACACAACTCAAAAACACCTTACCACATGGTTGATAGAGTTACACCTAACTCCAACCCTTTACAATCTTGTATAGTGAATACAATTTGCACGAACACCCACCACCTCGCAAGAATGAAGATTGATCACACCTTGATCAATCTTTTACAAAGATATGGAATATGTGGTGGTCTATATCAAGCCTATTCAAGATTGAAATATGAATACAATAGGCTTTCAAGAAGGAAGAAAAGAAAGAGAATGTAGAAGAAGCTAGAACACTTTTGATCTTTTATTTTGCAACTCTTGTTCTTGTTCTTGTTTTGCTCTTCTTCCTTCCTTTTAATCACATTGTGGCCCCCCCCGGTGTTCTCCCCCTCTTGAAAATTGTCTTCTAAGTCCTTGAGAGAATGTAAGACATCAATGTGACATGGTCTTGCTTACTTGGCATCTTCTCATTGGATGATCATTTAAGCTTTGCTTACTTGGCACTTCATGATAGGTTGAATGTTGTCATCATTTGATGACTTGGAAAATCTGAGAATAACACTTAAAACATGTGTCAATATCAATCATAAAATTATTTCCATAATGCACAAGATTGTCACATAAATTGCAAGACAATATTTCTCCAAAAATGGGTAAGAAAATCGTCCATTATGATCATGCACATGCTGAAATTTCAGCATGTGTATCATTCATCTTTTATTCAAATTATTGCCTATTTTGCATTGATTTAATCCAACAATTCAATCATCATTTAGTGTGCAATATTCTCATCTTTTATGGAATAAACATTAGACAATAATATGACCTAAATTTCGGCCATGCACACTCCTACACATGCTGAAATTTTCAGCATGTGTGATATTCAAATATATCACCACTTTAATTCCATAAAATATTTAAAATACTTCCAAATTGTCTTCTAATTAATTCAATTACATTCAAGAAATGAAATATGCCTCATAACTAAGTAGAAACGCCCACCCTTAAGCACACATGCTGAATTTTTTAGCATGTGTCACAATTGTGACAAAATTTGAAATGTTACCTTTTGTAGCTTCTCTCTTTAAGTCATCAACTTTGTATGATTGATTCTTGACCAATCAATATGCCAACAAGGCTCCACATATGCTCCATCTCAGCTGTAGGTGGCGTGTATACATGTATATGCATGTGCTGAATTTTATTTTTGCTAACTTTGTAAAATAGTGCACATTTAATAATACACACATGTTATATTCCAATCAGCCCTTAATTTAATCTTCTATAACACTTTAAGATATATATCATATGTAAAAAGTGTCTAGATACATGTCACATGATTTACCAAAAACATTCCATGTGTTGTGTGCGTAGAAAACCGAATTTTCGATATTTATCGATTACCCAATTTTTCTCTAGTTTAAATTCCGACTTTTGCACATGTTATATATATTATATTATACATAATATATATAATATATACTTTAAATCTCAGCACTTGGCTGATCTAAAGTGGTACCATTAACATGTGACAAAATTAAACTTGGAATCTTCACATTTTGGCCTTAATGTGGAGTGGTTTGTGTGTGCCAACATGGAAAGTATTTTTGGCTGAATTTTCTGTTAAGAAATTTCATCAATTTTTGAAGTATAGGGGCTGACCATTTATTTATGGCAAGTACTGACACTTGGCGAAGTTTCGGTATTCGCCCGATACGACAAATTTCGGTTTAGAACCTTTTATCGTGTCGTATTTAATTTCTCATCACCATATCTTATATCATATGATATAAGACCTGAATATACTCATAAATATGAGTTAAGTATAGTGGTGTGACGTTAACGTACGTACGTAAAATATAACGTGTCGGTAGTACGTTGGAATACATGTGTATGTGCCTTTTCTTAAAAAAATCTGAAAATATATGTAATATATGTATATGTGGCGTGTCACATTAAAGAGGGGAGGAGGAGACAACTTTCCTTCCTTAGCCTTGTTGCCTTTGTGCCTTTTCCAAATGTAGCTTCCTTTAATGAACTACTTAGTTTAATAAACTAAGTACTTCATTAATGAACTAGTTTAGTTCATTAATGGTGGCACCTGAAAATATAAACACAACAAATGTTTGCCATATGATGTAAGCTTTAACGCTTCATGGCTCGTTAGTCTGGCAAAATTATATATAAGCTAAATAAGGCAAGTAATAGCAATGTATCATGTATTCATGTATATCTTATGCACGTTTTATCTTATGCTCGTTTTTGTGCTCATTTAAATCATGTATTTGAAAATCACTCAAACCCCTTTTTCTCTACAATCTCCCTTTTGATGATTTTCAAAATAACTTATGCACATGATTTAAATCCTATCGCTCCCCCTTCAATTATGCATAAATTCAAAATTCGAAATTTAAATTTCGAATCCGCTCCCCTTTGATTTATGCAATCAGTATCTCTCTCCCTCTTAAATCATGCTTTCTCTCCCCCTTTATTTTGGAAAGCAAATCAAAAATGCCTGTAAAGATGAAAAAAATCATGCATTTCATATATGTGCGTTCGTAAGGGTTATTTATTCAACCTTTGAAAATATCCCTTTTTGGTACCCAAATTTAGGTGACCTTTCTAGGTCTTCCAAAAGGTGAGAAAGGTGACGAGAACGCAACATAATATACATTAGGTGCAGATGTGTTTGGCCTTTGGCCAAGAATCCCATCATGCGTATAATGTGGTTTTTCATTTTTGATATGTGTTCCGGTTTACATGCACGGGGCGTGATCTAGACGCATTTGTATGATATGAATGTCGCACATGCATCACTTGTTTCTTCTCACATCTATATGGCACATAATTATATTTTGCATGATGTGAAGAAGAAACACGTTGAGATGTCATAAGAAAAGGCCTATGCATTTTCTTAGATGCCACATATGTCTTTGATGCATCTATTTTCTTAGATGGGATAAATTTGGTTGGTTTATTTTGTGGCTTACTTTTCTCAACGTATCCTAGTCCGGTTTTGTCACTATCATGTTTTTGAGAAGAAATGATGTGATCTAGTATGTTTGTTCTCGTGTCAAATTGTTTCACCTTGTTCTCTACATCCGCATTCCTTGATTTCAAGTTTGAAATCTCGGATTTCAATTCAGTGTTCTCGGATGTCAATGATGAAATCTCAGACTTTAATGAATTTATAATGCATGACGACCCTTCTTTTGAATTGTTTAATTGAGACAAAGATCTTTGTTAGAAGATTCTAACAATTTCTTGTCTTCAATTAACCGTTTCTTTTGTTTTGCAAGAGTTCTAGCAAACTTATGTAATTCAAGATATTCAACATATAAATCATGATAATATAATTCAGAATCCGAGTCAGAATCATAATCTACCTCATTTTCAAATAATGGAGGCATTTGGCTTGACATACCTTTTTGCTCGGTTTTGAGATTTGTGGTTGCCATCTCACTGAATCGTTGGATTCCTTGAAGTGAGTGTTCCTGCGCTCTGATACCACTTGTAGGATCTTCAAGGCACCACTAGAAAGGGGGGTTGAATAGTGGATGCGGAAAATGTGGTTTTTAAAATTAGTTTGAACCAAAAACCCAACTTCTGAAAACAGTTTCTGTTTTCAGGACCAGTTTTAAAATGTTTTGAAAACTAGGTTTCAGGTCTTCAAAAATTCTGAAATTTGGATAGAACTTAGACTCAGATGTTATGAGTATCTCCTAAAAATTTCAGATTAAAATTCAACCTCTAACCCTTTGAAACATCGTTGGTGGTCAGATTGCGCAAATCTGCCAGAACCGATACACTGATTTGAAAAATTAATTCCTATTTATACACAACTCAACTCCAAATACTCTGAAAATTTAAATAATAACCCCTTATAAGTTTTATTTAAATGGGTTGAAACAGTTTTGAAAAAAATTTTTGGGAAGTTAGTCAAATACGATCAAATCTCAACCTTTACAAGCCTGAAATCAGACTGCACTAGTCTCAGAACTTTGGACATTTGGATGACTTATACTTGTCCAAAAGGGTTGAAACTTGTGCCAAAAGAACCCTAGAACGTGTGTCTATGTTTTCTGAAAGTTTAGTAATTTTTGAAATTCGTTTACTATTTTTACGAACGTGATTAAAAACAGTAAACAGTGCTGAAACAGAAAATCAGTGCTGAATGTAAATGACACCAAGAATTTTTTACTGGTTCGGTTATCAACAACCTACTCCAGTCTTCAAGGAACACCTTCCTGGGTTCACACTAATCACACAACTCAAAGACACCTTACCACAGGGTTGATAGAGATACACCTAACTCCAACCCTTTACAAACCTTGTATAGTGAATACAATTTGCACGAACACCACCACCTCGCAAGAATGAAGATTGATCACACCTTGATCAATCTTTTACAAAGATATGGAATATGTGGTGGTCTATATCAAGCCTATTCAAGATTGAAAATATGAATACAATAGGCTTTCAAGAAGGAAGAAAGAAAGAGAATGTAGAAGAAGAAGGCTAGAACACTTTTGATCTTTTATTTTGCAACTCTTGTTCTTGTTCTTGTTTTGCTCTTCTTCCTTCCTTTTAATCACATTGTGGCCGCCCCCCCCCCCCCTTGGTGTTCTCCCCCTCTTGAAAATTGTCTTCTAAGTCCTTGAGAGAATGTAAGACATCAATATGACATGGTCTTGCTTACTTGGCATCTTCTCATTGGATGATCATTTAAGCTTTGCTTACTTGGCACTTCATGATAGGTTGAATGTTGTCATCATTTGATGACTTGGAAAATCTGAGAATAACTCTTAAAACATGTGCCAATATCAATCATAAAATTATTTCCATAATGCACAAGATTTTCACATAAATTGCAAGACAATATTTCTCCAAAAATGGGTAAGAAAATCGTCCATTATGATCATGCACATGCTGAAATTTCAGCATGTGTATCATTCATCTTTTATTCAAATTATTGCCTATTTTGCATTGATTTAATCCAACAATTCAATCATCATTTAGTGCAATATTCTCATCTTTTATGGAATAAACATTAGACAATAATATGACCTAAATTTCGCGCCATGCACACTCCTACACATGCTGAAATTTTCAGCATGTGTGATATTCAAATATATCACCATTTTAATTCCATAAAATATTTAAAACACTTCCAAATTGTCTTCTAATTAATTCAATTAATTCAAGAAGTGAAATATGCCTCATAACTAAGTAGAAATCGCCCACCCTTAAGCACACATGCTGAAATTTTCAGCATGTGTCACAATTGTGACAAAATTTGAAATGTTACCTTTTGTAGCTTCTCTCTTTAAGTCATCAACTTTGTATGATTGATTCTTGACCAATCAATATGCCAACAAGGCTCCACATATGCTCCATCTCAGCTGTAGGTGGCGTGTATACATGTATATGCATGTGCTGAATTTTATTTTTGCTAACTTTGTAAAATAGTGCACATTTAATACACACATGTTATATTCCAATCAGCCCTTAATTTAATTTTCTAGAACACTTTAAGATGTATATCATATGTAAAAAGTGTCTAGATACGTGTCACATGATGTACCAAAAATGTTCCATGTGTTGTGTGCGTAGAAAACCGAATTTTCGATATTTATCGATTACCCAATTTTTCTCTAATTTAAATTCCAACTTTTGCACATGTTATATATTATGTTATACATAATATATATATATACTTTAAATCTCAGCACTTGGCTGATCTAAAGTGGTACCATTAACATGTGACAAAATTAAACTTGGAACTTCACATTTTGGCCTTAATGTGGAGTGATTTGTGTGTGCCAACATGGAAAGTATTTTTGGATGAATTTTCTGTTACGAAATTTTTATCAATTTTTGAAGTATAGGGGCTGGCCATTTATTTATGGCAAGTACGTGACACGTTGGCGAAGTTTCGGTATTCGCCCGATACGACAAATTTCGGTTTAGAACCTTTTATCGTATCGTATTTAATTTGTCATCACCATATCTTATATCATATGATATAAGACCTGAATATACTCATAAATATGAGTTAAGTATAGTGGTGTGACGTTAACGTACGTACGTAAAATATATAACGTGTCAGTAGTACGTTGGAATACATGTGTATGTGCCTTTTCTTAAAAAATATGAAAATATATGTAATATATGTATATGTGGCGTGTCACATTAAAGAGGGGAGGAGGAGACAACTTTCCTTCCTTAGCTATGTTGCCTTTGTGCCTTTTCCAAATGTAGCTTCCTTTAATGAACTACTTAGTTTAATAAACTAAGTACTTCATTAATGAACTAGTTTAGTTCATTAATGGCGGCACCTGAAAATAGTATAAACACAACAAATGTTTGCCATATGATGTAAGCTTTAACGCTTCATGGCTCGTTAGTCTAGCAACTTATATATAAGCTAAATAAGGCAAGTAATAGCAATGTATCATGCATTCATGTATATCTTATGCACGTTTTATCTTATGCTCGTTTTTGTGCACATTTAAATCATGTATTTGAAAATCACTCAAACCCCTTTTCTCTACAATCTCCCCCTTTTGATGATTTTCAAAATAACTTATGCACATGATTTAAATCCTATCGCTCCCCCTTCAATTATGCATAAATTCAAAATTCAAAATTTAAATTTTGAATCCGCTCCCCGTTGATTTATGCAATCAGTATCTCTCTCTCCCTTAAATCATGCTTTCTCTCCCCCTTTATTTTGGAAAGCAAATCAAAAGATGCCTGTAAAGATGAAAAAAATCATGCATTTCATATATGTGCGTTCGTAAGGGTTATTTATTCAACCTTTGAAAATGTCCCTTTTTGGTACCCAAATTTAGGTGACCTTTCTAGGTCTTCCAAAAGGTGAGAAAGGTGACGAGAACGCAACATAATATACATTAGGTGCAGATGTGTTTGGCCTTTGGCCAAGAATCCCATCATGCGTATAATGTGGTTTTCGTTTTTTATATGTTTCCGGTTTACATGCACGGGGCGTGATCTAGACGCATTTGTATGATATGAATGTCGCACATGAATCACTTGTTTTCTTCTCATATCTATATGGCACATAATTATATTTTGCATGATGTGAAGAAGAAACACGTTGAGATGTCATAAGAAAAGGCCTATGCATTTTCTTAGATGCCACATATGTCTTTGATGCATCTATTTTCTTAGATGGGATAAATTTGGTTGGTTTATTTTTGGCTTACTTTTCTCAACGTATCCTAGTCCGGTTTTGTCACTATCATGCTTTTGAGAAGAAATGATGTGATCTAGTATGTTTGTTCTCGTGTCAAATTGTTTCACATTTTTCTCTACATCCGCATTCCTTGATTTCAAGTTTGAAATCTCGGATTTAAATTCATTGTTCTCGGATGTCAATGATGAAATCTCAGACTTTAATGAATTTATAATGCATGAAGATCTTCTTTTGAATCGTTTAATTGAGACACAAGATCTTTGTTAGAAGATTCTAACAATTTCTTGTCTTCAATTAACCGTTTCTTTTGTTTTGCAAGAGTTCTAGCAAACTTATGTAATTCAAGATATTCAACATATAAATCATCATAAGATAGTTCAGAATCCGAATCAAATCATAATCTACCTCATTTTCAAATAATGGAGGCATTTGGCTTGGCATACCTTTTTGCTCGGTTTTGAGATTTGTGGTTGCCATCTCACTGAATCGTTTGGATTCCTTGAAGTGAGTGTTCCTCTGCGCTCTGATACCACTTGTAGGATCTTCAAGGCACCACTAGAAGGGGGGGTTGAATAGTGGGTGCGGAAAATGTGGTTTTTAAAATTAGTTTGAACCAAAAACCCAACTTCTGAAAACAGTTTCTGTTTTCAGGACCAGTTTTAAAATGTTTTGAAAACTAGGTTTCAGGTCTTCAAAAATTCTGAAATTTGGATAGAACTTAGACTCCAATGTTATGAGTATCTCCTAAAAATTTCAGATTAAAATTCAATTCAACCTCTAACCCTTTGAAACATCGTTGGTGGTCAGATTGCGCAAATCTGCCAGAACCGATACACTGATTTGAAAAATTAATTCCTATTTATACACAACTCCAAATGCTCTGAAAATTTAAATAATAACCCCTTATAAGTTTATTTAATTGGGTTGAAACAGGTTTGAAAAATTCTTTTGGGAAGTTAGTCAAATACGATCAAAGTCTCAACCTTTACAAGCCTGAAAATCAGACTGCACTAGTCTCAGAACTTTGGATGTTTGGATGACTTATACTTGTCCAAAAGGGTTGAAACTTGTGCCAAACGAACCCTAGAACGTGTGTCTATGTTTTCTGAAAGTTTAGTAATTTTTGAAATTCGTTTACTATTTTTACGAACGTGATTAAAAACAGTAAACAGTGCTGAAACAGAAATCAGTGCTGAATGTAAATGACACCAAGAATTTTATACTGGTTCGGTTATCAACAACCTACTCCAGTCTTCAAGGAACACCTTCCTGGGTTCACTACACATAATCACACAACTCAAAACACCTTACCACAGGGTTGATAGAGATACACCTAACTCCAACCCTTTACAAACCTTGTATAGTGAATACAATTTGCACGAACACCACCACCCTCGCAAGAATGAAGATTGATCACACCTTGATCAATCTTTTACAAAGATATGGAATATGTGGTGGTCTATATCAAGCCTATTCAAGATTGAAAAATATGAATACAATAGGCTTTCAAGAAGGAAGAATGAAAGAGAATGTAGAAGAAGAAGGCTAGAACACTTTTGATCTTTTATTTTGCAACTCTTGTTCTTGTTCTTGTTTTGCTCTTCTTCCTTCCCTTTTAATCACATTGTGGCCGCCCCCCCCGCCCCCCTTGGTGTTCTCCCCCTCTTGAAAATTGTCTTCTAAGTCCTTGAGAGAATGTAAGACATCAATGACATTCTTCTTGCATCTTCTCATTGGATGATCATTTAACTTGCTTACTTGGCACTTCATGATAGGTTGAATGTTGTCATCATTTGATGACTTGGAAAATCTGAGAATAACACTTAAAACATGTGCCAATATCAATCATAAAATTATTCCATAATGCACAAGATTGTCACATAAATTGCAAGACAATATTTCTCCAAAAATGGTAAGAAAATCGTCCATTATGATCATGCACATGCTGAAATTTCAGCATGTGTATCATTCATCTTTTATTCAAATTATTGCCTATTTTGCATTGATTTAATCAACATTCAATCATCATTTAGTGTGCAATATTCTCATCTTTTATGGAATAAACATTAGACAATAATATGACCTAAATTTCGGCCATGCACACTCCTACACATGCTGAAATTTTCAGCATGTGTGATATTCAAATATATCACCATTTTAATTCCATAAAAATTTTAAAACACTTCCAAATTGTCTTCTAATTAATTCAATTAATTCAAGAAGTGAAATATGCCTCATAACTAAGTAGAAATCGCCCACCCTTAAGCACACATGCTGAAATTTTCAGCATGTGTCACAATTGTGACAAAATTTGAAATGTTACCTTTTGTAGCTTCTCTCTTTAAATCATCAACTTTGTATGATTGATTCTTGACCAATCAATATGCCAACAAGCTCCACATATGCTCCATCTCAGCTGTAGGTGGCGTGTATACATGTATATGCATGTGCTGAATTTTATTTTTGCTAACTTTGTAAAATAGTGCACATTTAATAATACACACATGTTATATTCCAATCAGCCCTTAATTTAATTTTCTAGAACACTTTAAGATGTATATCATATGTAAAATGTAGATACGTGTCACATGATGTACCAAAAACGTTCCATGTGTTGTGCGTAGAAAACCGAATTTTCGATATTTTATCGATTACCCAATTTTTCTCTAATTTAAATTCCAACTTTTGCACATGTTATATATATTATGTTATACATAATATATAATATATACTTTAAATCTCAGCACTGGCTGATCTAAAGTGGTACCATTAACATGTGACAAATTAAACTTGGAATCTTCACATTTTGTCCTTAATGTGGAGTGATTTGTGTGTGCCAACATGGAAAGTATTTTTGGCTGATTTTCTGTTACGAAATTTTCATCAATTTTTGAAGTATAGGGGCTGGCCATTTATTTATGGCAAGTACGTGACACGTTGGCGAAGTTTCGGTATTCGCCCGATACGACAAATTTCGATTTAGAACCTTTTATCGTGTCGTATTTAATTTGTCATCACCATATCTTATATCATATGATATAAGACCTGAATATACTCATAAATATGAGTTAAGTATAGTGGTGTGACGTTAACGTATGTACGTAAAATATATAACGTGTCAGTAGTACGTTGGAATACATGTGTATGTGCCTTTTCTTAAAAAATATGAAAATATATGTAATATGTATATGTGGCGTGTCACATTAAAGAGGGGAGGAGGAGACAACTTTCCTTCCTTAGCTTTGTTGCCTTTGTGCCTTTTCCAAATGTGGCTTCCTTTAATGAACTACTTAGTGTAATAAACTAAGTACTTCATTAATGAACTAGTTTAGTTCATTAATGGTGGCACCTGAAAATAGTATAACACAACAATGTTTGCCATATGATGTAAGCTTTAACGCTTCATGCTCGTTAGTCTGGCAACATTATATATAAGCTAAATAAGGCAAGTAATAGCAATGTATCATGCATACATGTATATCTTATGCACGTTTTATCTTATGCTCGTTTTTGTGCACATTTAAATCATGTATTTGAAAATCACTCAAACCCCTTTTTCTCTACAATCTCCCCCTTTTGATGATTTTCAAAATAACTTATGCACATGATTTAAATCCTATCGCTCCCCCTTCAATTATGCATAATTCAAAATTCAAATTTAAATTTCAATCCGCTCCCCCCTTGATTTATGCAATCAGTATCTCTCTCCTCCTCTTAAATCATGCTTTCTCTCCCCCTTTATTTTGGAAGCAAATCAAAAGATGCCTGTAAAGATGAAAAAAATCATGCATTTCATATATGTGCGTTCGTAAGGGTTATTATTCAACCCTTTGAAAATGTCCCTTTTTGGTACCCAAATTTAGGTGACCTTTCTAGGTCTTCCAAAAGGTGAGAAAGGTGACGAGAACGCAACATAATATACATTAGGTGCAGATGTGTTTGGCCTTTGGCCAAGAATCCCATCATGCGTATAATGTGGTTTTCGTTTTGTATGTATTCCGGTTTACATGCACGGGGTGATCTAGACGCATTTGTATGATATGAATGTCGCACATGCATCACTTGTTTCTTCTCATATCTATATGGCACATAATTATATTTTGCATGATGTGAAGAAGAAACACGTTGAGATGTCATAAGAAAAGGCCTATGCATTTTCTTAGATGCCACATATGTCTTTGATGCATCTATTTTCTTAGATGGGATAAATTTGGTTGGTTTGTTTTGTGGCTTACTTTTCTCAACGTATCCTAGTCCGGTTTTGTCACTATCATGCTTTTGAGAAGAAATGATGTGATCTAGTATGTTTGTTCTCGTGTCAAATTGTTTCACCTTTTTCTCTACATCCGCATTCCTTGATTTCAAGTTTGAAATCTCGGATTTAAATTCATTGTTCTCGGATGTCAATGATGAAATCTCAAACTTTAATGAATTTATAATGCATGACGACTCTTCTTTTGAATCGTTTAATTGAGACACAAGATCTTTGTTAGAAGATTCTAACAATTTCTTGTCTTCAATTAACCGTTTCTTTTGTTTTGCAAGAGTTCTAGCAAACTTATGTAATTCAAGATATTCAACATATATCATAGATAAGCATATTCATCAGAATGTCAGAAATCATAATCTACCTCATTTTCAAATAATGGAGGCATTTGGCTTGACATCCTTTTTGCTCGGTTTTGAGATTTGTGGTTGCCATCTCACTGAATCGTTGGATTCCTTGAAGTGAGTGTTCCTGCGCTCTGATACCACTTGTAGGATCTTCAAGCACCACTAGAAGGGGGGGTTGAATAGTGGTGCGGAAAATGTGGTTTTAAAATTAGTTTGAACCAAAACCCAACTTCTGAAAACAGTTTTCTGTTTTCAGGACCAGTTTTTTAAAATGTTTTGAAAACTAGGTTTCAGGTCTTCAAAAATTCTGAAATTTGGATAGATTATACTCCATGTTATGAGTATCTCCTAAAAATTTCAGATTAAATTCAACTCTAACCCTTGAAACATCGTTGGTGGTCAGATTGCGCAAATCTGCCAGAACCGATACACTGATTTTGAAAAATTAATTCCTATTTATACACAACTCCCAAATGCTCTGAAAATTTAAATAATAACCCCTTATAAGTTTATTTAATTTGAAAGTTTTGAAAAATTCTTTTTGCTTTGGGATAGTGAAATTACGTCAAAACACCTTCACCTGAAATCCGAACTGCACTAGTCTCAGAACTTGGATGTTGGATGACTTATACTTGTCCAAAAGGGTTGAAACTTGTGCCAAAGAACCCTAGAACGTGTGGCTATGTTTTCTGAAAGTTTAGTAATTTTTGAAATTCGTTTACTATTTTTACGAACGTGATTAAAAACAGTAAACAGTGCTGAAACAGAAATCAGTGCTGAATGTAAATGACACCAAGAATTTTATACTGGTTCGGTTATCAACAACCTACTCCAGTCTTCAAGGAACACCTTCCTGGTTCACACTAATCAACAACTCAAAAACACCTTACCACAGGGTTGATAGAGTACACCTAACTCCAACCCTTTACAAACCTTGTATAGTGAATACAATTTGCACGAACCACCACCTCGCAAGAATGAAGATTGATCACACCTTGATCAATCTTTTACAAAGATATGGAATATGTGGTGGTCTATATCAAGCCTATTCAAGATTGAAAAATATGAATACAATAGGCTTTCAAGAAGGAAGAAAGAAAGAGATGTAGAAGAAGGCTAGAACACTTTTGATCTTTTATTTTGCAACTCTTGTTCTTGTTCTTGTTTTGCTCTTCTTCCTTCCTTTTTAATCACATTGTGGCCGCCCCCCGCCCCCCCTTGGTGTTCTCCCCCTCTTGAAAATTGTCTTCTAAGTCCTTGAGAGAATGTAAGACATCAAGTGACATGGTCTTGCTTACTTGGCATCTTCTCATTGGATGATCATTTAAGCTTTGCTTACTTGGCACTTCATGATAGGTTGAATGTTGTCATCATTTGATGACTTGGAAAATCTGAGAATAACACTTAAAACATGTGCAATATCAATCATAAAATTATTTCCATAATGCACAAGATTGTCACATAAATTGCAAGACAATATTTCTCCAAAATGGGTAAGAAAATCGTCCATTATGATCATGCACATGCTGAAATTTCAGCATGTGTATCATTCATCTTTTATTCAAATTATTGCCTATTTGCATTGATTTAATCCAACAATTCAATCATCATTTAGAGTGCAATATTCTCATCTTTTATGGAATAAACATTAGACAATAATATGACCTAAATTTTCGGCCATGCACACTCCTACACATGCTGAAATTTTCAGCATGTGTGATATTCAAATATATCACCATTTTAATTCCATAAAATATTTAAAACACTTCCAAATTGTCTTCTAATTAATTCAATTAATTCAAGAAGTGAAATATGCCTCATAACTAAGTAGAAATCGCCCACCCTTAAGCACACATGCTGAAATTTTCAGCATGTGTCACAATTGTGACAAAATTTGAAATGTTACCTTTTGTAGCTTCTCTCTTTAAGTCATCAACTTTGTATGATTGATTCTTGACCAATCAATATGCCAACAAGGCTCCACATATGCTCCATCTCAGCTGTAGGTGGCGTGTATACATGTATATGCATGTGCTGAATTTTATTTTTGCTAACTTTGTAAAATAGTGCACATTTAATAATACACACATGTATATTCCAATCAGCCCTTAATTTAATTTTCTAGAACACTTTAAGATGTATATCATATGTAAAAAGTGTCTAGATACGTGTCACATGATGTACCAAAAACGTTCCATGTGTTGTGTGCGTAGAAACCGAATTTTCGATATTTATCGATTACCCAATTTTTCTCTAATTTAAATTCCAACTTTTGCACATGTTATATATATTATGTTATACATAATATATATAATATATACTTTAAATCTCAGCACTTGGCTGATCTAAAGTGGTACCATTAACATGTGACAAAATTAAACTTGGAATCTTCACATTTTGGCCTTAATGTGGAGTGATTTGTGTGTGCCAACATGGAAAGTATTTTTGGATGAATTTTCTGTTACGAAATTTTCATCAATTTTTGAAGTATAGGGGCTGGCCATTTATTTATGGCAAGTACGTGACACGTTGGCGAAGTTTCGGTATTCGCCCGATACGACAAATTTCGGTTTAGAACCTTTTATCGTGTCGTATTTAATTTGTCATCACCATATCTTATATCATATGATATAAGACCTGAATATACTCATAAATATGAGTTAAGTATAGTGGTGTGACGTTAACGTACGTACGTAAAATATATAACGTGTCGGTAGTACGTTGGAATACATGTGTATGTGCCTTTTCTTAAAAAATCTGAAAATATATGTAATATATGTATATGTGGTGTGTCACATTAAAGAGGGAGGAGGAGACAACTTTCCTTCCTTAGCTTTGTTGCCTTTGTGCCTTTTCCAAATGTGGCTTCCTTTAATGAACTACTTAGTTTAATAAACTAAGTACTTCACTTAATGAACTAGTTTAGTTCATTAATGGTGGCACCTGAAAATAGTATAACAACAAATGTTTGCCATATGATGTAAGCTTTAACGCTTCATGGCTCGTTAGTCTGGCAACATTATATATAAGCTAAATAAGGCAAGTAATAGCAATGTATCATGCATTCATGTATATCTTATGCACGTTTTATCTTATGCTCGTTTTTGTGCACATTTAAATCATGTATTTGAAAATCACTCAAACCCCTTTTTCTTTACATTGTACAGTCATCAAGTGATGACAATCTCATCCAATCAAGGAGCGCCAAGTAAGCAAGGCCAAGACAATCATCCAATCAAGTGTTGCCAAGTGAGCAAGTTGATATCACAACTATACAAGACATTCTTCCAAGGACTTAAAAGAGAATTTCCATGGAGAAGAAGTGTAGCGCCCCGTACTCGGCTACCCCTCGTACGGTGCACCCGCCGTACCTTCCCTTTCGGAAAAGTACAAAGCGTCGATACTTAACTCGTAAAAACCCATGGATAAACATGGATTACAAAGTCACGATCTTAACAGGTAGATAAAAATACGGCGGAATTTGAACCTTAATCCGAAAGCGTCAAATCGCGAATACATAGCAAAATTATACAAACATTATCCGAAGAGAATCAGAAACTAGCTAAGTCCCAAAATGTCCCAAAGGCCCATCAAAAGCTTCCATCCTCATTCTCTTAACGGCAATTCCCATAACCTACGGGTATGGCATCCTTGGCTCATCATCAATCCACTCGACTTCATTACCTAGTTCTGGGGGGAAAAATAAATGGGTGAGCGACAGAGTCGCCAGCAAGTATACAATAACACCCTACAATAAAGAGAAAACTGCATACAAGAATCAAACCCCAATTCCTTAAGTTAGAACATACCTGCCATTACCTTTCCGGAGCATCATACTTAAAGTCATATCAATACTTAGCTAAAATCTAAGTGTCATCACTTAATTAGATTCTACATGCCATAACCAAACCTTACTTCTATGAAAAGGTATCATGCGTAATGCGTATGAAAATGTGAATGCGATGCAAATGCAACGGGAAAACATTCTTTCTTTTCAAGTAGACATGCTCATGAAAATGCTTGAACTTTCTTTCTTTCTTTCAAATCATGCTCATCGTAAAACAAGAGAGTGTGTCAGCCTATTATACCGGGCATGACTCGGTTCTTATAACATGATCACCTTCAGATCTATTATACCGGACCTGGCACGGTTCTTATACTCTTCAGACCTATTATACCGGGCCTGGATCGGTTCTTAAAATCTTCAGACCTATTATACCGGGCCTGGATCGGTTCTTATAATCGTGATCATCTTCAGACCTATTATACCGGGCCTGGATCGGTTCTTATAACTTTTCAGATCAATTAACCCCGGATCTGTGACGGGTTAAGCTGGCCAGAAGGGACGGAATTCTTTCAAAACAGAAACTTATATAAAACATCAATAAAATCATGAGCATGGAACATATGAGCATGTCAATGCAAGTGCATGGGATGCGACATGGTAAAATGCACTTATAACATCATAAACAACTTTCTTCATGGGCTGGAAAACAACCAGCAGCATGTCCTGTATTGTCCGGCCTTAAAATCAACCTTTTTAGCCTACTTTCCAGAAACTAAAAATATGGACATGCACCACATGATCTTAACTACATTCTGTACAAATTTCATGCGATTTCGACAAGCGTAGATACCTCAATAAAAATAATTCCCAACAAGGGGTACAACAGAAATTCTGCTGCACTCTCAACTCCATTCCTTACCTTGTCTCCATCCATAAACTCATTATGGGGCTCACTTAGCACCTGGAAATCCTTCCTATTTCCTTTGTGAACAATATTCAAATGTCCCTTTCACCAAAACAGGTTAAAACAAATACGATACAATTCATACAAGCACAAAGGGTCAATCTGTCCTGTTTTCCAGAATGTTACACCGACTTTCCTTCAATGGTTTACCATCAAGATCAATAGATAAAATCAATTTCTTTACATGGATATTTAGCTCTATGTCTTAAGTACTTCCTGTAAAAATTTCAGGTCAATCCAAGATGTTTAAGGTACTTAAATAATTTTTCTCCCTAAGGTGCTACGACCAGAAGCTGTTTCGACCCCTTGATTACTAAAAATTCATTTCTGGCCAATCCACAAAGGATTTTCCAGAAATTCCAACGCCACAATAAACTAGACATAATAAGCTACGACCATACCAAAAATAAGCTCAATCCAACACTTAGAAGGTCCTTAACTAAGTCCATCAATTTGGCATAAAATCTGTCCAGAATTCTGTTTTCAGCCAACATGCATAGAAATATCCTTTCCTTCCTAATTTTGTTCTTTAGCCTATAATCCAAGTTAATGACCATTCAATATACATGATAAGGCTTTCCTATACTAAATTCAAGTCTCTTTTAGCATGCAAAAGTCATTCACATGGGCTGTTCATTCTTCCAAACAAAACAGTCCCCTAGTCCAACAAATTCAAAATATAAGAAAAAGGCTAACAACTTAGGCATATTTTCACTAGAGTCATATCTTAGGCTTCTAGACATTCAAGTATGCACATAATCACATATATTGTAAGGGGTTGAAGTATACTTGCCTCTTCAACTAAAGCTTTTGCCTTTGTTTGGTTATGAAGTGAGATGTGATGAGATCCTTCACCCTCTTCACCTTGAGCACACGGTTTTGAGGGAGTGAAATGAAAAGGTTAGTTCTTTATTCAAATGGAGGAAACTAGGTCATCTTTAAGTTAGAGCATCTTACCAAAATAATCTTGAAATGGAGATTCAAGCACCTCAATGTATCTCCACCTAAGAAAGTTGATAGCTTTCCCCTAATTTCACCATAAAACCCACGGTTTTAGGCATGTAACAAGAGAGTTCATGTGAGTTTTATTCTTATCAAAAATGAGAATTCTCTTAAGGAAACTAAGAACAAGACTTACCTAGATGTCTCCTTGGGGTCTTGAAGTGAACTTGAAGTTCTAGCCCTCAAGATGAAAGGGCCGAAATTTCTTGATGAGGGAAATGGAAATTTTGCTAAGTGTTTTTGCTCTTGCAATATGAGAGATAGATGCTTCTAGAATGGTTGAAGTTAAAACATGTTGGAGGCTTAGGGGGACACGGTTTTTTTTGGAGGGATTTTGGTGAGATTAGGGCTTCCTTGCATGTTAACCAAGGTTAATCTAACTTAACCTTGGTTACTTTGCTCAACCATAGTTACTTTTTGTGTTAACCAAAGTTACTTTACTAAATCATGGTTTTTTAGAGAAAAGTAACCATGGTAGGATTTAAAATCCTCCATGTCTAGACATTAAGGGGGGGCGGCTTTGGTTGGGGTCTTTATGACCTCAACCATACTACTTCCTTCTTTAATGAGTTGTCTCAACTTGTTCCTTAAATGCATGTCTATTTTATTTTCTATTTATTTCTTTGCCTAGTAGTTTCTTATCTTATTATCTTAACCAATAAAATTGGCTAGAAATTCCTAGAGTGTCTCCATGTATAGGCCGAAATTTAGGCTTCTTGGCCAATTGATATTTCTTGTAACTTTAGTTCATGTACTATATTGTTTCACCTATTTTATTGTATTCTAAGATTAGCATATGTATGCATACATATCACATATACACGTGCACACATATATGTTAGTATGTATGGCTCATGTAATCCTATCTCTCATGTATTACTCTCTTGAAGTTTCCCTTATTTAATTTGGGCTTGGTATCACCTTAATAAGAATTAAGTAAAGAGACTTAAAAGGATTTAAGTAACATGCGCTAAAAGAAATTGTCTCTTTTATTCCATCTCATATTCATAGTTTTTACGTACCTAATTGTTGGGGTACAACATCCTTCCCTCCTTCAATAAAGTTTCGTCCTCGAAACTTATGAATTGTCAAAGAGATATGGGTACTTTTGCTTCATGTCCTCCTCTAACTCCCAATGTGGCCTCATCAACTGAATGGTTCTTCCATTTCACCTTGACCATAGGAATAGACTTATTCCTCAATGCTTTCACTTCCCTATCAATTATCCTTTCGGGTTCTTCAACATATGATATATCAGCTTCAATCCTCAAAGGTTGCTCATCCATAATATGGCTCGAGTCATGCACATACTTACGCAATTGAGATATATGAAACACATTGTGTAATTGAGACAACGATGGCGGTAGTGCAAGTCTGTAAGCAACTTCTCCAATTCTTTTCCAAGATCTCAAATGGTCCAATGAATCTAGGACTAAGTTTCCCTTTAATTCCGAACCGCTTTACTCCTTTCGATGGGAGATACCTTCAAGAATACTTTATCTCCTACTTGAAACTCAAGTGGTCGACGCCTCACGTCGGCCCACGCCTTGCTTCTATCCTGAGCAGCCTTCAATCTTTGTCTGCAATCATAACCTTTTCCTTGGTTTGCTCCACTAAGTCAGGTCCTGTGAAAATTTTATCTCCAATCTCATCCCAATACAATGGCGATCGACATTTTCTTCCATAAAGAGCTTCATAAGGAGCCATTCCAATAGATCTATGGTAGCTGTTATTGTATGAAAACTCAACCAACTTCAAACTCTTATCCCAGCTACCTCCAAAAGTCCAACACACAAGCACGCAACATGTCCTCCAATGTTTGGAATTGTTCTCTCTGATTGACCGTCGGTCTGGGGATGAAAAGCTGAACTCATGCGAACTTCCGTACCCATCGCTTTCTGAATGCCGTCCAAAACCTTAGATGTGAAGCGAGGGTCTCGGTCACAAACTATGCTCATAGGAACTCCATGCAAACATACAATCTGATCAACATACATAGAAGCCAACTTTTCCATGGGTGCTTTAATCGACATTGCCATGAAATGCGCACTCTTCGTCAGACGATCCACAATAACCCAAATAGTGTCATATCCACTTCTTGTCTTAGGCAAATCAGGTCACAAAATCCATAGCGATGTGATCCCACTTCCACTCAGGCACCTCAAGTGGTTGCAATAATCCAGCTGGCCTTTGATGTTCTGCTTTGACTTTCTGACATATAAGGCATTTCTCGACAAACTCTGCTATCTGATTCTTCATTCCTGGCCACCAAAACTTTTTCTTCAGGTCATGATACATCTTATTTGCTCCTGGGTGAATAGACAATGCGTGAATTATGGGCTTCCTGAAGTACTTCACTTCTTATCACGTCGTCCTTAGGCACACACAATCGGCCTCTAAACCACAAACTGCCGTCACTACGGGCTTCAAAATCGTCAGATGATTCCTCCTTCAGCTTGCTCTTAACTTTCATCAACGCATCATCCTTAACTTGAGTCTCCTTAATCTATCGATCAAAGAAGGAACCACTACTAATTTTGCAAGCACGTCGGAAATCGAATTCACTTCTTCCAGACCAAACTCTTCCATATCACGCTGTAAAGGTGGTTGACGAGGGATGACTCGTCTTACGACTCAAAGCGTCGGCAACTCTATTAGCTTTACCTGGATGGTACTGAATAGAGATGTCATAATCCTTGATCAACTCAAGCCATCGCCTTTGGCGCATATTCAGCTCCTTTTGAGTGAAGAGGTATTTCAAACTCTTATGATCCGTGAAGATCTCACACTTCTCTCCATACAGATAATGACGCCAAATCTTTAGAGCAAATACAACTGCTGCAAGCTCAAGGTCATGTACTGGATAATTCTGCTCAAATGGCTTAAGCTGGCGAGACTGCATACGCGATCACACGCCCATTCTGCATAAGAACACAACCCAATCCATTCTTGGAAGCATCACTATAGATCACAAACTGTTCTCCTGAAATGGGTTGAGCCAAAACTGGTGCAGACGTCAACCTTGCTTTCAGCTCAGAAAAGCTACTTTCACAATCCTCATTCCATACAAACTTTGTCTTCTTCTGAGTCAATCTAGTGAGTGGCATGGCTATCCTTGAAAATCCTTCAACAAACTTTCGGTAGTAACCGGCCAGTCCGAAGAAAACTCCTTACTTCAGTGACATTGGTCGGTCTCGGCCACTCAGTAATTGCCTCAATCTTTCTAGGGATCAACCGAAATCCCATTTTCAGTAATAATATGGCCCAGAAATGACACACTATGCAACCAAAACTCACATTTACTAAATTTCGCATAGAGTTGATGCTTCCTTAGAATACCAAGTATTGTCCTCAGATGAGCTGTATGAGTTTCCTCATCAGGCGAATAAATCAGGATATCGTCAATAAAGACTACCACATACTTATCCAATTGGTCCCGAAACACCCGATTCATAAGATCCATAAATGCTGCAGGGGCGTTGGTCAGTCCAAAAGGCATCACGAGAAATTCATAATGCCCATATCTCGTCCTGAATGCTGTCTTAGGAATATCCTCAGCTCTTATCTTCAATTGAAAATATCCAGATCTTAGGTCCACTTTGCTAAACACCCGAGCTCCCTGCATTAGGATACTTTAGATATTATTCATGATTATTATATTGAAATAAGACTTAGGTAATTACTGACCCGAAGCTGGTCGAACAGATCGTCGATCCGAGGCAACGGATACTTATTCTTTACGGTGATCTTGTTGAGTTCTCGATAATCAATACACAGTCGCATACCTCCATCCTTCTTCTTTACAAATAAAACTGGGGCACCCCATGGCGACACACTTGGACGAATCAACTTCTTTTCCAATAACTCGTGCAATTGCTCTTTTAGTTCCTTCAGCTCAGCGGGTGCCATACGGTAAGGAGCTTTAGAAATGGGCTCAGCTCCGGAGATGAGATTTATCTCAAAGGAAATCTCTCGATCAGGGGGAAGTCCTGGTAGTTCCTCTGGAAAGACATCAAGAAACTCTTGAACTACTGGAACTTGCGAAATGTCCACTGCTGCCTGCTCGACACTAAGAGCATAAACAAGATAGCCTTGACATCCCTTTCGCAATGCTCTATGGGCACGTACTGTATTCACAAAAATATTCTTTGACTTCTTCAACTTGGGACCTCCTTGAAATGATACTTCCTCTTGCTCCGGGGCTCTGAAAGTGACTTTCTTCTGATTGCAGTCAATATGGGCATGGTTCTTAGACAACCAGTCCATACCAAGAATAATGTCAAAGTCACTCATAGTAATCGGGATCAGATCAGCTGCGAACTCGATGGTCATCGAGCTCGACCGCGCAATTCTTATACAGATAATGAGACGTAAGCACTTGATCACCAGCGGCTTGGATTTGATAGGGTGATTTAAGCCGGATGGGATTGTGGTCTAATCCCTTTGCAAATTTCTTAGATATAAAGGAGTGGCTGGCGCCACTATCAAACAACACATTTGCGGGCATACAAGCATATAAGAGTAGTGCCTGAATCATATAAGGTTTTAACTACGCAGCAATATAAATGTTTATCAACTTAGTATTGCATAATTTTAAATCATACCAGCCACGACGTCTCCAGCTTCCTCAACTGCAGCATCAGTCATCACATGCACACGCGCATTCGGGCGCTGACGTTGGTTCCTCTGCTGCTGACCACCACGCTCACGACAATCTCTCAGAATATGCCCAGTCTTTCCACATCCAACACAAGCAGCTCCCTTATCAGGACAATCCCTAATCATATGACCAGTCTTGCCGCAACCAAAGCACTTACCAGCTTGTACATAGCACTCGCCCAAATGATTCTTCTGACAATGGGGACACATGGGAATGGCCTGCTGCTGCTGTCCTTGATTTCCTTGATTATTTCTTTGATTATTCTGATTCTGTCCACTGGCGCTGTCCACGATTCTGATTTCCTCTTTGGTTCTGATTCTGCTGTCTACCTTGCTTCCCATGAAAATTCTGTCTAGTCATTTTCCTTGCTCCTTTATCACCAGAAGTGTCCCTTCCTCTTTTCTGGCCCATCGTCGCATCGCGACGAATGATATCCTTCTCGATCCGATAACATGCGTCAACAAGTGCCTCAAAATCAGCAGAGATAACATTTACCAACCAAGTTCGAATCCTTGGGTTCAGCCCACTCTCAAACTTCACCATCTTAGATTCCTCATCATTCATCGTAGCCGGAGAAAATCTACCCAAAGCCAGAAACTTGCTCACATATTCAGACACAGTCATACCAGGTTCTTGCTTCAACATTTCAAAATCATGCCTCTTTTGCATCTTCACTGACGGAGGAAAATAAAACTTGTTGAACTCTTGGATGAATCTCTCCCATGGAATAGGTCGGGGCAAAGTTGCAGCTTAGCCTTCCACCACTGGTTCGCCTCACCAAGGAGGAAAGGCCTCACAGCTTGGGTTTTCATATTGTCAGGGGCTCCATTCAGTTCAAAACAGTTCTCCACTTCATCCAGCCATTTTTCATCCATATCGGGGTCAGACTTGCCTTCAAAAGGCGGCACATTCGCTCGCTTGAGCTTCTCAAAGTAGTACTGCGCATCTCTTATCGGTTCATAAGGAGGAGGAGGGGCAACTTGCTTGAATCATTCCCTGGCCAATCTAAGTTACGGTCTGACAGAATGCTTGGAAATCCGGAATAACAAGTGGTACTTGCGGAAGAGGGTTTCCTTGAGCTGGTGGGGGATTTTCATTCTGCGGCGGAGGAGGAGGCGGTGGATTCTGATTCTGAGGAGGAGGTGGAGGGACTTGATCTTGAGGTTGTGGAGGGTTTGGTTCGGGTGCATGGGCAGCATCTCTGCGAGGTCTACCACGAGTCCGAACCATCTGTATATGGAGCAGAAAGGTATATTTATGTATATATAGATCGAGATGACTGACTGAATTTAGACATGCTTAGAAAAGGAATTTAAAGCAGGAAAAAGAGTCAATACGCGACATATCGGCTAACAGGTTGACCAAGGGACCCTATTCCCAATCTAAGTTGTCTAAGCTAAGGCTACTCTTCTTCTAAGATCAAGACTTAAGGGTAAGATCAATTCTTAGTTTTCTAAGATCATAACTTATCTTCTACGTTCTGCCGAATCTAGAGCCTCGGCTCTGATACCACCTGTAGCGCCCCGTACTCGGCTACCCCTCGTACGGTGCACCCGCCGTACCTTCCCTTTCGGAAAAGTACAAAGCATCGATACTTAACTCGTAAAACCCATGGATAAACATGGATTACAAAGTCACGATCTTAACAGGTAGATAAAAATACGGTGGAATTTGAACCTTAATCCGAAAGCGTCAAATCGCGAATACATAGCAAAATTATACAAACATTATCCGAAGAGAATCAGAAACAGCTAAGTCCCAAAATGTCCCAAAGGCCCATCAAAAGCTTCCATCCTCATTCTCTTAACGGCAATTCCCATAACCTACGGGTATGGCATCCTTGGCTCATCATCAATCCACTCGACTTCATTACCTGGTTCTGGGGGGAAAAATAAATGGGTGAGCGACAGAGTCGCCAGCAAGTATACAATAACACCTTACGATAAAGAGAAAACTGCATACAAGAATCAAACCCCAATTCCTTAAGTTAGAACATACCTGCCATTACCTTTCCGGAGCATCATACTTAAAGTCATATCAATACTTAGCTAAAATCTAAGTGTCATCACTTAATTAGATTCTACATGCCATAACCAAACCTTACTTCTATGAAAAGGTATCATGCGTAATGCGTATGAAAATGTGAATGCGATGCAAATGCAACGGGAAAACATTCTTTCTTTCAAGTAGACATGCTCATGAAAATGCTTGAACTTTCTTTCTTTCTTTCAAATCATGCTCATCGTAAAACAAGAGAGTGTGTCAGCCTATTATACCGGGCATGACTCGGTTCTTATAACATGATCACCTTCAGATCTATTATACCGGACCTGGCACGGTTCTTATACTCTTCAGACCTATTATACCAGGCCTGGATCGGTTCTTAAAATCTGCAGACCTATTATACCGGGCCTGGATAGGTTCTTATAATCGTGATCATCTTCAGACCTATTATACCGGGCCTGGATCGGTTCTTATAACTTTTCAGATCAATTAACCCCGGATCTGTGACGGGTTAAGCTGGCCAGAAGGGACGGAATTCTTTCAAAACAGAAACTTTATATAAAACATCAATAAAATCATGAGCATGGAACATATGAGCATGTCAATGCAAGTGCATGGGATGCGACATGGTAAAATGCACTTATAACATCATAAACAACTTTCTTCATGGGCTGGAAAACAACCAGCAGCATGTCCTGTATTGTCCGGCCTTAAAATCAACCTTTTTAGCCTACTTTCCAGAAACTAAAAATATGGACATGCACCACATGATCTTAACTACATTCTGTACAAATTTCATGCGATTTCGACAAGCGTAGATACCTCAATAAAAATAATTCCCAACAGGGGTACAACAGAAATTCTGCTGCACTCTCAACTCCATTCCTTACCTTGTCTCCATCCATAAACTCATTATGGGGCTCACTTAGCACCTGGAAATCCTTCCTATTTCCTTTGTGAACAATATTCAAATGTCCCTTTCACCAAAACAGGTTAAAACAAATACGATACAATTCATACAAGCACAAAGGGTCAATCTGTCCTGTTTTCCAGAATGTTACACCAACTTTCCTTCAATGGTTTACCATCAAGATCAATAGATAAAATCAATTTCTTTACATGGATATTTAGCCCTAGGTCTTAAGGACTTCCTGTAAAAATTTCAGGTCAATCCAAGATGTTTAAGGTACTTAAATAATTTTTCTCCCTAAGGTGCTACGACCAGAAGCTGTTTCGACCCCTTGTTACTAAAAATTCATTTCTGGCCAATCCACAAAGGATTTTCCAGAAATTCCAACGCCACAATAAACTAGACATAATAAGCTACGACCATACCAAAAATAAGCTCAATCCAACACTTAGAAGGTCCTTAACTAAGTCCATCAATTTGGCATAAAATCTGTCCAGAATTCTGTTTTCAGCCAACATGCATAGAAATATCCTTTCCTTCCTAATTTTGTTCTTTAGCCTATAATCCAAGTTAATGACCATTCAATATACATGATAAGGCTTTCCTATACTAAATTCAAGTCTCTTTTAGCATGCAAAAGTCATTCACATGGGCTGTTCATTCTTCCAAACAAAACAGTCCCCTAGTCCAACAAATTCAAAATATAAGAAAAAGCTAACAACTTAGGCATATTTTCACTAGAGTCATATCTTAGGCTTCTAGACATTCAAGTATGCACATAATCACATATATTGTAAGGGGTTGAAGTATACTTGCCTCTTCAACTAAAGCTTTTGCCTTTGTTTGGTTATGAAGTGAGATGTGATGAGATCCTTCACCCTCTTCACCTTGAGCACACGGTTTTGAGGGAGTGAAATGAAAAGGTTAGTTCTTTATTCAAATGGAGAAACTAGGTCATCTTTGAAGTTAGAGCATCTTACCAAAATAATCTTGAAATGGAGATTCAAGCACCTCAATGTATCTCCACCTAAGAAAGTTGATAGCTTTCCCCTAATTTCACCATAAAACCCACGGTTTTAGGCATGTAACAAGAGAGTTCATGTGAGTTTTATTCTTATCAAAAATGAGAATTCTCTTAAGGAAACTAAGAACAAGACTTACCTAGATGTCTCCTTGGGGTCTTGAAGTGAACTTGAAGTTCTAGCCCTCAAGATGAAAGGGCCGAAATTTCTTGATGAGGGAAATGGAAATTTTGCTAAGTGTTTTTGCTCTTGCAATATGAGAGATAGATGCTTCTAGAATGGTTGAAGTTAAAACATGTTGGAGGCTTAGGGGGGACACGGTTTTTTTTGGAGGGATTTTGGTGAGATTAGGGCTTCCTTGCATGTTAACCAAGGTTAATCTAACTTAACCTTGGTTACTTTGCTCAACCATAGTTACTTTTTGTGTTAACCAAAGTTACTTTACTAAATCATGGTTACATTAACCTTGGTTTAGAGAAAAGTAACCATGGTAGGATTTAAAATCCTCCATGTCTAGACATTAAGGGGGGGCGGCTTTGGTTGGGGTCTTTATGACCTCAACCATACTACTTCCTTCTTTAATGAGTTGTCTCAACTTGTTCCTTAAATGCATGTCTATTTTATTTTCTATTTATTTCTTTGCCTAGTAGTTTCTTATCTTATTATCTTAACCAATAAAATTGGCTAGAAATTCCTAGAGTGTCTCCATGTATAGGCCGAAATTTAGGCTTCTTGGCCAATTGATATTTCTTGTAACTTTAGTTCATGTACTATATTGTTTCACCTATTTTATTGTATTCTAAGATTAGCATATGTATGCATACATATCACATATACACGTGCACACATATATGTTAGTATGTATGGCTCATGTAATCCTATCTCTCATGTATTACTCTCTTGAAGTTTCCCTTATTTAATTTGGGCTTGGTATCACCTTAATAAGAATTAAGTAAAGAGACTTAAAAGGATTTAAGTAACATGCGCTAAAAGAAATTGTCTCTTTTATTCCATCTCATATTCATAGTTTTTACGTACCTAATTGTTGGGGTACAACAACCTACATTCTTTTTCTTATTATTTTGTTTTATATAGTTTTATTCTCAATTTATTAAATAATAATTATATTAATTAATTTTTTTTTCAAATCACAGTCGGCCGCCCCTCTTTTCTTTTCTTTCTTTTTTTTAATTCTAAATTTTCTTCAAAAATCTATAACTTTTCGTTTTAACTCCGATTAACCCCAAACCAATTCCATTATACTCCGTTTAACGCGCTCTTTGTAACGCAACTAACAAAAGCAGCGCGTGAACTGTACGCGTCGCTCAGAAGAGCGCGTGGGCCGCCGTGAGTGTGCTACACGTGCCGCCTTTGTGCGTGTTTTTCAACAACCCGAACCCATTCCAACCTATTTCCGTGCTATGTGATCTATATCTAAGGCCAAACACGAACTTTCCACACCAAAATGTAAAGAATTCATAATAGACATGCAAAAGATAAACATACAGTGATAATTAAATAATTTCCAAAACAGAATGCGAGGGAATCTAAAACAATCCGACAGAGGGGAGGGTAACCTACCCCTTAGTCGAAGAATTCTCTATACGTAGTGGCAGGATTTGGTGTGGGTTGTCTAGCTTCTCTTCATTCTCTTCCCTCTTTCTCCCTCTTTTTTCTCTTTTTCTCTTTCCTTCCCCCTGCTCTTCCTCTCTGACGCAGCCTGCCTTCCTCACTCTTTGTGTAGTGCCCCGCTCCCGAGCCCTAGCCTCGGGAACAGTGCACCCGCCGTATCTCGCTAAGGAGAATACCAAGCGTTGAATCAATCTCTTACTTGTCAGAAATGACGTAGAAATTTTTTCGCGGAAACGTAAATCATAACTTAAATTAAACTCGAATAATTGTTATTACATCACTAAATAAAAGGAAGTCTGACAATAAAACAATAAAGAAGTCTGTGAAAATCCCCAAAGATAACTAAGAACAATCAGCTGCAGAGTCCCATCGTATCCTAGATGCAGCTATCAACCAGCCCACTCTACTATGTCCTTCCCGTCCTCAACGAAGATGCACTCGTAGTCCTCATCCGGCTCACCTGGGAAGTAGAGGTGAGTGACAGAAATCACCCAGTAGATGCACGCCTCAAACAAATACAAAATGTACATACCAAAATGATATAGCCACATAGCACATAGGTATGATATAACCACATAGCAAATAAATATAAGATAAAACCACATAGCACATAAATATAAGATAAAACCACATAAGATAAAGTAAGTGCGATAATTAGAGCACTCCACATAAAAATGCGGAAGTTCGTGATGCATGCTCAATCAACGTGTCACACGCAACAAGAATCATATCATGCAATATGCACCTAGACCTATATGTAATGCATGATCCCGGGTCCTAAATCCAGCGTCGTGGTCTCTAGCCACCACTTGCCATTTGGACACCCCCGCCCTATAGACGCGCCTTGTCTCATGACCCTGGTGCCCTATAGACATGGTAAGTCATCCCGATACCCACGCCCTATAGACGTAGTATACCTCATGCAAATGCGCGTGCCATGAATGCAACAACAAAGTCGCCTGGGGCCCGTACGTCCATCCTCACCATCTCCGACACTCAATATTTGGCTTCGTAAAATTTTTGAATATTGAAAAGTTGTTATTTAACATTCCCTTATTTTTCCTTAGCTTGTATTAATTTTCTAGAATTTTTTACTGATTTTTCCTTAATTAATTCCATTTAATACTAATTATTTTTAATTATTTAAATTTATCAAAATTCCGAAATTATGTGAAAATAATTTAATTTTAATCTTTTATATTTTCTGAAATTTATTTAGATTTTTTTGTTAATTAAATATATTTTTCTGGAATTTTAAACTAATTTTAATTAATTATTTATTATTTATTCATTTCAGA
>AP025044.1:14031691-14046484 GCA_036186865.1 Eustoma russellianum | reverse complement strand
GCATATCCTTTAAAGTCTGAATGGTCCTCTCCGACCGTCCATCGGTCTGAGGATGAACGCATTGCTCAAACGTAGCTCTGTTCCCAACCTTCTCTGACAAATTGACCAGAATCGGGAGGTGAACCTCGGGTCACGGTCTGAAACAATACTAACTGGAACCCCAAGAAGGATGACAATATCATCAATGTACGGTGTCACCAGTCCCTCCAGGGTCACGTCACTCGGCACAGGTAAAAAGTGAGCCGACTTTGTCAATCGGTCAACAATTACCCAGATCGTGTCATTGTTGCTTCTTGTTTTTAGGAAGCCTTATAACAAAATCCATCGCCATATGCTCCAACTTCCACTTCGGTATATCCAACGGCAACATCAAACCTCCCGGCCTCTGATGCTCTACCTTAACTTGCTAATAAACAAGGCACCTCTCAATGAACTCAGCGATGTGTCTCTTCATCCACTCTACCATTTGTGTTTCTTTAGATCGTTATACATCTTCGTAGCACCTTGATGAATCGACAACTTCGAATTGTGTGCTTCTTTCAATAGCTCCTTCCTTAGACTCTCCACATCAGGCACACACAACCTTCCTTGGTACCAGATACTGCCATCATCATGAATCTGGAAGCCCTCAATCAGACTGGTCCACATTCTCTCTCAGATATCTCGGAGCGTCACATCCTCCTTCTGCGCCTCCTTAATCCGCTCAATCAGAGATGGTGTAATAACTAAGGCTGCCAGAACATTAGCAATGGAATCAACAATGTCAAGATCAAACTCTGCCATCTCTTTCTCCATTGATGTCTGTCTGGCGTGATTAGACTTTCCACTCAAGGCATCTGCAACTCGGTTAGCCTTTCCTGGGTGGTAACTGATGGTCAGGTCATAATCTTTTAGTAGCTCAAGCCATCTCCTTTGACGCATATTCAACTCTTTCTGTGTGAATAGATATTTCAAGCTCTTATGATCGGTGAAGACTTCGCACTTTACACCGTATAGATAATGACGCCAGATCTTTAACGCAAACACCACCGCTGCCAGCTCCAGATCATGAGTCGGGAAATTTTGTTCATATTGTTTCAGCTGCCTCGAAGCATATGCACTAACCCTATCTCTCTACATTAACACACACCCTAGCCCATTCTTCGAGGCGTCACCGTAAATGACAAACCCTTCAGTGTCAGAGGGCTGTGCCAATACTGGTGCAGTCGTCAACCTCCATAAAACTTTTCTCACACTCGGAGGTTCATAGGGATTTGGTCTTTTTTTTGAGTCAGTCGACTTAGAGGTGCTGTGAATTTGCGGTGATAACCGACAAGGCCAAGAAAACTACGTACCTCAGTTACATTAGTAGGTCGGAGCCATTCTGTAATCACCTCTATCTTCTTTGGGTCAACAGAAATGCACTTCTCAGAAATCACGTGGCCTAAGAAAGTCACACTCTCTAACCAGAACTTGCACTCGCTGAACTTTGCATACAACTTTTTCTTCCTGAGAGTCTCCAATACCTCCCGCAAGTGTTCAATATGCGTCTCTTCAACAGGTGAATACACCAAGATGTCTCGATGAACACTACTACGAAACGATCCAATTGCTTCCTGAACACTGTGTTCATCAAATCCATAAAGACCTCAGATGCATTCGTCAGTCCAAAGGGGCATTATAAGAAGCTCGTAGTGCCCGTATTGAGTGCGGAATGCCGTCTTTGCTATATCCTCCACCTTAATTCTCAACTGATAGTAGGCTGATCGGAGGTCAATCTTCGAGAACACTCTGGCACCTTTCAACTGATCAAATAGATCGTCGACCCTTGGTAGTAGATATTTATTCTGTATTGTGATCTTATTAAGCTCACGATAGTCGATGCCTAGCCTCAGACTGCCGTCCTTCTTCTTCACAAATAATACCGGTGCCCCTAGGGCGAAACACTAGGTCTGATGAACTTCCAGTCCAGCAACTCCTGTAACTATTCCTTGAACTCCTTTAACTCTGCTGGGGCCATCCTGTGTGGCGCCTTTGAGATCGTTTCGCCTTCGGGTATAAGATCAATCTCGAACTCTGCTTCTCTTCTCAGTGGTGAACCTGGTAGCTCATCAGGAAAGCCATCCTCAAATTCTCATACCACCGGAATGTCCTCCCCTTTTTGCTTTCTGCTACTTCTGACCCTGTGGTGGAGGGGCTTGTGCCAGTGTAGGTCACTCTCTAGCGTAATGTCCATGTTTGCCACAGTTGTAGCAAACCTTCTGAACTCTCCAGCACTGATCTGTGTGCGAATAACCACAATGTGTACATACTGGGGGTGGCGGTCCAACTGCCTTGAGTGGCTATGCCGCCGTCGCTGCGGGACCCTCAATCATGAATGGTCGAGACGCCGATCCCTGTCGCTGCTGTGGTGGTCTGAAAGATTTCCCGGTCAGATGGCGGTACAGAATCTTCAGCCATCTCTCCGATCTCCCAGGACAGAACTCCTCTCACGGTCTCTTAGTCCTGTTGACTGCTGCAACCCTCTCGAGATCACCCTCGACCTCAAGACACACCTCCAACAACTCTTCAAAAGAGGTAGGTTGGGTGTAGATGATCAATGGCTTAATGCGAGAGCTCAAGCCGGTCTTGAACTTTAGCATCTTCGCTTTCTCGTTATCCATGATGACGGGCGTGTCTCTCGCAAGTGCATGGAAGCTCTCAAAATACTGGTCCCTAGTCATGGACCCCTGTGTCAGAAGCTGAAACTCCGTCATCCTCCTCTGAATGAAACTTTCAGGAACATAATGCTTCTGGTACTCCTCTCTGAACCGGGTCCATGTCGGCAGTGGTGTCAGTCTGCGTGCCATGCCCTGCCACCATTGCTCGGCATCACCCTCTAAGAATGGTACAACCACAGCAACCTTCAGGCCATTCGGAACCTGCATCAACCTCAACTATTCAGACACGTTGTTGAGCCAGATCTCTGCTCCTCTGGTCGTGTGTTACCCCTGAACATAGGTATCCGGTAGTTCTGCATCTCCCGGTAGAAAAATTGAAGCCCCCTAGGGTGGTGGTTCTGGTGGTGGCTGCTGTTGCTGCATGTGAGCCATCTATATCTGCTGCTGGGCCACCAATGTAGTCAGCGTGGGTAAGGTATCTGCAAGGACCTGAGGAATGGGCCTCTGGCCCTACTGATCATCGTCATCGTGTCCTCTATTTCCAGCTGTCGGCTCGCATCATGGAGGCATTATCCGGAATTTGAGTTCATGAGACAAATACCGATTAGTCAATATTAAGTTGAAAGGTTGAGCGCTGATAAATCGATAATTAGACATGGAAAGCTCACCATCGGCACACACCTCCCATAACCCGATCGTAACTTAGGCCTAAGATCATCGCTTAAGTCTACTTGTTTATTAGGGTAAAATCGTAACTTATGTCTAAGTGTTCTAATTAATCCTGCGTTTCCGAGACGGATCTGAAGCCTCGGCTCTGATACCACCTGTAGTGCCCCGCTCCCGAGCCCTAGCCTCGGGAACAATGCACCCGCCGTATCTCGCTAAGGAGAATACCAAGCGTTGAATCAATCTCTTACTT
Organism: Eustoma russellianum; assembly: GCA_036186865.1. NCBI lineage: Eukaryota > Viridiplantae > Streptophyta > Magnoliopsida > Gentianales > Gentianaceae > Eustoma > Eustoma russellianum. The sequence goes on along the minus strand of AP025044.1, from coordinate 14,042,926 downwards.
GTCAAAAATGACGTAGAAATTTTTTCGCGAAAACGTAAATCATAACTTAAATTAAACCCGAATAATTGTTATTACATCACTAAATAAAAGGAAGTCTGACAATAAAACAATAAAGAAGTCTGTGAAAATCCCCAAAGATAACTAAGAACAATCAGCTGCAGAGTCCCATCGTATCCTAGATGCGGCTATCAACCAGCCCACTCTACTATGTCCTTCCCGTCCTCAACGAAGATGCACTTGTAGTCCTCATCCGGCTCACCTGGGAAGTAGGGGTGAGTGACAGAAATCACCCAGTAGATGCCCGCCTCAAACAAATACAAAATGTACATACCAAAATGATATGGCCACATAGCACATAGATATGATATAACCACATAGCACATAAATATAAGATAAAACCACATAAGATAAAGTAAGTGCGATAATTAGAGCACTCCACATAAAAATGCGCAAGTTCGTGATGCATGCTCAATCAACGTGTCACACACAACAAGAATCATGTCATGCAATATGCACCTAGACCTATATGCAATGCATGATCCCGGGTCCTAAATCCAGCATCGTGGTCTCTAGCCACCACTTGCCGTTTGGACACCCCCGCCCTATAGACGCGGCGTGTCTCATGACCCCAGTGCCCTATAGACACGGTAAGTCATCCCGATACCCACGCCCTATAGACGTAGTATACCTCATGCAAATGCACGTGCCATGAATGCAACAACAAAGTCACCTGGGTCCCGTACGTCCATCCTCACATCTCCGGCACTCAATATTTGGCTTCGTAAAATTTTTGAATATTGGAAAGTTGTTATTTAACATCCACTTATTTTTCCTTAGCTTGTATTAATTTTCTAGAATTTTCTACTGATTTTTCCTTAATTAATTCCATTTACTACTAATTATTTTTAATTATTTACATTTATCAAAATTTAGAAATTAAGTGAAAATAATTTCATTTTAATCTTTTATATTTTCTGAAATTTATTTAGAATTTTCTGTTAATTAAATATATTTTTCTAGAATTTTAAACTAATTTTAATTAATTATTTATTATTTATTCATTTCAGAAATTAATTTCCATATTTTTTTTATTTTTTGGGTTGGGCCGGCCTGCTACCTGGTCCGGTCCGCTGGCCATCCGGTCCGGTCCGGCAGCCTGGCCGGTCCAACAGCATTTTCTTTTTTTTTATTTTTTTTTCTATTTCCTTCTAACCTCCATAAAATCTTCGTTTTAACTCCGATTGACCTCAAACCAGTTGCGTTGGACTTGTTATAACGAGACGCAACTTTTGAAGGTAGACAGGTCATCACGTGTCCGGACGCGCCGTCAGGGGCCGCGTGTGGGCCCTACGCGCCACCCCCTGAAACTTGTCCGTCAGACCCATTTTTTTGACTTTCAACCCAATTCCAACCTATCCCGAGCTAGGTGAACTTATTCTAAGGCCAAAACGCAATTTTAAAGAACCCTAAGTGTGAAAATATTCAACCTTTTGATTTGATTCAAGGGTGTTTCCAATCCGAATCATAACAACCATCAATTTCAATACACACGCACATACACATAAAGCCATATACAACACATCTCATGCTTTCTCATATAAAACAAGACAAAATTCACATATTAAACAAATAAAAACAACGAATCACATAAATATATCATCAAAGCATGCATGTATTATACCCGTTTGAGGGGGAAGAGGCACCTACCTCGATTGATGATAACACGAATAAATTCAACGGATGAAAACTTGGGTTCGGGGCCTCGCTTGCCTTCTTCTTCTCTCTTTTTTTTTCTCTTTTCTTTTTTTTCTTGTTCGTGTGCGTGTGTGCGGCTGTGTGGGGTTTTTTTTTGTTATGCGTATATATGTATATATATGGTGAGGGGAGTTAGGGTAGATTTTAGGTTTCCCATTAGATTTTGGTTTAGGTTTCCTAGTGTAACTCTACTTACCATTTAATTGTATTTATCGCTATCCTTCATTTTATTACTATTCCCCCTTTTTTTTCTTTTATCTTTATCCTCTATTATTATTATTATCATCATACATTATTATTATTATTATTATTATTATTATTATTATTATTATTATTATTATTATTTCTTTATTCCCTTTTTTTTACGACTGTAACACTTTGCTCTCTCTTTTTTTGTGTGGTGCTACTGCCGAAGCAGTGGGGGGAAATTGGGGATTGGGTTTTTAATTTAGGGAGGATCAAAACTTTAGGGGTTAGAGGGAAAGATTTTTGGCTATCATGGGGAAGTGGGGCGGTTTTAGGAGGTGATTGGGGAAGTGGGTAGTTAATTAGGAATATTATTATTATTTTTTTGTTTAACCTTTTAATTAATTCAAATAAATTCTTTTCTTTTTTTTAAAAAAATGCGGTTACAACAGTGACGTTAACGTACGTTCGTAGAATATATAACGTGTCGGTAGTACGTTGGAATATATGTGTATAGTGCCTTTAAAAAAATTATTATTATTATTATAATAAAATTAGGCAGTATATACCGACCCAATTATATAGATATATAGTACATAAAAGCAATAAATAAAATAAAAAATAGAATATTAAAGAATTCAAAATAAAAAGAATTCAATTCATACCATAAATATTTCTTCAAAATATTGAGATACAACTATTGTTGAAAATAGGAGATCTTTAGGGTTATTGGCTTCAAGGTTATTTCAAGAACAAAATAAAGTGTTCTTGTTGGATGGTTATTGAAGAAAGATTGGGAAAATATTGGATGGAAATGGAGAGGGAGAATGGAGAGAGAGAAAGTAAAAGAAATATAGCAGAAAAACTTGTGTGTTTCAACGTTGCATACCCCCTCCTTTTATAGGAATTTTGAGGGGAATATGGACAAAATAAGGGTCCCTCCACTATTAAGTGTTTGGTCATTTCCGCCTGAACATTTTGATAATTTTTTTGAATTCATGTTATATCAATGATATAACAAGGAGTACATCAATAAAAAGAAATATTACATCTATCCAAAATATTACAAATGTTACAATTATCAGCTTATGCTATTAAATCAATATCTTCTTCAACTGCATTAGTCGATCTTGAAGATGATGATGACTTTTGCTACTTGTAATAAAGGAGCAAATTTTATCAAAATATTATGTATTTCTTCAGGGTCCTTTGCCATTGCAAGCTGAGATTGCATCCTTGATTTATGTAACAAAAACTGTTCCATGTCTGGGCTTTGCCGGTGTTGTTATTGTCTTTCTGTTATCCACAAATTGCTTCTGTGTATTCCATATTTTTATTCGTTCCATAACTCTGTAAGGGGTAATGGAATCTGGAATATTGAATGATGTACACCATTTGATATATAATTTTCTTTTTATTACGGGTACTTTTGTATTTTGAGTATATTCTGCTCTCCACTGGAATACCCACAGTAAGTAGAACTTCATTTGAAATACTAACATCTCTGAAAATATCTTCTCTTCATCTGTTGGAGAATACATCTTCATAAATATTTGCAGTGATGGTTTTACTGTGTCATCTAAATATTCTGCGCAAGACCCAAAATGATCCCACCAAGCAGCGAACCAATATGGAATATTTTTTGTCGTGATTTTTCTGGTATCAAAAAATATCAACCAGGTGTGTGAACCCCTGAAGTTTTGAAAATATAGGGAATTATACCAAGCTTGTTGGTAATCCCAATAATTAAAAGAGACTTTTGAAAATAAATTTGAATTATATCCGTTAGGAAAATCAATTTCTTCGGATAAAGATCCAAATTGTTTTTGCCATTGCTCTGGTGTCATTATAGACACTATTTTAAAATTGGAGAAGGCATACTCTGTATTTTCTTTATTAAAATGATGTTTTATTTCAACAGAATGTGTCATTATCAATAGATGTTGATAATATTCTGTTGTTTTCGAAATATTTCATGATTTATAAAAATTTCTTTTCCAAAATAATTTTGTAAGGCAAATAAGGGATTATTATGATAATATGATTTTTCTATAGAGTAATATATTGATAGAAGGATTTCTCCATAAACTGTGACGTTTGCACAACCTTTTTATATGTAGGCATTTTGCTGGTCACCTCTGTGGATTGGGTTTTGAAGACTTTATTTGGTTTTTGGGTTATTAAAGTAGATGGCTGAGGTTTAGATATTTCTGCAGATGATTGTGGTTTGGCTATTTCTGTAGTTTTTGGTATATTGAGTTTTTGAAGTAATTCTTGAAATTCTATACTATTGGATAGGCTTTCAAGAAGGCATATTGGTGTGTTATTAGGAGATATTTGGGCAATTGGAACTGCGGCTATTGGGTTTTTTTTGAAGAAGTTCTTCATCTTCTTCGACCTTATCTGCCCGCATTTTACGTGGAATAGTATTGTCGTTATTGGCCGGAAGCTTTCCTTTGTCTTTTTCCTTCCTCGGCATTATGTCTGTTTTGGAGGAATTCTCTGGTCAGAAAGTCGGGAACAAAATTTGTATCTCCTTTTATATATTCAATATCAAAATCATAAATACTTAATAAAGCTTGCCATCTAGCAAAAATTTGTTTTGAAGCTTAAATTTTTAACATCTTTGTGCAAAATTTCTTTCTCAGATTTGCTATCAATACGTAAAAGAAATTTTTTATTCAATAAATCACTTTGAAATTTATTAATACATAATACTATACTCAATATTTCTTTTTTAGTAGCAGATTAGGATTTTTGGGTATCTTTCCAACGACCAGAAGTATATTAAACTATAGACTCTTTACCATTTTGTAAGTGTTTTAATATTCCACCATATCCAATATACGATGCATCTGTTTCAACTACTTTATAAAGATTAGGATCTGCTATATGTAAGCAGGGTATATCAGATACTAAACTTTTTATTTTTTTAACAACTGAAGTATGTTCTTCAGTCCATATTGGTGGATTTTTCTTTAATCTATTATGTAATAGTTTTACTATTATTATGATATTTGGAATAAAATCAACAACATAATTTAAAGATCCAAGAAATCATTGTAATTGATTTTTATCAAGTATTTTATCTGGAAATTTTGATGCAAATTCCAAAGATCTTTCTATTGGTAAAATTGTACCCTGATATAAATGATGTCCTAAAAATCTTATTTTAGTCTGGAATAAAGACATTTTAGATTTAGATAATACCAAACCATTTTTCTTTGCTACATAGAAGAAAGTTTTTAAATGTTTAAAATGTTCTTCTATTGATTTGGAAAATATTAATACATCATCTATATAGACAATACAAAAATTGGAATAATCCACGAATATATAATTCATTATTCTCTGATATTCAGAAGATGCATTTTTTAATCCAAAAGGCATTACTTTCCATTCATATTGACCGAATGGAACTGTAAATGATGTTTTGTATCTATCTTTTTCCGATATTTGTATTTGCCAAAATCCTAATTTCATATCAAATTTTGAATATATACATACAAAATGTAATCTTGTTAATCAATCTTTTTTATTAGGTAATGGGTATCTTATCTATTTTAATGCTTTATTTAATGGTTTATAATTTATTACTAATCTAGGTGTTTCTCGTTTTATTTCTACATTTTTATTTACATAAAAAGCAGCACAACTCCAAGGAGACCTTGATTTTTGTATTAATCCTTTTGATTCTAAATCTTGGATTTCTTTTTTACAATGTTGTTCCAATTCAGCATTCATCTGAATTGGTCTTGCTTTTATAGGTATTTCTTCTTCTCTGAATTCTGGAGTATACGGAAGATCAACTATATTGTTACAACCCGCATTTCTGGATCAATGGAAAATGAAATAAAGTGATGGAAAATAGAACGCAAATGCGGTGTCGATAGAATTTCGGTGGATTTTAAATTTTTAGTTAAGATTAACAAAGACCTTGACATTATATATCGAGATTAGAAATGGTCAGAAAAATAACCGAAGGATGAGTTATCAGTTACAGCGTGACTCCACGGGACTAGAATAACAAACATTTCAGGCATATGTTACGAGTTATATAAATAAGTCGTAACAACCTAAGTCGTTAAATATAAATTAAATCCAATAAAAATACCCGATACGATGATTTCACTACACACTTTTACCCAATTATCACACTTTAGTCCACATGTCATAAAAGACAAAACCCTTCTCCCTTCAACTTCTTAGCTGCCGCCTAGCTAACAAGGAAGACAATATTTTGTCTTCTTACACATACACCAACACTCATTATTTCCTACAACTAAGCCACCCTACCCCTATTATTTCATTTCTTACACCACTTTCCACTTTTATTACACCTTTACTTTCTCTTTCCTTCAACCACACTACATGAAAAAGTTTATTTTCCTTCTCCTACCAATTCTCGGTCATGCAAAAAAGAGAAGAAAGACTTTTGCTTCTTCCAACACACCACCTCTTTCACATCTTGTTCCCACTTGTCCCAAGCAACAACAAATTAGTAATCATTTTCCCTCTCTCCAAGGGAATCTCAGCCAAGTAGCAAGAATATGCTTAAAATCCTTTCTTCCAAACATGTTACCCTCTTTCTTTTTGTCTTTATTCACCTAAATTTCTTCCACTTCCTAGAGCTTTCTTCCATGATTAAATTCTCTCACACTTACTTCACACTTCATCCGTGAAGCACATAGCCAAAGAAAGGGGAAAGATCTTCTAATTCCAAACAAGCATCAAGCTTCAAGGTAGAAGTTTTATCTTCTCTTCCACCTATTTACCTCATCCATTGATTCCTTATGAAATATTTTCTTTCTCAAATTCTTTCCCAACCGTGACCCACTTAAGCAAAGAGGAAATCTTTTCTTCAACCCACCAAGTAGAGATTCAAAGTTGCATGTACAAGATTCCCAAAGGTAAGAACTATACAACCATTTTTAACATTTCTTCATCTTTTCTTTATCAAAAAGACTCTAAATTCTCCTTCTTTAGGCACCCAAACCGTAAGTCCTTCAGTGAGAGGAAGAAGAAATTTCTTGAGAATGAGTAGGAATTTTCAAGAGTTCTTCAAGGTATGTTTATTAAGATTTAGTCTTGGACCTTTATTAGCCATTATACTCAAAGCCTAACTCATTTTATTATTCCACCTTGGCCTTAGGCCGTGAATACCAAAGAAAATAGGAGAAGAGAAATCTCTTCCATTTTAAGGACAAGATTTAAAAGAGAGGCAAGTATTCTTTCTAAATACTACATGGTTTTAAAAATGTTTAGTATATATGTTTATATCAAAGTTGGATCATCATGTATTATGTTCAAGATTTTTCTTCAAGAATATGTATAAATTTAACTCTCATATGATGTACATATGTATGTGTGTGTGTATATACATGCATGCGTGCGTATGGTGTATATATATATATATATTTATGCGTGTATATGATGTATATATATATAGGCGTGTATATGATGCGTGAATAGGATATTTATATATATGTGTATGACATATGGATTTTTGAATATATATATATATGCACACACATAGGCGCCATATGGATATATATATAAGACATATATATACATGTATAATATATAGGATAATGAGTTAATTTTGTTTTATAAATACGTATATGTATATAATACGAAAATCTAAGTAAAAATGTATTCAAATATACATATATGTATAAGTGGTCAGTAGTCCCTTTTATGCTAAGCATGACTTTATTACATTTCTTTATACACATGTATGTTTATCATATGTTTATATAACAATGGCTTTAAGTGGTTTAATATACTAAAGATATGTTATAGGTATATGTATAAACAAAAAGGCATGTATGAATACGTGTACCCTTATATTTTCGGCCAAGGGGGTTTTCTTTATTAAAAATATAAATTTTGGATATCTACATACACAAGATATATATTAAAGATATAAAAATGAATAAAATTTCGGATATTGTATAAAATATCATAAAATAATTATATATATGTAAATATATATACTCAGCGTATCTCGGCTATATGGTCTTTTTGAAATAAATGGATTTATTCATATGGTATATATATGTTAGATGTATAATATATATGTGGGGATAAGAGATAATTAAGTTTGGATATTATATAGTATATTATAAATGATTTTATATGTGTGTATAATAAGTACCTTTCGGCCATAAGGCCATTTAAATGCTAAAGTATGGCTTATTATGTTTTATGGGTATATATGTAATATATATGTTAAGATATGAAATTGAATAAGTTTTGGATATTATATAATAGATATCCTAAAATGATTATATATATATATACACACACACTATACATATTTCGGCTATATGACTTTTGCAATAAAATGAGTTATTTACATTGTGTATATATATGTAGTTGAGTATAATATATATGATAAGATATGAAAATAAATAAGCTTTGGATAATATATAATATATCATAAAATGATTTTGTATATGTACACACAATAGATGTATTTCGGCCATTAGGCCTATTATGGTAAATGGATTTTTATTACATTTTATAGTTGTGTACATATGTATGATATGAGTGTTAAGAATACGAAGAGGATGACTTTATTATGTTCATGGATATAAGTATGAAATATGATCTAATATATACGTTACAGTATTTATAAATACTTTAAGAACCCTCATGTATATGAAAGTATATATTGTACGTACTTAGAATTATATATGTTGGAATACGATGTTATGATGTAAAATGATTTTATTTCATATTAATTGTATTCTTATGTGTTATGGATTATTATGTGCTTTTTATGATCTAAGTCATGAAATCTCTAGATGGTATGTCAAAGGAAATAGGAAGTATATATGTTCTAGGTACTGAATACATGAATTATGAAGTACATGTGGAGATTTGATGGTTATGGTATTTCTTTAGGTTATGATAAGTAGACCGCATTTATATGTACTTCTTAAGTATGGTAAGTAGACCGTATTTAAGCAATTGATGTATGAGGAAAAGATGTAGTATGACCAAGATACCCTTATACGACCGAGTCTCACATTGCATGAAATCAAGGTTTGAAGAGTTATGTTTTATGTTACATGTTTTAAAAGTTCATATGCATATGAATGAAAAGTATGTTTCAAGGAAAAGACAATGTTTCCCAGTATGTTTACGACATGATTTATGACATGTATGAAAAGTACGGAAATGTAATGAACTGTATCTATGAGACGGAAGTTTCTTAATGCGAAAAATATAAGGTTCAGGTTCGTACCTTGTGAAGAACCTGGCTCTTGAACCTTATATTACATATTGGGTATCGGGTTTGTACCTTGTGAAAAGCTTGGCTCCTGAACCCTTTTATTTATGATGAGTCGGGTTTGTACCTTGTGAAGAGCTTGGCTGTCGACCTCATTTAGTGCGTGTCTTGAACACCTTGTGAAGAGCTTGGGTTCTTGACCTACGAGTCAACGTAAAGCTACCTACTCGGATGATGTACGGATCATCGTTTACGTACCTTTACGGAGATGCTTTCCAGACGTCGCTAGATATAGTTCTTGCATTTCAATGGCCATCACATGAGTACGAAAAGTATGACAATGGAAGTTTTGACATGTTATTGCATGATTTTAAAGAGGCGGTTATGTTTTACATTATAATCATGACTCACTACACATTCATGTCTACCAGGACTCCTGCAATGCTGTAGTAGAAGTAAGCTGTGATGGATAGAGTTAAGAGGGTCACACATTAGTTAAGGAGATCATGAGACTAGTATCTATGGATTTTAGTTAGGTATGGAGGTCATTTTACGGTATGTGCAGTATTACTTGTCTGTCACTATCTGTTGATGATGTATGAACTATGGTAGTGATGTTTAACGCTGAGGATATACGAAAAGATAAACACTATGCTTCCTTGTTTATCTACTTCCAGTTTCATATTTTACCGAGATACTTTACTTGTTAAAAATAGAGACATGATTATCTATTTGATATATGTGGTTATTATGCTTTGTCACCCCGTCTCCCCATGTATGATCCACATGTCGTATCCAGTAAGACTACTTGCTGAGCGATTAAAAGTCGGTGGCTATCGCTCATACTTGCCTCAATTATCACTTTCCAGAGAACAGGTGTCACTATACAGACTTGTTGAGGACATTACTAGACATACCGAGAGATTTCTTTGAAGGCATTGGGTCTCGATCTGTGATGTATTCTAGAAGATTTCAGTATTTAAGATATGATGACGTGTACAGATTATGAAGTAGTGCATTGCATATCGATTTTGATTTGTTTATGTTATGATGCTTCCGCTGATCGATTCATTATTCATGTCGACATGTACATGTATAGTATCGACGCCTTGTACTTTATGGAGTAGAGTACGGTGGGTGCACCGGGTCGGAACCCTGGTTTCGGGCGGGGCGCTACATATATGTTGTTTTCTTGACCAGAAAGCATTTGGAAGATCTGAAGAAACTTCACTTTCAAATGATATTTTAAGATTTTGTATTTTAGTTATCATCTTAGGATCTTTCAAGGATTGTTCTATCTTATTGATATTTACTGTGTCCTTTAATGATTGCAATTGAAAAGTTTTACTTTTGATTATTGCATTTACTTGTTCTTTATGAATTGAACAAGCTTTAATTAAATCGAAATTTTTTGTTTTAGGTTTTTCTAAAAATTCAAAATGAAGTTTTTTATTTCTTATTTTGAAAGAAATAGAATTAATTCCTACCTTATATGGTGTAATTAAATTCATAAAAGGTGCTCTTGTATAACTGCATGATGGATATTATCCACGACTAAGAACATTGTTTTTATTGATGTATTTGATTTTATAATGTAAGCTTCAGTCTTACATTTGACTTATAATTTGGTATTATTTGCTGCAGAGAGTCTAGTAGTTGTAGATTCTCTATAGGATTTTGGAACCAAATTAGTTTTAATACAATTTAAATTTACTCCTGTATCAAATAGAGCGATTGTATCTAAATGATATTGTTCTAAGAATTTTATGGTTACTCTTATTAAATATTTTCTTGATGTTATTTCTCTTAAAACAAATAAAAAATCTTGTGGTACATTAGAAATATTTTCTATGACATTTATATGTAGGATCTGCAATGCACCACTAGAAGGGGGGTTGAATAGTGGGTGCGGAAAATGTGGTTTTTAAAATTAGTTTGAACCAAAAACCCAACTTCTGAAAATAGTTTCTGTTTCCAGGACCAGTTTTAAAACATTTTTAAAACTAGGTTGTAGGTCTTAAAAATTTTTGAAATTTTGAGAGAACTTAGCCTCAGAT
>AP025044.1:14003831-14018318 GCA_036186865.1 Eustoma russellianum | reverse complement strand
TAGAAAATCAGTAAGGAGAAGTTGACGCCACTAAGCTGGAAATTTTCCAGCATAGCCACGAGATGTACCTAATTGTTTATGTAACGCATTATACCATTGGTTTGCATACTACATGTCATGCATTACATCATCGTCATGTACATGATTTACGGCATGATTTTATGTGAAAGAAAGGTGAAAAGCATTTTCAAAAAGATGATTTTTGTTTTTTTTAAAAGAACGCTTCCCCACCGGTACCGTGTGTGAGTATGAACTTGGCCAGTAAGAACCCACCCAGATCCGGGTTAAGTGATCTGATAGTATGACCGTTCAGGCCCGGAGATAATTGTAGCGCCCCGCACCCGGCCTCGTCTGGATACGGTGCACCCGCCGTACTTCACTAAGGAGAGTACAAAGCGTCATGCGTAACATGCGAAAATCCATAACATAAGTCGTGGACTCCCATGCTAACATTTAACATGGTAGTAAAATTTAGGCAGAATTAAAACTTTTCAAATTAAACATGCATTACTAATTTACTAAGTTCCCAAAAGTAGTAGTCCCACAAAATAGCATAATCGAAATCCAGAGAGTTCAAACATAGTCATAATACAAAACGTCTTGGCAGCACAAAAGTCCTTAAGCTTAGCTCCCTTCATACTCCTCGCCTATGGATAAGGTACCCTCGGCTCATCCTCGACCCATTCTATCTTGGCATTACCTGGCTCTGGGGAAAAATAAAGTGTGAGCGATAAAAATCACCCAGCAAGAATACAATAAACTACCATAAAATACGTAAAGAATCATAACATGAATGTATTACCCCGAAAACCTCAAATAATCATAATTCATACCTGATCTTAAATCCTGAGCCTGCTTGACGTTTGGCTTAAGCATGATTTTAGGTAATGCTATACCAATAATAACTTATTAACCATTAACTGTAACATACAACATGTCGTCATGATCGTGAGTTATGCAAGATGTATGATGTCATGTCTTGCCAAAACATCATTTTGGTCCCATAAAATAACATGTCGTAAAAACGGAATGTCAGATCAATTAACCCCGGATCTGAGCGGGTCCAGAACATATCATCAGACCAATTAACCCCGGTTCTAGGACGGGTCCAGAACAGATATCAGATCAATTAACCCTGGATCTGAACGGGTCCATAACAGATATCAGATCAATTAACCCCGGATCTGAACGGGTCCAAAACATGTAACAAACCAATTAACCCCGGGTCTGAACAGGTCCAGAACATATCATGTCAACAGACCAATTAACCCCGGGTCTGGAGTCGGGTTAGTCGCATGCTTGGCCGGCAAAGGAATCATGAAGCTTTCTTTTAAAACATTGGACCGTAAAAACTTCTCATGCATAACGAAAACATAGCTGCTTATAAAACTTACTTGCATAAGTAAAATCCATAAAACCAGTTTCATGATCATGCGTGATATATGCAGTGATATGCACTGCAAGTCATGGCGTGAAACAACATATTGTCATAAGGTTTTCAGATTAATCTGATAACCATAAAGGGCTCATTTAATAAAGTTTCTGAGATGGGTTAAATGCTAAAACTGAACCGACCCATTTTACTAAAAATTCAATTGCGGCAAATCCGTGATTCATTTTTTAGAAACTCCAACTCGCACAAATCATAAACATGTGGAACTAGTATCCTACCAAAATTTAGCCTATTTTCATATCTCTAAGTCCCTTTTCTGAGTCCAGAAAGTCATTACTAAACTTCGGGTTGGTTCCAGTGATTTCAGTCGGGCAGTTTGACGAATTAATTCATTAAAAATAATCTAGAACTTGTTTTACCAAAATTCCAGCTGGCAGGTTCACTAAACTCATAGGATTACTACCATGCCAAAGATCAGCTTTATTGGTTTTCTACAAGGTCCCTTTTTAAGCCAGTCAAAAGAGGTTACCATTCTGTTCAGCTCCTGTTTTTCAAGTCTGACCAGTCTTACCAAATATTTTATTAAAAATTAACCACAGCTCATTTTACCAAAATTCCAATTATCATCTCTTCTATACACATGGGGCTAGCGTTGTGCCAAAAATAAGATTTATTGAAGGTTCACAAGGTCCTCTTTTAATTCGTTGACATCAGTGATCAATTCTGCCCAGCTCCAGAATTTTTTACTAGAGCAGTTTTACCGTATAATTTCTTAAAAATAATCCTTGGCTTATTTTAACAAAATTCCAACTCTCACTTGTGCTAAACTCATAAGGATAACTTGTACCAAAAATTAGCTTCATTGAAGGTTTTCAAGGTCAGTCCTTAAGCCGTTTAAAATGTCATTCCATTCTGCCCTATTCCAGTAGTTTGCTATTTTGTCATCTATACAAGTCAAATATCCATGTTCACCTTCTATTCAATCCTTTAAGCCGAAACTTGCGTGGTGTCTTAACCTATTTTACAACATATTTGGAATCATGTATTCACATTCAAGAGTCATCTTAGTCTAATCCTACAAACAACCTCATAAAGCTCCTATCTTTCACATGTATACTTTTCTTAGCCCTTTTTAAATTTCAATCTTTCCTAGGCCCACTTAGTTACACCTTAAAACATCTCCAAACAGCCTTGTAACTTAGTGCATGTAATAAAAGATTCCATCTTTGATAAAATAAGTCACATGCCATGCATTGTTCTTAGGGAATCTCTAAGAAATAATCTTAAACTTAGAATATTCAACTAAAGATCAAATCTTAAGGACCTCTAAGAATTCAAGTCACTAACTCTTTAAATAAATCATAAGAGATCATTGTATACTTGCCTCTTCAAGCTAAAGCTCTTGTCTTTGCTTGGTTATGGAGTGAGTTGAGTTGAAATCCACTTCCCTCTTCACCCTTTGTTACACGGTTTTAATGGAGAGGAAAGAAGAGGGTTAGTCTTCATTCAATAGTGAAAATAAGATGTATTTGAGGCTAGAACTTCTTACTGAAATGAGCTTGAGTGGAGATTTAAGCACCACAATATGTCTCCACCTAAGAAAGTTGATGACTTTCACCTATTTGAACCATGGAGGCCATGGTTTTGGTATGAAGAAGAAGAGTTCATGTGAGCTTCATTGTTTACCAATATAAGAATTTACTTAGGGAGGTTTGGAACAAGTCTTACCTAGATGTCTTCTTGAGTCTTGAAATTGAAGTTGAACTCCTATCCTTCAAGATGAAGGGGCCGAATATTGGTGAGGGCGATGGAGATTGTCTAAGTGTTATTCTCTTGCATGATAAGAAGGTAGATGTTTCTAGAAGGGTTTAAATTAAAACATGTAGGGGACTTGGGAAGGGGTGGCCGATTTTGGAGGGATAATAGTGAGGTTTAGGGCTTTCATGAGTGCTAATCAAGGCTAGGTTAGTAATAACCTTGGTTACTTTATTCCAACTATGGTTACTTTGGTGCTAACCCAAGTTACTTTATCAAATCATGGTTATCTTAACCTTGGTTTAAGGGAAAAAGTAACCATCGTAGAATTTAAAAATCCTCCATGGTCTAGTCATTAAGGGGGCGATTTGGTTGGGGTCTTTAATGACCTCAACCATACTTTCTCCTCCTTTAATGAGTTGTTTTATTTATCTTTTGCATGCTAACTTCTTGTCTTAATTGTGTAGTAGAATTTAAGTAATTATTTTAACTAATAAAATTGGCTAGAGAATTCTAGAATCTATCCATGTCTAGGCCGAAATCTTGGGGCCTTTGGGCATTTTGGTATTTTTCATGTTTATCCTATCTCACACTTTTATAATTTATGATATTACTTATTTCATCTAATTATGATTTTAAATCTTGCTTTGTGAGGATCATTTACGGTTGCCTCCTTATGAATCATAATTGTTTTATGGCTGATCAAGGCCTCTTGGCCGAATTTCATAAGGCATTACAATACCTTGTGACGTTCCCTTTTCTTAATTATTCAGTGTCCAATTCAAAAGTACTTAAGTAAAGTATTGCTAATTGACTTCGGTAACATGTAATTGATAGAATCATTGTCACTTAGCCATGGTTTCATGTACATGGTCGTTGGGGTACAACAATAATAGGCCTGATGATGATCGTTCGGACCCGGAGAGAATAGACCCGATAAGGAGATGACGTTACTGTTCCGAATCCGGGAATAATAGATTCGAAGGGGAGACGTTACCGCCTCAGATCCGGGAAGATAGATCTGAACACTCTATTGTTTTACGACGATGATGATTTGAAAGAAAAGCATGAAAAGATCATATTCTCATTTTTTTATCATGATGCATCACACGTACATATGCATGCATGTTACATTCATTAAGTCATTTTGTAGTGACACATGATACTTAGACTAAGTTGTGCTGACCTCGTAGACCCTAAGTATGGCTTCCCTAGGTGATGATTCTTATGTTATGAATTGATGCGAGGTACAGTCTTTTATTGTTATATTTTGTATTAAGTGACGATTTTATTTAAGTTATGATCTTGATGCATTAAGTGATGATCCCTAGCGAGTAATGGACGGAGGACAGGTATGCTTCTAAACTGAATTTTTGGGGTTCGGTTCTTGTACGCACTTTCCATTTAATCCTCAATTATTATAGTATACTTGCTGGTGACTTTGTCACTCACCCCCTATTTTTTCCTCCCAGAGGTTGCAGGGGACAAAGTAGAGTGGATCGAGGACGAACCTAGGGTTCCCTACCCGTGAGTGCAGTGAAGGATGGACGGATTTAGGAGACCTGACTTGCCAGCTCAGATTGATGACTGAATTATGTATTTGGGATGGAAAACATTTTCTTTTGTCACTTTCGATACATTTGATGTGGGTTGTAAACTTTGAATGGTTGTGAGGATGTTTTTAATTTGAAGTTTTAAATTCTGCCACGGTTCCGCTTACTTATTTACATGTAAGCACGAAAATCCATGCATTTATATCATGGATCATGACACGTATGGACGACGCCTAGTACTCTCCATAGTGAAGTACGGCGGGTGCACCGACTTCGGTGGGGCCGGGGTGCGGGGCGCCACAAACTAAGTACTTCACTTAATGAACTAATTTAGTTCATTAATGGTGGTACCTGAAAAGGTATAAACACAACAAATGTTTGCCATTTGATGTAAGCTTTAACGCTTCATGGCTCGTTAGTACGGCAACATTATATATGAACTATATAAGGCAAGTTATATGTAGTATATCATGCACATTTATGTCATGCACGTTTTCATGCACATTTAAATCATATATTTTGAAATCACTCAAACACCTTTTTTCTACAATCTCCCCCTTTTGATGATTTTCAAAATAACCTATACTCATGATTTAAATCTTATCGCTCCCCCTTCAAGCATGCATAAATTCAAATTTTGAATTTCAAATTCCAAGTCGCTCCCCCTTAATTTATGCAATTAGTATCTCTCTCCCCCTTAAATCATGCTTTCTCTCCCCCTTTATTTTGGAAAGGCAATCAAAATATGCTTGTAAATATGGAAAGAGCATGTAAAGATGGAAAAAAAATCATGTATTTTAAATAATCTCAAAGGTGCGTTCATAAGGGTTATTTATTCAACCCTTTAAAAATGTCCCTTTTGGTACCCAAATTTGGGTGACCTTTCTAGGTCTTCCAAAAGGTGAGAAAGGTGATGAGAACGCAACATAATATACATTAGGTGCAAATGCGTTTGGCCTTTGACCAAGAACTCCTTTATACGCACTATATGTAGGGCATTTTTGATATGTCCTTGTGTTAGTGTGCGTAGTGTGTGATCTAGATGGATGAAATGAATGTCGTGTATGCATCACTTGTTTCTTCTTATATCTATATGGTACAAAATTGTTTTTCTCATGATACGAAGAAGAAGTATGACGAGATGTGAGGAGAGGGGGTCTTTGCGTCATCTTAGACGTCGTTTTTTGGTTTTGGAGTGTCTACTTTCTTAGAAACTACAAACTTGGTTGGTTTAATGGATACCTCATTTGTTTCAATATATCCTAAACCCGTTTTATCACTATCATGCTTTTGTGAAGAAATAATGTGATCTAGCATGTTTGTTCCCGTATCAAATTTCTTCACCATTTTCTCTAAATTCGCATTCCTTGATTTCAAGTTTGAAATCTCGGATTTCATTTCATTATTGTGCGTAGTCAATGATGAGACCTCTGATTTTAATGCATTAGTGATGCGTGACGACTCTTCTTTTGAATCGTTTAATGAGAAACAAGGTTCGTGTTAGAAGATTCTAACAACTTCTTGTCTTCAATTAATCGTTTCTTTTCTTTTGCAAGAGTCTTTGAAAACTTATGCAATTTTAAATATTGACTAAATAAATCATCATAAGACCATTCAGAATCGATACCTCATTTGATGCCTTAGATGTAAAGCATACTTATGCCTTTTGTTCTTCCATATCATCAGTCTCAGAGTCGGATGTGTCACTCCAAGTGGAGGCTTTGAAGGCTCTTCTCCTTTGCTTAGGTTCTGAGACGAGTCTATTCTTGTTCCGATCCTTGTCAGGGTATTTGTTTGTTTGCTTTTCTTCATTAGGGCAGTCATATGATAGATGTCCAAGTTTGCCGCATTCATAGCACTTTATTTCCTTACTTTTATTTTTATGATCCTTAGATGAGGTAGACTTATGTTTAATCGATTTTCTCAATATTTTTCTTAATCTTTTAGCCATCGTGATTAAGTCCTCATCATCGGAATCTATGTCACTATCATCTACGATGTATTCATTTGATTTGAATGCTATAGCCTTATCAATATTGGAAATAGACTCAGAATGTCTTAAAGCAAGTTTGTTTTCATATACCTTTAGTGATCCAATTAGTTCCTCCATCTTTATTGACTTAGTTTCTTTGCTTTCTTCTATTGCGGTCACTTTAGGGTTCCACTCGGATGGAAGGCTTCGCAAGACTTTCTGTACCTTTTCCTGCATGGTAAAGGCTTTACCAACAGACTCAAGAGAATTGTAGATGTTAGTCAAGCGAAGATCCATATCAACAATAGATTCATTAGGCAATAATTTAAACGACTCGAGTGTGGACATAAGCATGTTTATCTTGGACACTTTTACTTGACTAGTGCCTTCATGTTTCATTTCGAGTATTCTCCACGTTTCTTGTGCACTAGAACAATTTGAAACATAACTAGACTCAGTCTTACTTAATCCATTTAAAAGTAATTGCATAGCCCTAGCGTTCATGCTTAGTTTCTTTTTATCCTCACTTGTATACTCTTGTCTAGACTTAACGACCTCTAATATGACTCGATCTACACTAGATAACTTTGATGGAACAAATGGACTATCGTTAATAATTGACCAAAGATCAATGTCAATTGCCATAAAGAAAAGTTTTATTCTTACCTTCCATTGAACGAAAGACTCACCGTCAAAAAGAGGAGGCCTTATGGTTGACATTCCTTCTTGCACGGTGTTATAGCTAGTTGATGCCATCTCACGTAGATCGTTGCATCCTTTTGTTGTAAGTGTTCCTGCGCTCTGATACTAATTGTAGGATCTGCAATGCACCACTAGAAGGAGGGGTTGAATAGTGGGTGCGGAAAACGTGGTTTTTAAAATTAGTTTGAACCAAAAACCCAACTTCTGAAAACAGTTTCTGTTTTCAGGACCAGTTTTAAAACGTTTTTAAAACTAGGTTGTAGGTCTTCAAAAATTCTGAAATTTTGAAAGAACCTAGCCTCAGATGTTATGAGTGTCTCCTAAAAATTTCAGATTTAAATTCAACCTCTAACCCCTTGAAAATTCGTTGGTGGTCAGATTGCGTAAATCTGCCAGAAACGGTACACTAATTTGAAAAATTAATTCCTATTTGTACACAACTCCAAATGCTCTGAAAATTTAAAGACTAACCCCTTATAAGTTTTATTTAAATGGGTTGAAAAAGTTTTGGAAAATTCTTTCATGAAGTTAGTCGAATACGATCAAAGTATCAACCTTTGCAAGCCTGAAAATCAGACTGCACTAGTCTCAGAACTTTGGACGTTTGGGTGACTTATACTTATCCAAAAGGGTTGAAACTTGCGCCAAAAGAACCTTGAAACGTGTCTATGTTTCCTGAAAGTTTCGTGATTTTTGAAATTCATTTACTATTTTTACGAACGTGATTAAAAAGGATAAACAGTGCCGAAACAGAATATAAGTGCTGAAAGTAAATGACACCAAGAATTTTATACTGGTTCGGTTATAAACAACCTACTCCAGTCTTCGAGGAACACCTTCCTCGGTTCACACTAATCACACACACAAAGTACACCTTACCACAGGGTTGATGGAGTTACACACCAACTCCAACCCTTTACAAACCTTGTATGATGAATACAATTCACACGAACACTACCACCTTGCTAGATTGAAGATTGATCACACCTTGATCAATCTTTTACAAAGATAAAGAATGTGTGGTAGTCCATGATAAGCCTATTCAAGAATATGAATGTAAGTACAATAGGCTTTTAGGAAGAAGAAAGAAAGATGTAGAAGAAGAAGGGAACGGAAGACTCTTTTTGCACTTTTGAACTTGTGAGACTTGTCTTGCTTTTGTTTGGATTTCTTCTCCTCATTTTAACAATGTTGGCCGCCCCCTCTTGGGTCCTT
This sequence comes from Eustoma russellianum, assembly GCA_036186865.1. Taxonomy (NCBI): domain Eukaryota; kingdom Viridiplantae; phylum Streptophyta; class Magnoliopsida; order Gentianales; family Gentianaceae; genus Eustoma; species Eustoma russellianum. The sequence goes on along the minus strand of AP025044.1, from coordinate 14,009,728 downwards.
CTCCTCTTCAAAATTATCTTCTAAGTCCTTGTGAGAATGTGTGGCATCATTGTGACATGATCTTGATTACTTGGCACCTCCTCATTGGATGATCATTTAACTTTTGCTTACTTGGCACTCATTGATTGGTTGAATGTCGTCATCATTTGATGACTAGGAAAATCTGAGAATTCTACAAAAAACATGTGCCAAAATCATCATAAAACAATTACCATAACTTCCAAGATCATCACATAAATTAAGCAAGATAATTTCTTCACAAAAATGGATTAAAATTTCAGCCATTACTAGACTTTACATGCTGAAATTTCAGCATGTGATACATGGATGTTTATTTCAAATTATTGCCAAATTTTCTTTGATTTTTCTCTTAAAAATAAATCACCAATTAGTAGACAATATTCTCATCAATTTTGGCAATAAAAATTTGACACTAACATGGCCAAAATTCGGCCTAGATACATTCATACACATGCTGAAATTTTTCAGCATGTGTGATATTCAAGATATCACAATTTTACTTTCATATCTTATTCAAATTAATTCCAATTTGTCTTCCAATTAATCCCATGTTTCAAGACACAAAATATACCCTCACAACTAGTGAAAATCGGCCAGCTCTTAATACACATGATGAAATTTTCAGCATGTGTTTCAAATGAGATAAAATTTAAAACATTACCTTTTGTAGCTTCTTTCTTTAAGTCACCAACATTGTATGATTGATTCTTGACCAATCAATATGCCAACAAGGCTCCACATATGCTCCATTTCAGCTGGAATAGGCGTGTATGATATGTATATACATGTGCTGAATTTTATTTTTGCAAACTTTGTAAAATAGTGCACATTTAATAATACACACATGGTATATTCCAATCAGCCCTTAATTTAATTTTCTAGAACATTTTGAGATGTATGACATATGTAAAAAGGGTCTAGATATGTGTCGTATGATGTGCCAAAAACATTCCATGTGTTGTGTACGTAGAAAACCGAATTTACAATGTTTATCGATTACCCGATTTTTCTCTAATTAAATTCCAACTTTTTGCACATGTTATATATATTATGTTACACATAATATGCATAATATAAACTTCAATATTCAGCACTTGGCTGGTCTTAAAGTGGCGCCATTTATATGTGACAAAATTGAAATTGGAATCTCCACAATTTGGCCTTAATGTGGGGTGATTTGTGTGTGCCAACATGGAATGATTTTGTGGCTGGAATTATCATCATACCCACGAAAATTATAAAGATTTTTGAGGTGTAGGGGCTGGCCATCTATTTATGGCAAGTACGTGACACGTTGACGAAGTTTCGGTATTCGTCCGATATGATAATTTTTGGTTTAGAACCTTTTAACGTGTCGTATTTAATTTGTCATCACCATGACTTATATCACATGATATAAGACCTGAATATACTCATAAATATGAGTTAAGTATGATGGTGTGATGTTAACGTACGTACGTAAAATATATAACGTGTCGGTAGTACGTTGGAATACATGTGTATGTGCCTTTTTCAAAAAATCTGAAAGTATATATATTTATATATATGTGTGTGTATATATGTATGATGAGAGGAGGAGGAGATTTTCCTTTCTTAGTCTTGTTGCCTTTGTGCCTTGTCCAAATGTTGCTTCCTTTAATGAACTACTTAGTTTAATTAACTAAGTACTTCACTTAATGAACTAATTTAGTTCATTAATGGTGGTACCTGAAAATAGTACTTAATGAACTAATTTAGTTCATTAATGGTGGTACCTGAAAATAGTATAAACACAACAAATGTTTGCCATTTGATGTAAGCTTTAACGCTTCATGGCTCGTTAGTACGGCAACATTATATATGAACTATATAAGGCAAGTTATATGTAGTATATCATGCACATTTATGTCATCCACGTTTTTATGCACATTTAAATCATATATTTTGAAATCACTCAACCCCTTTTTCTCTACATTATATCTATATTTACTGGTTCTGTTTCTGAAGATTGATCAGACTCTTCTGTTGTCTATAATGTTGTAAGTATTAATTTCATAACTTCTGAATCTTGTTTTTGTTTATTTTGTAATTCTTTTAATTCTATTTTTATTTCTTTTATTTCTTTTTGCAGATCTGGAATTGTTACATTTTTATTCTTTGTGTTTTTATTTTTATTTAGTATACTAGTTAGGTCATAATAACTAGTTGATACATTTGGTAATATAGTTGGTTTATTTGTTTCCTCTTAATTTGAATTTATATCTATTATTTTATCTAGATATCCTTTTTGTAATTGAGAATTTTCAATATGTTTTAATATTTCTAATATTGTTTCTTGTTCTTTTGTCAGAACAAAAAATATGTTTTTCTTCATCAGATGATTCTGAAGAAGATGTGTGTAATTCATCAACTTGAAGATCTTCAGCTGACTCGAAAGACGTTTCTTCTGTCTCCGAAGAAGATTCAACAAGTAGATTTGATATTTTTTCTTGTATAGATTCTTCTAGATTTAATTCTTGTAACTTTGTTTTTAATGTACAATAATTTGCAGTATGTCATTTCTTATGACATTTATAACATTCAATATTTTTGTAATCTTTTATATTTTTATTTTTCTTGTAATTTGTTTTTCTGTAAGGTTTTTTGGTATTTTTATTGTTGTAGTTGTTCCTATAAAAATCCTTAGAGGATTTTTGGAATCTTTTATGATATTTATTATTTTTATTATATCTGTTGTTATATCTGTTGTTATAAGGTTTTCTAATATTCCTATTATAGGGTTTTCTAGAACATTCTCCTTGACATTCTTTACTATATGATTTATATGGATCATTATCAAATTATTGACAGAAAGTTCCTAATTCAGACTTATTCTGTCTTAATTCTTTCTTTAAACCACTTTGTAATCTTATATCTTGGCATAATCTTAATCATTCTTTTCGTATAAAACTTATTAATTCTCCATAGGTATAGTTTGAATAAGAAATTATTTGTTGACCTGAATTTTCTCTAATTTTATTCCGAACTTTTTTTCCTAATAAATTTGGTAATCCTGCAAGGAATTTTTTCCTTTCAGAATGCTGATTGGAGTCTTCTCTAATCATAACGCTGGTTAGAAAAGTATATTTATACCATTAAAAATCACTAAGTTTTCTACATCTTAAATTTGCTAGTAATTCAGCATTTTTATCTTTAATATGTGATGGGTCACCTATAATATGTAAAGATATACATAATATAAGTGTGGCAACAAAATCAGATATTGTTCCCTCATCAATAATTATAGGATTATTTTCTTCATCAACTTTTATTGCATTTAATATTTCTTGTCTCTGTATGGGAGTTAAATAATGATCCCACCAACCTTTTAGTTGTCCAGAGAACCCAGAAATAAGACATTCAGCAATTGCTTTATCATCAGGTGTTAACTGAGTTCTATAAGCATTTGCTGCATTTGTCATTTGTTGTAATACATTAATTGTTTGATATTCTGACATTCCATCTATATTCCAAGAATAAATTGATTGTGCATTAAAACGATATTGGGAAATAGGTTTTATTTTTAAATCTGTAGACATTTGTACTGATACAATAGATTTATCCCATTCTATTTTTCTACTTTATTTCCTTCAGAATTATTATTCTGGAATTGTTTATATGCTTTACATAATTCACTATTTGTACTATCAGAATTATCAGAATTATTTGAAGATCCATTTTCTTCTAAACTATTAATTTTAGAAGAAGTGACTTTTTTTTCTTCATTTCTAGTTCTGCTAGCTATAGAAGCATTAATATTTGAATCCGCTACTACTTCATTTGTTATAGAATTGCTATTTTCCAAACTTTTTTCTATACGACTTAATTGTTGTTTTATAAATTTATTGAAATCATCTTTATTAGATATAGCTTGCATACTAGAAGATGATATTTGAAAGGGTTTGAATAATGGTTGTTTAAATTTTTGATTAGGTGATTCTTCACTCATAGATTTTATTGGTTGTATTTGGTAATATTTTTCTAAGTTATCTAATTGTTTTCCTTTTGTATTTAGATGTGTATTTGTATAATTACTTTGTTGAATAATATGTTTGGTATTTGCAAGAGAATCTTCTATCATATTTTTGTAAGGAATAGCCTCTATTGGATTCCCTGATACATCTAATTTTATATCTGCTAAAGGTTGATGATTTGACACTATCGTTTTTGGTGATGTGATGGTTATCCACTATTTTGGTTTTTCAATTATTGGGTTTAAAGTTTTAAAAGGAAATTCTATATTATTTTGTGAAGCATATATTCTAAACCAATCAAAGAAAAATATATTAATTTTGTGAATATTTATGAATTCATAATATTTTTCTTGAATTTTTTGTCTAACATTACGATAATGCTTAAAAAACCATTCTCTTTTATTATTATTTTCTTTACTATAAAATTCATTATGTAACACCATTTTATTTACTTCAAATTCTTTTTCTATTATATTTAATTCATTTGCAATATTGTCTGTTATTGCATATTGTGTTGGGCTATTAGATGAACTAAAATCTGATTTAGTGTAAATATTATTTGATGTACTAGGTGCATTAAAATCTGATTTAGAATAGACTGGTCTAGGAATTTCCGTAGAATAATCAGCTTTTCTAAATGAAGAGTTAGCATATTCAACATCTGATGTTGAAAATCTCTGTGTTTGATAAGGAACTTCTATCACATATGGTATCTGTGAAAATCTTCCTAAATTTATTGTGCTAGAAATAGAAGCGTTATCTTTATCTCTAGTTGAAAAACTTCTAGCAAAGCTTAATTTAACTAATCCATTGTTTAATTGTTTTATTCTATTTATTTCAGTATTTGGTTCATGTTTTTGATTTGTAGCTTTTACTGCTCCTTCTAAGACCCATTCTTCTAGAAGATTTACATCATTCTATTTTATAGACCTTGAAATTACAGCATTAGATCTGGTCAGATCTATATGTAGAATAATGTTTTCTTCTCTTTTTAAAGAGTGTTTTGGTTTTGGACCAATAAACATGGAACTCATTACTTTGTAATGAATCCGATATATTAAAGCCAATTGAATTGATCCTGACAACATATCATATCTATTTGTTTTTATTTGGAGTACCAAAGTTTTCAATTTCTGTGCATCTTTTAAAAAACATGAAAAATTTGGATAACAATCAAAAGAGATTGGTCCTGTACACAGACTGGACTCGACAGAACTAAGACGTGATTGTTCAAAGTTGTTATGTCGTATATGTCTTAAGACTACTAATATTGATGTATCCAAACCTTCTCTTGTTAAAGGTTTGATACCCACTTGTATTAGACCAACATTTAAATGTTGGTATCCTTTCTTTTTATGTTTTTCTAGTGATTTATAAGATAGAAGTTGTATTGTTTCAAACGGTTTAGAGAGTGGAATATCTCTCTCCTCCGTTTTAATTATGTAATCGGATTTTAACATATTAAATATTGAAAACTCATATATTTCATTCTTCTTAATTTTTGGTGTTGTACCCCGCCTAAATTAGTACGGTGTCTAGGGTTGGGATGAAGCGAGGCAATAGAACGATATCTTGAAAGTAGGATATCTTTGGCTTTACCTACGATTATTTAAGATTAAAGGAAAATAGCATACTACCCAAAGTGTAAATTATGAAGCAAGTGAGTTGCTGAAAATTTTCCTAAGACTACTACATTCTTTCGGCTCAGAGGGTTGGGAACATTAGAAAAAGCCCCATTCTAATACAAGTAACTAACTCTTGTTAGAAGCCTTGGAGAGTTATTCTAAGCATTTAAGTGTCCTACTAATTAAGGATCCAAAAAGATGAAAAGAGAGAAAACACCCCTTTTCCCCTTTTTAACCGCCGGGTAGGGGGAGCCATTAA
>AP025044.1:13960455-13985399 GCA_036186865.1 Eustoma russellianum | reverse complement strand
CGCATACTTCCATCTTTCTTCTTCAAGAATAACACAGGAGCACCCCAAGGTGAAACGCTGGGGCGAATGAGCTTCTTCTCTAACAGCTTATGTAATTATCCTTTAGTTCTTTCAGTTCTGCAGGTGCCATCCGATATGGGGCTTTTGATATGGGTTCAGCTCCTGAAACAAGGTTTATTTTGAAGGCAATTTCGCGGTCGGGAGGTAACCCGGGTAATTCATTTGGAACAACATTGGGGTATTCATTAACAACCGGAACTTGAGCAAGGGTGGGACTCACTTGCTCATCACTTAGGATTTAAACAAAGAATCCTTTATGGCCTTTCTTCAATGCTCGGCTAGCACGAGCCGCATTAACATAAACCTTCTTGGATAGTTTCTTTAGCTTGGCTCCTCCTTGGAATGATACTTCATTTCGAGTGGGATCCTTGATTATAACTTGCCTACTCCGACAATCAATTTGAGCATGGTTCTTTGAGAGACAATCCATTCCAAGAATCACATCAAAATCACTCATGGTTATGGGGATTAAATCGGCTTCAAACCGATGATCATCGAACTCGAGCGTGTAATTTCTGAAGATATGATGAGAGACAAGCACCTGATCGCCGGCTGCTTGTACTCTATAGGGTGATTCTAATCAGACTGAGTTATGATCGATATTCTTAGAAAACTTTTTGGAGATAAATGAGTGGCTAGCGCCACTGTCGAACAATACATTCGCAGTTATGCTACATACTAAGATAGTTCCTGAATCATGTATATTTAACTAAGCAACAGTATAGGCATGCATAGGCAAAACATATTTAAGGAATAAAACTTTAAATCTTAGCAGTCACTACGTCTGCCGTCTCCTCAATATCTGCATCCGTCATGAAGTGCACCCTTGCATTTGCACGTGGCCATTGGTTATTTGACTGTTGTTGTTGTTGCTGCGCTCCCTTTGTCTGGGCGATCCCTAATCAGGTGACCATCCCTGCCTCATCCAAAACATTATCCAGTCTTCCATTGACGCTCACCCATGTGTCTCTTCTGGCACTGAGGGCACACTGGTATAGCTGGTTGCTAGGGTGGAGCTTGATTCTTCTGCTGATTATTTTGATGCTGCTGGCGACGCTGATTTTGACCCTGTGATCTCCCTTGACGAACAGATCCTTTGTAATTCTTCTTGGCTACCTTTCTGAATTTCTTATTTCCAGTCACTTGTCTTTCTCTCTTCTGTCCCATGTCGTCTCGGCGGATAATGTCTCTCTCAATCCTATAACAGGCATCCAGAAGGGCTCCAAAATTTGCAGGGTTTGCATTCACCAACCATCTTCTGATTCTCGGATTTAGCCCTCTTTTAAATTTCAGCATTTTCGTCTCTTCATCATTCATAGTGGTAGGCTGAAATCTCCACAATGCAATAAACTTATTAGCATACTCTGCTACCGTCATACCTGGCTCTTGCTTCAGTGATTCAAATTCAGCCTCTTTTGTAACTTCACTGACGGAGGAATGTAGAATTTATGGAACTCCTGCAGAAATCTTTCCCAGGCAATTGGTCTTGGCAAGGGGTGTAAGTTAGTCTTCCACCATTGATTTGCCTCACTTAACAGAAAGGGCCTTATGGCTTGAGCTTTCATCTCGCCAGAGGCTTGAATCAGCTCAAAACAATTCTCGACTTCATCCAACCACTTCTCCACTATGTCCGGATCTGGCTTTCCCTCAAACAATGGTACATTGGCCCTCTTCAACTTCTCAAAATAATATTGTGCATCTCTCACAGGTTCACATGGGTGGGGTGGAGCATTCTGATGGAGTAGGCCTTGACCTATCTGTGTGACCACCTGGCAAAAGGCCTGAAAGGCATTAACGTCAGGAATAACAGGAGGAATAGGTGCTTGTGGTGGTGGAGGTGGATTATTCTGAACAGGAGGATTCTGGTCCTGCGGTGGTGGCGGCAGGACCTGAACCGGTGGAGGAGGAACATGGCCTTGTGGCTGAGGAGGAACGGGCTCCTGATCAATGTCGAGCCCTATGAGGTCTGCCACGAGGTCGCACCATCTGCACTACGGAGTGTTAAAATTTACACAAATGTTGGGATTAACCAAATTATTTTGGCTAAAGGTCATAATTCTCAAAAATTTTAAATGTGGGAGAGAAAAGTCACATCTTACGTTAGAGATCCAGATTTTATAAGTCAGGAATAATTAGTAAATTACATCCTAGACCCGGTCTAAGTTGTCCTAGTCTAAGGCTATAACTCTTCTAAGATCATGACTTAGGTCTAAGATCATAACTTAATTCTACGTTCTGCTCGAAATCTAGAGCCTAGACTCTGATACCACCTGTAGCGCCCCGCACCCGGACCTCGTCTGAATACGGTGCATCCGCCGTACTTCACTACGGAGAGTACAAAACATCATGCATAACATGCGAGAATCCATAACTTATGTCATGGACTCCCATGTTAACATTTAACATGGTAGTAAAATTTAGGCAGAATTTAAAACTTTGAAATAAAACCGAAATCCAAAGGTTTCAACATAGTTCATAGTACAAACATCACATCAGCACAAAAGTCCTTAAGCTTCTTCTCCTCCTGATTTCTTGACTATGGGTACGTCACTCTCGGCTCATCCTCGATCCACTCAACCTTAGCGTTCCCTGGCTCTGGGGGAAAAATAATGGTTTGAGTGATAAAAATCACCCAGCAAGCATAAAATAAACTACCATGAATTAAATAAAGAATTATAACATGAATGGAAAAACCCTAAGCACCTCAAACGTTAAGTCATACCTGCCCTTTAATCCTTAATCTGCTGAAGATATAGCATAATCATAATTTAAGTTATACCATACTGACAATATCATATTTCTTCCTAACTTAACCGTTCTAACATGCAAAGTGCACATGAAATATGCAAGATGCAATGCATGATGTCATGCCATGTCAAAATAATCCTTTGGTCCCATAAAGCAACGTATCAGAAAACAGAGTGTCAGATCAATTAACCCCAGATCTGAACGGGTCCAGAACATGTCATCAGACCAATTAACCCCGGGTCTGGGACCGGTCAAGAACATATCATCATGCCGATTAACCCCGGGCCTGGATCGAATCCAGAACATATCATCAGACCAATTAACCCTGGGTCCAGAACGGGTCCAGAACTTATCATGTCATCAGACCTATTAACCCCGGGTCTGGAATTGGATTATGAGCAGCATAGCCGGCAAGGAAATCATAAAGCATTTCTTTTGAAAATCGTGGGACCATAAATAACTTACGTGCATAACGAAAACTTGCTTGCTTGAAAAGAGCTTACTTGCATACAGAAAAACTTAGAAAATCAGATTCATGATGCACATGATCGTGCATGATACATGGGATGAGATGCAATGCAAGTCATGGCATAAATCATCTTAAAATTACTTAGAACATGACATGGACATAATTCCTATGAGCTGAAAATTTTTCAGAATTTACGTTCCGTTCATGAGGCCTCCAATATAACATATCAGGCCTACTTTCATAATCTCTTGTCTTACACATGCATAATGGGATCCTATCTTCATGTCATAAATTTTCGTAACTTTTTAAGATAAGTAAAACCCTTAAATCTTTAAGTTACTAAAAAGTGTGCTGCTGAATCCAGCAGTACAGTGCCCATCTTTTCTTTAATTTCGAAGACCATAAAATCTTAATTAATTTGGGCCAATACCTGAAAAACACAGTAAACACATCAAAGAGTAATATACATGGGCCCAACAGTTCATACATGTCCAAATTCACAAGACTAAGGCCTCCTAGCTTATTCCATAATTCTGTCCTGTTTTCCAGTTTGGTAGCGCCAACTTTAATTCGGTAATTATCCATCAAAACAATAATTCCAAGCTGATTAATTTACATGAACATGCTCATCTATGTCCTAAGTAATTACCATAAAAATTCCAGAGCAATCCAATAACTTTACAGGGGTCATTTAATTATTTTCCCAAAATTGGTCGCCTGCTGATTCTGGAATGACCAGTTTTACTAAAAATTTTATTGTGGCAAAACCATAAGTCCTTTTACTAAAGTTCCAACTCACAGACTTAATAAACATACAAGGCTAGCATCCTACCAAAAATGAGCTCCTTTTCACTTCCTAAGGTCCATTTTCAGGTCACACAACACGTCACATAAAACTGTCATGTTCCAATAGTTTTGTCTTTTGCCACTTTTTCATGTCAAGTGTTTACCAACTAGCCTTATTCTTATAAAATAACTTATTAGCCACAAAATACACCCCTTCAACATGAATATTCCAGATTTCATAACTTTTGTTAAGTCACATATGAGTCACCCCAAAACAGTTTGCAACTTACACATAGCATTCATCACTTTGGCTCATTTTGCACTTTATAAAGTCCACCCTTAGTAGAACTAATTCATGCATCACCTACCTTCCTTAAACAGACCGTTTTCTTGTGCCCAAAAAGAACTCATGTCACATTTCAATTTAGTACAAATGTACTCATGTAACAAATCATTCAAGCATGCCAAAACAACTTTGTGAAGTCACATATAGCACACACGCCATCCTTACCTCAAGCTTCACACAAAATCTATTCTTGCCAAGAATCAACTTGCTAGTCCATACCTCATCCTAAAAAACCCCTCATATCATATTGCATGTAGGCAAAGAACTCATCTTTAGAAGAATTATTCACATGCAAGTCACTTTTCTTAAGGAAGTACTAAGATCTCTTGCTTAACACTTAGTATCTTCTACTAAAATTCACATCATAAAAATAACTAGTCATTCAAGTCATTAATTCATTAAATAAATCATGAGAGTCTAGAGTATACTTGCCTCTTCAAGCTAGAACCTTCTTTTAGCTTGGATCTTGGATGAAATGGGTTGAAATTTCCTCCACTACATCCATAAAGCATACGGTTTTGAGGGAGGAAAAAGGAGAAATGTTAGCTACCATTTTAAATGAAAAATAAAGTTAACTTGATGCTAGATTTACTTACCAAGATGAGGCTTTGAATGGAGTTTGAATGGAACTCAAACTATCAAGAGGCTAGCACCACCTAGAAGCTTGAAAAGCTTTTACCTTTTGACCAAGGAGGTCACAGGTTTGGGTAGGAAAAAGGAACCCATGTGAGCTTCATTATTTGAAATAGAGAAATTCACTTAAGAGCTTGGAATGTGACTTACCTAGATGCTTCTTTGAGCTTGAAAATGGAAGTAGTCTTGAATCTCCTAGTCTTCAAGGGGGCCGTATAGTAGAAGAAGGATGGTGATGGAAATAGCCTAAGTATTCTTGCTTGTGATCTTCTTGAGGTGTCAAGGTGGAGATGGATGTGAAGCTTCTAGGTAGTTTTAAAGAAGGCTTAATGGTGTAAGGGGGAGGGAAGACCGGCGCATGGGGGAAGGAGGGAAGGCTTTTCATGAAAAGTAAGAAAAGCAAGCCTTGGTCTTGTGAATTGTGAGCTTTTTACCTCTCACGTTTGAATTTTATTTTATTATTGTTTGTAATATAATTTTTAAATAATGGAAAACTAGAAAGGTTGAGAGGGTTCTAGAAACCCCTTGGGTTTTGCCGAAATCTTGGAGCCTTGGAGAGGGTATTTTTTGTTTTTTCATATTTTTCATAACTCATACTTATATAATTATACTATTATTTATTTTATCCAATCTCTTGTATATGATTTTAGGTTTGCTTTTGTGAAGACCATTTAGCTTAGTCTTCTTATAAAAAGGAAAATATTCTAAGGTCCCTCTATGCCTTGGGACCAAAATCCCCTATGTTTTGGAGGGGCAAAATGGTCATTTCACATACTTCATGACATCCACTTGTATAATTATATAGTATCTATCTTAAATGAATATAAGTAAAGAAGAAGTAATATAACTTAATAAAATGCACTTAGAAAAATTAATTTTTCATTACGCCACTTCATCAAAGTTTCAAGTACATTACGGTTGGGGTACAACACCAACACAATATGCAATAACAGACAATATTGCAAATGAATTAAATGTAATAGAAAAAGAATTTGAAGTAAATAAAATTGTGTTACATAATGAATTTTATAATCAAGAAAATAATAATAAAAGAGAATGGTTTTTTAAGCATTATTGTAATGTTAGACAACAAATTCAAGAAAATATTATGAATTTATAAATATTCACAAAATTAATATATTTTTCTTTGATTGGTTTGGAATATATGCTTCACAAAATAATTTAGAATTTCCTTTTAAAACTTTAAACCCAATAATTAAAAAACCAAAAGAGTGGATAACCATCCGTCATAAATGTCTACAGATTTAAAAATAAAGTAGAAAAAATAGAATGGGATAAATCTATAGTACCAGTACAAATGTCTACAGATTTAAAAATAAAACTTATTTCCCAATATCGTTTTAATGCACAATCAATTTATTCTTGGAATATAGATGGAATGTTAGAATATCAAGTAATTAATATATTACAACAAATGACAATGGCAGCTGTAGCATCCCGCACCTCGACCTAGCCGGATACGGTGCGCTTGCCGTACTTCACTACGGAGAGTACCAGGCGTCCATCCGTAACATACCGAAGTCCACAACAAAATACGTGGGATTTCCTGCTTACTCACCAACCGGTAGCAAAACCGAGGCAGAATAAAAACTTTTAAATAAAAAGTCTAAACATCCGTCATAATTCTTACAAACATGTTCACAACATGAGAAAATCCAAAAATCAAAGTTCCCAACATAAGTTCATAAAAATTTCATCAGACATGACCATCATAACAAAACTCTTAAGTCGTCCTTCTTTCGCTCTTCTACGGATAGGGAACCCTAGGCTCGTCCACGATCCACTCGACCCTATTTCCTGCGGGTTCTAGGAGGAAAAATAAGGGGTGAGTGACAACGTCGCCAGCAAGTAAACCATAAATAATCATGAATTAAATGGAAAGTACACACAAGAACCAAAACCCCAAAATTTTGGTTTCGCAACATACCTGACCTTCAATCCATTACCAGTAAGGAAATAAGATCATAACTTATAAGACAATAAATCACATTAAGATCATAGCTTAGGAGATATTAAATCATAACATCATAGCCTAAGTAACAGTACATCAATCATCTGATTAGCTATGAAATGTAGTATGCATGTGTATGCACATGTGATGCATCATGATAAAAATGAGGATAAGTTCTTTCGTTCTTTCTTTCAAAACATCATCGTCAATAAAAACAAGAGAGAGTGTTCAGATCTATTATATCCGGATCTGAGGCGGTCATGCTCATCCCTTCGAATCTATTATTTCTGGATCCAAAAACGGTCATATCATCAATCATGGTCATCAGGTCTATTCTCTCCGGGCCTGTACGGTCATAATCGTCATAATTAGATCTATTCTTTCCGGGCCTGAACGGTCATAATCATCATAATCAGGTCTATTCTCTCCGGGCCTAAACGGTCATAATCATCAAATCAATTAACCCTGGATCTGGAGCGGGTTAAGCTGGCTAGAAATAAATGGTACCAATAGAGAGCGTTCTTTTCAAAACCGAATCTTTTCTTTAAAAATGCTTTTTCATCATTCTTTGTCATAAATCAGTTTCATGAGTCATGTAAGTGACGATGATGCAATATATGACGTACATTATGCAACTCGTGACAAAATACATCACATACATACAAGTATGGTCTTATTCTTTAAGCTGGAAAAATTTCTAGAATTAACGTTCTATTTGCGTGGCTTCAAAACATCATAATTCGGCCTATTTTCATGTTCTCTTAACGTACGTATGCATAAGGGTATCTTGTTTACTTGTCATAAAGATTACATAATGAGTCAAGACGTAGAAAACCTTCAAGTCATTAAATTACCAAACAGGGTACTGCTGAATTCAGCAGTGAAGTACCCTTCTTTTACCTTTCTTTCAAGCCCATTAAGTCTTATTTAATTTGGGCCAACACCTGGAAAATGCTGCAAAAATACCAGGGATTAATGCTCATAAGCCCAAACCATACAAACTAGTCTAAACCCACAAGAACAAAGCCTCACAACTAATTCCGTAATTCCGCCCAATTTTCCAATTTAGTAGTACCAACTTAACTTCAGTAGTTACCCCTTAAAATAATAATTCCAAGCTGATTAATTTACATGGACATGCTCACCTATGTCCTAAGTAATTATTATAAAAATTCCAAAGCAATATAATAACTTTAAAGGGGTCGTTTACTCGCTTTTCCAAAAACGGTTTCATGCTGACTCTGGAGTTACCAGTTTTATTACAAATTTTATTGTGACTAAACCGTAAGTCCTTTTTCTAAAATTCTAACTTGCAGACTTAGTAAACACATAAAGCTAGCATCCTACCAAAAATCTGCCCATTTGCATGTTTCTAAGGTTCATTTTGGGATCAACCAACACGTCACTTAATTCTGTCCAGTTCCAGTAAACTCAGCTTGACCAGTTTTACTAAAAGTTCTATTAATGATAAACCATAACTTCTTTTACCAAAATTCCAACTCTCATATTTACTACACATAAGGCTAACACCATGCCAAAAATCAGCTAATTTGAACACCTCTAAGAGTTATTTCCAGGCTATACAAAACGTTACATAATTCTGTTCTGTTCCAGTAATGTTACGCTTTTGTCACTTTACTTACTAAAAGTGTACCAACTAAAATTATTCTTAAAAATGGCTTACCATCCATCACATACACCTTTAACCTAAGCATTCAGGTTCTAATATATTCTAAAAGCCACATACACATCCATTCAAAGAGTTTCGAAAATTACACATAACACGCCTTGATGTTGATCATTTTGTACATAATCAAGTCTTTCCTTGGCATATCTAATTTGTATGCTCCATACCCCCAAAATCAGCCCACTTCTTACACATGTAAGGGCTCATACTTTATTTTCACAATGAATATAAAACGCATAAGTCATAAAAACATCTAAACATACAACTTCTATGCATCCTTTACCCCCACAAGGCACATTCTTTTACAAGAATTATTATTCACCCAACCTCTTCATCCAACAGTCCCCTTACATGTTAAAGAAGAGAGCTTTACCTCATTCATCTTAGACATGCATCATATTCATATCCAAAGGGGGCAAAGAACTCATCTTTAAAGGAATCTCCCACACGTAAGTCACATTTCTTAAGAAATACTAACTTTCATGCTTCAAGCTTAACACTTTCCATCTAAGATTAAATCTTACTAATAGCTAGATATTCAAGCATATACTTTCACACATAATCCAAGAGTGTTTATAGTGTACTTGCCTCTTCAAGCTAGAACCTTTTCTTAGCTTGGATCTTGAGTGAAATGAGTTGATGTTTTTCCTCCACTTCATTCATGAAGTACACGGTTTTGAGGAGGAAAAAGAAGAAATATTAGTCACCATTTTTAAATGTGAAATAGAGCTAGGTTAGGACTAGTTTTACTTACCAAATGAGGCTTGGATGGATTTCAAACCACCAAGGAGCTAACACCACTTAGGAGCTTGGAAGGTTTGAACCTAGTGACCATGAAGGTCACGGTTTTTGGCAAGAATAAGAGAGACAATGTGAGCTTCATTCTAGGAATTATGAAATTCAACTAAATAGCTTGACATTCCACTTACCTAGAGGATTCTTGAGGCTTGAAGATGAAAAGGATTTTGGTCTTCCTTGGCTCAAGTTGGCCGTGTGAGGGGTTGAAAGAGTTCTTGTTCCTTTTGCTCTTTGTGAGTTCTTGAGGGGTTGAGTTTAAGAGAGTTCTAGAGTTCTTGGAGAGAATATTTCTTCAATAGGCTAAGTGCTTTAGCCGTTGGAAGCCAAGAGAGAAGAAGGGAGTTCCCTTTGCATGGTTAGGCTAATTAGAGTAAACTAACTTGTGTTACTTTAGCCAACTAAGGTTACTTTATTGCTAACTTGAGTTACTTTAGCAAACTAGGGTTACTTTATTGCTAACTTGAGTTACTTTAGCATTGTGGTTAGCATAAAGTAACCATGGTAAAGTTTGAAATGCCTCTTGGTTGCACCATGGAGGAGCCGGCGGTTTAAGGGGCATTTAGTAGGCTTCATCATGCTTGAGTTACTTTTCAAGAGTGTTTAACAGAAAGCTACTAGGTAGTTGTCTCTTTTTTTCCTTAATTAAGCCCCTTTTCTTGATTTTCCTAATAAAATGTAATTAGGAAAAATCATGAGTCTTCTTGGACTCATGGGGCCGAATTTAGTGAGGGTTGGGAGGGAATTTGCCCCACTACTTGAAACTCCTTATTTCTATTTGGGCTTGTTTTAAGAAGGCCCCTTTCTAGGATTGGTCTCTTTTAATTAGAGGGACATTCCCAAGCCCCTTTAACGCCTTAGGGCCAAAACCTTTTATAGTATTTGGGCTGAATTGGACACTTCACATAGTCCATAATTTATGTTTGAATAATTATACCATATTTTCCTTAACAAAAATGTAATTAAGGAAGTAATTACAAACTAAATAAAAAGTACTTGAAGATGCAACTTTTCATTAATTCACTTATACAAGTCTCAGGTACAATGTGATTTTTTGTTGGGTACAACAGCAGCAAATGCTTGTAGAACTCAATTAACACCTGATGATAAATCAATTGCTGAATATCTTATTTCGGTGTTCTCTGGACAACTAAAAGGTTGGTGGGATCATTATTTAACTCCCATACAAAGACAAGAAATATTAAATTCAATAAAAGCTGATGAAGAAAATAATCCTATAATTATTGATGAGGGAACAATATCTGATTCTGTTGTCACACTTATATTATATATATCTTTACATTTTATAGGTGACCCATCAAATATTAAAGATAAAAATGCTGAATTACTAGCAAATTTAAGATGTAGAAAACTTAGTGATTTTCAATGGTATAAAAATAATTTTCTAATCTGAGTTATGATTAGAGAAGATTCCAATCAGCTATTCTGGAAGGAAAAATTCCTTGCAGTATTACCAAATTTATTAGGAGAAAAAGTTCGGAATAAAATTAGAGAAAATTAGGACAACAAATAATTTCTTATTCAAACTATACCTATGGAGAATTAATAAGTTTTATACAAAAAGAAGGATTCAGATTATGCCAAGGTATAAGATTACAAAGTGGTTTAAAGAAAGAATTAAGACAGACTAAGTCTGAATTAGGAACTTTCTGTAAACAATTTGATAATAATCCATATAAACCATATAGTAAAGAATGTCAAGGAGAATGTTCTAGAAAACCCTATAATAGGAATATTAAAAAAAACCTTATAACAACAGATATAATAAAAATAATAAATATCATAAAAGATTCCAAAAATCCTCTAATGAATTTTATAGAAACAATTACAACAATAAAAATACCAAAAAACCTTATAGAAAAACAAATTACAAGAAAAATAAAAATACAAAAGATTACAAAAATATTGAATGTTATAAATGTCATAAGAAAGGACATACTGCGAATTATTGTAGATTAAAAACAAAGTTACAAGAATTAAATCTAGAAGAATCTATACTAGAAAAAATATCAAATCTACTTGTTGAATCTTCTTCGGAGACAGAAGAAACGCCTTTCGAGTCAACTAAAGATCTTCAAGTTGATGAATTACACACATCTTCTTCAGAATCATCTGATGAAGAAAAACATATTTATGTTCTGACAAAAGAACAAGAAACAATATTAGAAATGTTAAAACATATTGAAAATCCTCAATTACAAAAAGAATATCTAGATAAAATAATAGATATAAATTCAAAACAAAAGGAAACAAATAAACCAACTATATTACCAAATGTATCAACTAGTTATTATGACCTAACTAGTATACTAAATAAAAATAAAAACACAAAGAATAAAAATGTAACAATTCCAGATCTGCAAAAATATATAAAATAAATAAAAATAGAATTAAAAGAATTAAAAAATAAACAAAAACAAGATTCAGAAGTTATGAAATTAATACTTACAACATTACAGACAACAGAAGAGTCTGATCAATCTTTAGAAACAGAGCCAGAAAATATAGATACAAATATCATAGAAAATATTTCTAATGTACCACAAGATTTTTTATTTTTAAGAGAAATAACATCAAGAAAATATTTAATAAGAGTAACCATAAAATTCTCAGAACAATATCATTTAGATACAATCGCTCTATTTGATATAGGAGCAGATTAAATTGTATTAAAACTAATTTGGTTCCAAAATCCTATAGAGAATCTACAACTACTAGACTCTCTACAGCAAATAATACCAAATTACAAGTCAAATGTAAGACTGAAGCTTACATTATAAAATCAGATATATCAATAAAAACAATGTTCTTAGTCGCGGATGAATCCATCATGCAGTTATACTAGGAACACCTTTTATGAATTTAATTACACCATATAAGGTAGGAATTAATTTTATTTCTTTCAAAATAAGAAATAAAAAACTTCATTTTGAATTTTTAGAAAAACCTAAAACAAAAAATTTAGATTTAATTAAAGCTTGTTCAATTCATAAAGAACAAGTAATGCAATAATCAAAAGTAAGACTTTTCAATTGCAATCATTAAAGGACACAATAAATATCAATAAGATAAAACAGTCCTTGAAAGATCCAAAGATGATAACCGTCTTCCCTGCCGATTCACGTTTATCCTCATAGGGGTCATGAGTCGTTTCCTTTATCCTCTAATGGGTAAATGGGAGTTCTGCACTCCGTAAATTATAGTTAATAGTATGTAATTGGTGTTAAATTGCACTAAGTGCATTTAAAATACAAAATCTTAAAATATCATTTGAAAATGAACTTTGTTCAGATCTTCCAAATGCTTTCTGGTCAAGGAAACAACATATAGTTGATCTTCCGTATACTCCAGAATTCAGAAAAGAAGAAATACCTACAAAAGCAAGACCGATTCAGATGAATGCTGAATTGGAACACCATTGTAAAAAAAAAATCCAAGATTTAGAATTAAAAGGATTAATATAAAAATCAAGGTCTCTTTGGAGTTGTGCTGCTTTTTATGTAAATAAAAATGCAGAAATAGAACAAGGAACACCTAGAATAGTAATAAATTATAAACCATTAAATAAAGCATTAAAATGGATAAGATACCCATTACCTAATAAAAAAGATTTATTAACAAGATTACATTATGTATGTATATATTAAAAATTTAATATGAAATCAGGATTTTGGCAAATACAAATATCTGAAAAAGATAGATACAAAACAACATTTACAGTTCCATTCGGTCAATATGAATGGAAAGTAATGCCTTTTGCATTAAAAAAATACACCTTCTAATATCAGAGAATAATGAATAATATATTCATGGATTATTTCAATTTTTGTATTGTCTATATAGATGATGTGTTAATATTGTTGTACCCCGCGAAAATCGTACTAAACTACGACCCGTATGCTGCAACGTAATAAGTAAGCTCTCCAAGTTGCATTTTATTAAGTTACCTTAGTGGTTCTGTATCTAAACTTTCTTTGAGATAGGTGTAATATAATTACACAAACGGATGTCGTAGAGCGCGTGAAATGGCCATCTAGCCCTCCAAGACTTAGCAAATTCGGTTAGTGGGCCTTGGAGGATCTTGGAACAATTTCCATTTCATAAGAAGACTAGCCCAAGTAGTTTCCTCAAAGAAAGACTCACAACCTACACTATAAATTAGATGTTAGCAGCAATATCATATTTATATGAATAAATCAATAAGTGAAAAGACAATAATGACCTACAAGCCCTTGTAATATCGGCCACAAGACATTGATGAACATTAGAATATTTTCCTTCTTACAAAAAGATTAACCTAAATAAGTCCTCTTTAAAAGTAAACCTAAAAGCCTACTTAAGAACTAGATATTATAAGTTATGGTGTAAATATGCAATAATGTACTATAAAATGTGTGAAAGGACAAACATGCCCTCCCAATAGCCCAAAAACTCGGCCAAGAGGCCTTGATCAACCTCAGAATAAATTCTTTCTATAAGAATGAACACACAAATGATCTTCATAAAGCAAGATTAAAATCATAATTAGATGAGATAAATAATATCATAAATTATATAAGGATGAGATATGATAAACGTGAAAATACTAAAATGCCCCCAAAGGCCCCCAAAATTTCGGCCAAGGCATGGAAGGCCTCTAGAACTCTCTAGCCATTTCTATTAGTTAAAATAATTACTTAAATTATATTAAACAATTAAGATACAAATTGTCGTGCAAGACAAAAGCTTGCCATTTCACCAACCCAAGACCCTTTTTCAACTTTTCATGAAATTTGTTCCCTCTTTTCCCTCCCCATGAACCGGCCACCCATGCCCTCTCACCCCCTAGATTGTTTTATCTTGCAAGATCAACCATCATTTCACCTCATCTTGAACATTTTGCTAAGAAACCTTCTACCAAACACTTAAGCAAACTTCATCTCCCTCCACACTCCTAAATTTCGGCCCTCTATCTTGAAGGCTAGAAGTTCTCATTCAAGTTCCATCTTCAAGCCAAGAAGTGTTTAGGTAAGTTTCCTCCTAAGTCCATTAGGTAAATTCTTCATGCATAATAGTGAAGCTCACAAGGGTGTTTTGTTTCTCCACCCCAACCGTGACCTCCATTGGCCATAGGAGCAAAGATTTCAACTCTCTTAGGTGGTACCATCTTGTGATACTTGAAGCTCCATTCAAAGCCTACTTTGGTAAGATGTTCTAGCCTCAAATAAATCCTATTTTCACTATTGAATGAAGACTAACCTTCTTTCTTCCTCTTCTTCAAAACCGTATGCTCAAGGGTGAAGGAGGAGGAGGATTTCAACTCAACTCATTCCATAACCAAGCTAAGACAAAAGCTTTAGCTTGAAGAGGCAAGTATAAACTAATCTCTCATGATTTACTTGAAGAATTAGTAGCTTGAATGGTTCGAAGCTTCTAAGATATGATCTTTAGTTGACTATCTTAAGTGCAAGATTGCATCTTAGTGATTTCTTAAAAAGAATGCCTTGCATGTGATTAATTGTTTCAAAGATGGAATCTTTTCTTACATGAAAAATGTTATAAGGCTGTTTTGGGATGAGTTAAGGTTCAACTAAGTGACCTTAGACAAGAATGGATCTTGGATGAAACTTAAGAATCATCAAAGTGACATGCAAGTGCTAGTTGTAATTTTACAAGCATACTTTGTAGGATTTAAGATGAACTAGCATGAGAATGTGTTGCATGTCCAAGCAAATGTTGTAAATTTTGTGTGTGACACCTCATAACTTTCGGCCCTAGTGGTGAAGATGATGATAAATCTTGGCTTCAAGAAAGAACACTTGTTTTGGAACAATTATGATACTTGTTATGTTCAAACTATCAACTGTTTTGGTATGATGCAAAGATGACCCAATAAAAAGAATGAAATCTGAATTTTCATGGGAAAAAGGTGTATGTGGTGACCAAAAAGCTATTTCATAAGAATAAGACAAATTGTGGACATTTGACATGAAGGAATGGCAAAACATTAAACCACTGGAACTGGGCAGAATTGACCACGTATTGAATAGATTAAAAATGAATCTTGTAGATCTTCAATAAAGCTGATTTTTGGTACAAAGTTATCCTTATGTGTGTAGCAAATATGAGAGTTGGAATTTTGATAAAATAAACTACGAATTATTTTTAATAAAATATTTGGTGGAACTGCTCAGGCTGGAAATTCTGGAACTTGGCAGAATGGTATAACATGTTGAATGGTCTTAAAATGAATCTTGTAGATGTTCAATAAGGTTGATTTTCGGTGTGGTGACAGCCTTGTGTGTATAGAAGGTATAAAAGTTGGAATTTTGGTAAAATGAATTGGGGAATTTTTTAATAAAATATTTGGTAAAACTGCCAGACTGAAAAGTCTAGAACTAAGCAGAATTATACATCTTTTTGATTGGCTTGAAAGGAGATCTTGTAGATGTCCAATAAAGCTGATTTTTGGTTTGGTTACAGCCTTGTGGGTGTAGGAAATATGAAAGTTGGAATTTTGATAAAATGAGTTGTGGAATATGTTTAATAAAATATTTGGTAAAACTGCTCAGACTGCAAAGTCTGGAACTGAGCAGAACAGTATATCTTTTTGATTGGATTAAAAAGTGACCTTGTAGATGTTCAATAAAGTTGATTTTTGGCATGGTAGAAATCCTATGTGTGTAGTGAATACGCAAGTTGGAATTTAAGTAAAAAAAGTTGTGGATTATTTTTAATGATTTAATTAGTAAAACTGCTCAATTGAAATTACTGGAACAGAGCAGAAATTAAGTAACGGGTTACTGGACTCAGAAATGGACCTTAGGAACATGCAAATGGGCTAATGTTCGGTAGAATGCTAGCTTCACATGTTTATGATATGTGTGAGCTGGAATTTTGGAGAAAAAAAAATCATGGTTTTGGCACAATTGAATTTTTAGTAAAATGGGTCAGTTCAGTTTCAGCACATGACCTGTTTCAGGAAATTGATTAAATGAGCTCTTTAAGGTTATTGAATTGATCTGGAAATTTTATGACAATCACCCAAGACATAAAGGAGTAAGATCATGCACATTAATCAAGTTGGTCTTAACGTTTTGGTGGGTAAATATGGACATGAAGTGGATGTATTAAAACTAGAAATTGGGCTGAACAGGGGATTAATTACAAAAGGCCCAATTTGACGGATTTGGATCTATATACACGGTTTGTGTTGTACCCCGACGAAAAGTCATATGGTACTTGAAGACTCGTATAAGTGAATTAATAAGGTGGCCAATTCACTCCCAAAGGCTCAAGAAAAATTCGGCCATAAGGCATAAAAAGGGTTCTTAAAGGGGTTTTCCCCAAAGTATAGGAGAGTTTAATCTTAAGGGCCTCCCTAAAATAAGCCCAAATGAAAATTAAGGAATTGTAAGTAGTTGGCAATTCTTTCCCCAATTCTTGAAAAATTTCGGCCCTAGCCCAAGGGGAATTAACAGTTTCCTAATTTTATTTTAAAACAAGAAAAGGGGAAATAATTAAAAGGGGGAAATACCCACATGGCTTCTTATTAAACTCATTTGGAAAGAAAATAAGCATGGTAAAGTTTTCCCCCAAGATTCAAACCCCCCCATGGTTGACCAAGAAGATTACCTGGTTACTTAATATTTACTACAAGGTTAAGGAAGTAACACTAGTTGGGTAAAGTAACCTAGGTTAGCCATAAAGTAACTATAGTTGACATAAAGTAACTATAGTTGACATAAAGTAACTATGGTTTACATAAAGTAACTATAGTTGAACTAAAGTAACCATGGTTGGGTAAAAGTAACAAAGAGTAATTAATTCTAGTTAGCCTAACTAAGCTATGGTAAACTCTCTTCCCCCTTCACTAAACCCACGGCTACCTTCTTGCCAAGGGAAGAAAATTTCTCCAAAGAAATTTTAGAACACTCAACACTCAAGAAATTACAAGGAGCAAGAGACTTCCTTATTTCTTCATCAAAGTACACGGCTAGTGAGCCTAAGGAAATCCAAGATCTTCAAGCCTCAAGAACTCATCTAGGAGAAGATTTGTCAAGTTACTAGGAGGAGCCAACATCTTGGTGGTTTGAATCCATTTCAAGCCCATCCAAGTTTCATTGTGGTAAGGAAATCTTGTCCTCAATGTAGTTGTTTCTCTATTAAGATGGTAACTAATGTTCATTCTTCTTCCTCCTCTCAAAACCGTGGCCTACATGTAAGTTGGAGGAAGACTTCACTCCATTTCAACCAAGGCTCATGCTAAGGAAGAGCTCTAAGGTTCAAAGAGGCAAGTATACTCTAGCCAATCTTGCCTTAATTGTGAAGTGCATGCTTGAATGGCTAGTCATTATTAGGCCATGAATCTTAGTTAAAAATGCTAAGTACACGACATGAAAACTAGATGATATAAGAAAAGTGATGGCATGAACAAATGATATGTTGTATGAATGTGTGTGACTAATTTGATATGACTCTTAAACTGATTATTTATGGGTTTAATCATATTATGAGGCTTGGAAACATTATGTTAAAGTGAGTGTTTAATGGATATTAAGTCATTTTAAGGAATGAGGTTGACTAGAATTGCTTAAACCATAAAAGTGAAGAAGTGCTGGAACTGCTAGAGCTGGAAAGATTTGTGTAGCTGATTGTGTAACCTGAAAACGAACCTTAGGAGTGTTCAAATTGGCTAATTTTTGTTATGATGTTAGCCTTATATGTTTATGAAATGTGTGAGTTGGAATTTCAATAAAAGGAGCTGTGGTTTGTCCTAAATAAAATTGTTAGTAAGAGTTGGTAAAACAGAAGTACTGGAACAAGACAGTTTTATATGACATGTATAACGACCTGGAAATGAACCTTAGGAAAGTCCAAATTGACTAATGTTTGGTATGGTGATATCCTCATATGTGTAATACATATGTGCGTTGGAATTTTAGTAAAAGAATGTGTGGACTGACCCGAGTGTAATTTTTAGTAAAAACTGCTCAGGCAGAAGTACTGGAGCAGAACAGTTTATGTGGTATGTTGTATGCCCTGAACATGGACCTTAGGGATATTCAAATTGGCTGATTTTTGGTATGCTAATAGCCCTATGTATTTATGAAATGTGTGAGTTGGAATTTTTGTAAAAGAAGTTGTGGATTATCCTTACTAAAATTGTTTGTAAGACTGGTCAAACAGAGTTGCTGGAACAGGACAGTTTTGAGTAGTAAGTTGAGTGGCTCGAAAGTGCATCTTAGGATTGTGTAAAGGAGAGGATTTTTGGCATGATGATAGTTTGATGTGTGTATGACATATGTGAGTTGGAATTTTAGTAAAAAGAGTTGTCGTTTGGTCACAATGAAATTCGTGATAAAACTGGTCATCCCAGATTCTGCATGTACCTAGCTGAGGAAAAGTAAGTAGTTGATCTCCTTAAACTTTTTGGATTGCCTTGGAATTTATATGGTAATTACCTAAGGCATATAAGTACATGTCCATGTAAATAAACCATCATAAAACCACCATTTTGAGGGTTAACAACTGAGTTGAAATTAGTTGCACAAAACTGAAAAACAGGACAGATTAATGTCTTAAGTTGTAAGGCTTCGCTCTAGCTCATTAAGCTTGAATGTGATGTTTGGCCTTATGAATATCGTTCCTTGGTGAGTAAGCTATGTTCTCCAGGTGATATATTAAAATGAATAAGGCTTTATGACCTATGAAACTGAGGTAAAGTGGTACTGCCCTGCTGATTTCAGCAGTACCATTAGTGTTAATATGATGTTTTGAGGTCGTTAGACTTTTCGAATTGTTACGAAATTTTTATGGTATGAGTCTAAGACTTCATTATGCATGTGTATGGCATGAGCTTATGAAAATGAGCACGAATTGATTAGCACCAGGCTGTATGAACGGAATGTGATTACTGGACTGTTTTCCCATCTTAAAAGACGAGTCTGTGCATGTATGTTATGATGTATGTGTTCACGAGTCGCATAGTGCATGTCATACATTGCATCATCGTCATTTACATGATTTGTGGCATTGGTTTTATGCGAAAGAAAGATGAAAAGCGTTCTTAAAGAAATGACCCTGTTTTAAAAGAACGCTTCCCACTGGTACCGTGTGTGTGTATGTGCCTGGCCAGTAAGAACCCAGATCTGGGTTAATGGATCTGATGATATGACCGTTTAGGCCCGGAGAAGAATAGACCTGATAATGACCGTTCATGCCCGGAGAAGAATAGACTTGATAATGATCGTTCGGGCCCGGAGAGAATAGACCCGATAAGTGATGACGCTACCGTTCTGAATCCAGAAATAATAGATTCGAAGGGGAGACGTTACTGCCTCAGATCCGGGAAGATAGATCTGAACACTCTGTTGTTTTCTGACGATGATGTTTTGAAAGACAAGCATGAAAGATCATATTCTCATTTTTATCATGATGCATCACATGTACATATGCATGCATGTCACATTCATTGAGTCATCATGTAGTGGCACATGATACTTAGACTAAGTTGTTATAATTTGGTTGTTCCTAAATTATGATCTTATTAAGTGATGATCCTTGATATGTTACGAACTTTTACAAGTTACGATCTTTTATTGTTACATTCTTCAATAAGGGACGATCTTGCTTAGGTTATTATCTTGATGCATTAAGTGTTGATCATTAACGGGTATTGGATGGAGGGCATTATGTGCTACATTTGCACATTCATACGCATTGCTTATGGTCATGAGCATGATGTTGAGTCTATTTGCACTAGGCTGTGTTATTACTTGCTTCGTGACTAAGTTATGATTTTATTACCTTAGTGACTATTGATTGAAGGGATGAGATGCTAGCCAAATGCTAGAGGTAATGCTACATAGGTTATGATCCTCCTACCTCTCATTACCTAAGTTATGATTTCACTACTGTTGTTACGTAAGCTATGATCTTTATTGAGTGATGACCTTTTGTATGTCATGATCTTTATTGAGTGATGATCCTTTCATAAGCTATGATCTCTGTTAAGTTTCAATCTCTGTTAAGCTATGACCTTGGATATATCTTGTGTTGACTTCTTACGGGTGTTTAACGGAAGGTCAGGAATGTTCTAAACCGAATTTTGGGGGTTCGGTTCTTGTATGTACTTTCCATTTAATGCATGATTGTTTATGGTATACTTGTTGGTGACTTTGTCACTCACCCCTCTATATTTCCTCCAGAGACTGCAGGGAACAAGGTAGAATGGATCGAAGATGAACTAGGGTCCCCTAACTGTGAGCGCAACGAAAGAAGAATGGATTAGGAGTCAAAACGTGCCGTCGGTGACTGATGATTTATTATGTAATTGTGATGGGAAACATTTACTTTTGAAAATTTCGGTACTTATGATTTGGCTTGTAGAACTGAGAATGATTTTGGAGATATTTTTAATTTGAAGTTTTTATTCAGCCACAGTTTCGCTTACTTGATGACGCGTAAGCGCGAAAATCCATGCATTTTACCATGGATTACGATACGTTATGGATCGACGCCTGGTACTCTCCTTAGTGAAGTACGGCGGGCGCACCGTATCCGGTGGGCCGGGGTGCGAGGCGCTACAGGTGGTATCAGAGCAAAGGATCCAGATACGGGCAGAATATAGAACTAACTTATGATCATAGTCAACTAAGCTTGATCTTAGATCTAAGTCATGATCCTAGATGAGAGTTGACCTTAGAATAGGATGACTTAGACTGGGAATTAGGGTTTTGACCAGATGATAAAACCCTATTCGATGGCCGTCTATAGAATGTACTAGCATGACCTTAAGATCTTATTTGGATTACAAATTAAATTTTGTCGCTTATTCTGAATATTTACACCTTGAGTAAAATTCCGACACTTCATGGTACGGATGGCACAACAATTTAGTAAAATGACATCATCACTATCACCCCAGGAGGCAGTAAACTTTACTAGCAATAGTTAGTGAGAACACGTATTCCAAGGTTTGGCAGGGAATTTAGTTCATAGTAGGTGGAAAGATGGTTAAGTAAAGATGAAAGTAACTCCATGCTGATACTAGTACTGGATAGGATAAGGGCAAAGTTCTAAGAGGAGTTTTGTGAGTTCTTCCTCTCTCAGGACTTAGTCATGAGAAGGGTTGAGGAATTTGACTCACTAAGACAAGGGTCAGGCATCTCCGTACTCATTCATTACTTTGGGACAGTATGTTCCTATGATTATGAGAAATGAAAGGTTTAAGGTGATCAGATTTGTGCGTGGTTTAGACCTCCAGATCAAATTAGGCTAAGTTAAGTTGTATTCAAGGACCTTTGGTGAATTATTGGAGGACCGCTACGGAGCGAAATACGATAGTAAGGGAACGAAAGAATGAAAGAAATAATTTAACAAGCAAACGAAGTAGAAAGTGGAAACCGTATCCATATAAGGCTAGTTTATGCGGATGACAAAGAAACAACCAAGGTACGTCTAATAAGTGTGAAGTACCTATGTCCTCTGCTCTACTTCCTATTAACCAGGTATGAGTGATTATGATAGTTTTCTTAAGTTATGATGAGTAGACCACAAGTAAGCAAGTGAGATTATTAGTGATAACATGACTAAGTATGACACTGTGTATGGGACTCGGGGACCTCATCATGATGCGTCACTATTAGCACTTGTACACATTTTATTGCACTATACGGGGAATAGGTCATGATTATGAAAACCATGTTTTAAGAGAACGGGCCACCTTAAGATGATTTGAAATGTCATAAAGGGAACATAAGTTTCAAAGGAGAACCCACAACTTCTAGTTCGATTTTATGAAATGATCGCAAAAAGGGGTAAAAGTTATTACGTAATAAGGCGATCAGCAAGACGGGTGAATGTGGCACATACCTTATGAAGAGCTTGGCATGTGTACCTTATGGGAACTATTCTAGGTGTCTTTGGAAGCTATTTCGTACATAGGATGAGCGTTACATGATCACTGAAAGGATGTTTACAGAAAAGAGCTAATGGTCTATGTCCCAGAGTTAATGATTTCTGCCAAGTTTTTCATATTTTATGAAAAAAGAAATTATAAGTCTGCTATTATCATGATTACACAGAATGGATTTCATTGTCAAGTACATAGTATCAAGGTTTCAAGTGCTTGATATGAGATAGGTTGCGATAATACCTCTAGAGAATGAGAATGAGACCTCTAAGATGAATTGAACGAAGCAGTTCTGAGGCAATTAAATAGACGCTTTAATCTAAAGATAAGGAAGGAGCCCTGAAGGTTGTTGAGTCGAAAGAAAAGGAGTGGAGAAAGAGATCCATACCCATGGTAAAGGTTCAGTAGAAGTACCATCTTGGAGTAGAAGCCACCTGTGAAATGGAAGAAAACATGAGGAGTAGATGCCCCATCTTTTGACTAGTCTCTTAAGTTTCGAGGACGAAACTTATGTTAAGGGGGGAGAATGTTGTACCCCGACAAAAAGTCATATGGTACTTGAAGACTCGTATAAGTGAATTAATAAGGTGGCCAATTCACTCCCAAAGGCTCAAGAAAAATTCGGCCATAAGGCATAAAAAGGGGTCTTAAAGGGGTTTTTCCCAAAGTATAGGAGAATTTAATCTTAAGGGCCTCCCTAAAATAAGCCCAAATGAAAATTAAGGAATTGTAAGTAGTGGGCAATTCTTTCCCCAATTCTTGAAAAATTTCGGCCCTAGCCCAAGGGGAATTAACAGTTTCCTAATTTTATTTTAAAACAAGAAAAGAGGAAATAATTAAAAGGGAGAAATACCCACATGGCTTCTTATTAAACTCATTTGGAAAGAAATTAAGCATGGTAAAGTTTTCCCCCAAGAGTCAAACCCCCCCCCATGGTTGACCAAGAAGATTACCATGGTTACTTAATATTTACTACAAGGTTAAGGAAGTAACACTAGTTGGGTAAAGTAACCTAGGTTAGCCATAAAGTAACTATAGTTGACATAAAGTAACTATGGTTTACATAAAGTAACTATAGTTGAACTAAAGTAACCATGGTTGGGTAAAAGTAACTAAGGCTAATTAATTCTAGTTAGCCTAACTAAGCTATGGTAAACTCCCTTCCCCCTCCACTAAACCCACGGCTACCTTCTTGCCAAGGGAAGAAAATTTCTCCAAAGAAATTTTAGAACACTCAACACTCAAGAAATTACAAGGAGCAAGAGACTTCCTTATTTCTTTATCAAAGTACACGGCTAGTGAGCCTAAGGAAATCCAAGATCTTCAAGCCTCAAGAACTCATCTAGGAGAAGATTTGTCAAGTTACTAGGAGGAGCCAACATCCTGGTGGTTTGAATCCATTTCAAGCTCCATCCAAGTTTCATTGTGGTAAGGAAATCTTGTCCTCAATGTAATTATTTCTCTATTAAGATAGTAACTAATGTTCATTCTTCTTCCTCATCTCAAAACCGTGGGCTACATGTAAGTTGGAGGAAGACTTCACTCCATTTCAACCAAGGCTCATGCTAAGGAAGAGCTCTAAGGTTCAAAGAGGCAAGTATACTCTAGCCAATCTTGCCTTAATTGTGAAGTGCATGCTTGAATGGCTAGTCATTATTAGGCTATGAATCTTAGTTAAAGATGCTAAGCACAAGACATGAAAACTAGATGATATAAGAAAAGTGATGGTATGAACAAATGATATGTTGTATGAATGTGTGTGACTAATTTGATATGACTCTTAAACTGATTATTTATGGGTCTAATCATATTATGAGGCTTGGAAACATTATGTTGAAGTGAGTATTTAATGGATATTAAGTCATTTTAAGGAATGAGGTTGACTGGAATTGCTTAAACCATAAAAGTGAAGAAGTGCTAGAACTACTGGAGCTGGACAGATTTGTGTAGCTGATTGTGTGACCTGAAAACGAACCTTAGGAGTGTTCAAACTGGCCAATGTTTGGTATGATGTTAGCCTTATATGTTTATGAAATGTGTGAGTTGGAATTTCAATAAAAGGTGCTGTGTTTTGTCCTAAATAAAATTTTTAGTAAGCGTTGGTAAAACAGAAGTACTGGAACAATACAGTTTTATATGACATGTTTAACGACCTGGAAATGAACCTTACGAAGGTCCAAATTGACTAATGTTTGGCATGGTGATAGCCTCATATAGTTGATACATATGTGAGTTGGAATTTTGGTAAAAGAACGTGTGGATTGACCCGAGTGTAATTTTTAGTAAAAACTGCTCAGACAGAAGTACTGGAGCTGAACAGTTTATGTGGTATGTTGTACGCCCTGAAAATAGACCATAGGTATATTCAAATTGGCTGATTTTTGGTATGCTAATAGCCCTATGTATTTATGAAATGTGCGAGTTGGAATTTTCGTAAAAGGAGTTGTGGATTATCCTTACGAAAATTGTTAGTAAGACTAGTCAAACAGAGTTGCTGGAACAGGACAGTTTTGAGTAGTAAGTTGAGTGGCT
>AP025044.1:13948005-13960445 GCA_036186865.1 Eustoma russellianum | reverse complement strand
AATGAAATTCGTGATAAAACTGGTCATCCCAGATTCTGCATGTACCTAGCTGAGGAAAAGTAAGTAGTTGACCTCCTTAAACTTATTGGATTGCCTTGGAATTTATATGGTATTTACCTAAGGCATATAAGTACATGTCCATGTAAAGAAACCAGCATAAAACCACCATTTTGAGGGTTAACAACTGAGTTGAAGTTAGTTGCACAAAACTGAAAAAAAGGACAAATTAATGTCTTAAGTTGTAAGGCTTCGCTCTAGCTCATTAAGCTTGAATGTGATGTTTGGCCTTATGAATATCGTTCCTTGGTGAGTTAGCTATGTTCTCCAGGTGATATATTAAAATGAATAAGGCTTTATGACCTATGAAACTGAGGTAAAGCGGTACTGCCCTGCTGATTTCATCAGTACCATTAGTGATAATATGATGTTTTGAGGTCGTTAGACTTTTCGAATTGTTACGAAATTTTTATGGTATGAGTCTAAGACTTGATTATGCATGTGTATGGCATGAGATTATGAAAATGAGCACGAATTGATTAGCACGAGGCTGTATGAACGGAATGTGATTACTGGACAGTTTTCCCATCTTAAAAGACGAGTCCGTGCATGTATGTTATGATGTATGTGTTCACGAGTCGCATGGTGCATGTCATACACTGCATCATCGTCATTTACATGATTTGTGGCATCGGTTTTATGCGAAAGAAAAATGAAAAGCGTTTTTAAAGAAATGATCCTGTTTTAAAAGAACGCTTCCCACCGGTACCGTGTGTGTGTATGTGCTTGGCCAGTAAGTACCCAGATATGGGTTAATGGATCTGATGATATGACCATTTAGGCCCGGTGAAGAATAGACCTGATAATGACCGTTCAAGCCCGGAGAAGAATAGACTTGATAATGACCGTTCGGGCCCGGAGAGAATAGACCCGATAAGTGATGACGCTACCGTTCCGAATCCAGGAATAATAGATTCGAAGGGGAGACGTTACTGCCTCAGATCTGGGAGGATAGATCTGAACACTCTGTTGTTTTCTGACGTTGATGTTTTGAAAGACAAGCATGAAAGATCATATTCTCATTTTTATCATGATGCATCACACGTACATATGCATGCATGTCACATTCATTGAGTCATCGTGTAGTGGCACATGATACTTAGACTAAGTTGTTATAATTTGGTAGTTCCTAAATTATGATCTTATTAAGTGATGATCCTTGATATGTTACGAACTATTACAAGTTACGATCTTTTATTGTTACGTTCTTCAATAAGGGACGATCTTGCTTAGGTTATGATCTTGATGAATTAAGTGTTGATCATTAACGGGTATTGGATGGAGGGCATTATGTGCTACATTTGCACATTCATACGCATTGCTTATGGTCATGAGCATGATGTTGAGTCTATTTGCACTAGGCTGTGTTATTACTTGCTTCGTGACTAAGTTATGATTTTATTACCTTAGTGACTATTGATTGAAGGGATGAGATGCTAGCCAAATGCTAGAAGTAATGCTACATAGGTTATGATCCTCCTACCTCTCATTACCTAAGTTATGATTTCACTACTGTTGTTACGTAAGCTATGATCTTTATTGAGTGATGACCTTTTGTATGTCATGATCTTTATTGAGTGATGATCCTTTCATAAGCTATGATCTCTGTTAAGTTTCAATCTCTGTTAAGCTATGACCTTGGATATACCTTGTGTTGACTTCTTACGGGTGTTTAACGGAAGGTCAGATATGTTCTAAACCGAATTTTGGGGGTTCGGTTCTTGTATGTACTTTCCATTTAATGCATGATTGTTTATGGTATACTTGCTGGTGACTTTGTCACTCATCCCTCTATTTTTCCTCCCAGAGACTGCAGGGAACAAGGTAGAATGGATCGAAGATGAACCTAGGGTCCCCTAACCGTGAGCGCAGCGAAAGAAGAATGGATTGGGAGTCATAACGTGCCGTCGGTGACTGATGATTTATTATGTAATTGTGATGGGAAACATTTACTTTTGAAAATTTCGGTACTTATGATTTGGCTTGTAGAACTGAGAATAATTTCGAAGATGTTTTTAATTTGAAGTTTTTATTCTGCCACGGTTTCGCTTACTTGATGACGCGTAAGCGCGAAAATCCATGCATTTTACCATGGATTACGATACGTTATGGATCGACGCCTGGTACTCTCCTTAGTGAAGTACGGCGGGCGCACCGTATCCGGCTAGGCCGGGGTGCGAGGCGCTACAGGTGGTATCAGAGCAAAGGATCCAGATACAGGCAGAATATAGAACTATGTTATGATCATAGTCAACTAAGCTTGATCTTAGATCTAAGTCATGATCCTAGATGAGAGTTGACCTTAGAATAGTATGACTTAGACTGGGAATTAGGGTTTTGACCGGATGATAAAACCCTAGTCGATGGTCGTCTATAGAATGTACTAGCATGACCTTAAGATCTTATTTGGATTACGAATTAAATTTTGTCGCTTATTCTAAATATTTACACCTTGAGTAAAATTCCGACACTTCATGGTACGGATGGCACCACAATTTAGTAAAATGACATCATCATTATCACCCCAGGAGGCAGTAAACTTTACTAGCAATAGTTAGTGAGAACACGTATTCCAAGGTTTGGCAGGGAATTTAGTTCATAGTAGGCGGAAAGATGGTTAAGTAAAGATGAAAGTAACTCCATGCTGATACTAGTACTGGATAGGATAAGGGCAAAGTTCTAAGAGGAGTTTTGTGAGTTCTTCCTCTCTCAGGACTTAGTCATGAGAAGGGTTGAGGAATTTGACTCACTAAGACAAGGGTCAGGCATCTCCGTACTCATTCATTGCTTTGGGACAGTATGTTCCTTTGATTATGAGAAATGAAAGGTTTAAGGTGATCAGATTTGTGTGCGGTTTAGACCTCCAGATCAAATTAGGCTAAGTTAAGTCGTATTCAAGGACCTTTGGTGAATTATTGGAAGACCGCTACGGAGCGAAATGCGATAGTAAGGGAACGAAAGAATGAAAGAAACGATTTAACAAGCAAACGAAGTAGAAAGTGAAAACCGTATCCATATAAGGCTAGTTTATGCAGATGACAAAGAAACAACCAAGGTACGTCTAATAAGTGTGAAGTACCTATGTCCTCTGCTCTACTTCCTATTAACCAAGTATGAGTGATTATGATAGTTTTCTTAAGTTATGATGAGTAGACCACAAGTAAGCAAGTGAGATTATTAGTGATAACATGACTAAGTATGACACTGTGTATGGGACTCGGGGACCTCATCATGATGCGTCACTATTAGCACTTGTACACATTTTATTGTACTATACGGGGAATAGGTCATGATTATGAAAACCATGTTTTAAGAGGACGGGCCACCTTAAGATGATTTGAAATGTCATAAAGGGAACATAAGTTTCAAAGGAGAACCCACAACTTCTAGTTCGATTTTATGAAATGATCGCAAAAAGGGGTAAAAGTTATTACGTAATAAGGAGATCAGCAAGACGGGTGAATGTGGCACATACCTTATGAAGAGCTTGGTATGTGTACCTTATGGGAACTATTATGGCTGTCTTTGGAAGCTATTTCGTACATAGGATGAGCGTTACATGATCACTGAAAGGATGTTTACAGAAAAGAGCTAATGGTCTATGTCCCAGAGTTAATGATTTCTGCCAAGTTTTTCATATTTTATGAAAAAGAAAATTATAAGTCTGCTATGATCATGATTACACAGAATGGATTTCATTGTCAAGTACATAGTATCAAGGTTTCAAGTGCTTCATATGAGATAGGTTACAATAATACCTCTAGAGAATGAGAATGAGACCTCTAAGATGAATTGAACGAAGCAGTTCTGAGGCAATTAAATAGACGCTTTAATCTAAAGATAAGGAAGGAGCCCTGAAAATGGTAAAGGTTCAGTAGAAGTACCATCTTGGAGTAGAAGCCACCTGGGAAATGGAAGAAAACATGAGGAGTAGATGCCCCATCTTTTGACTAGTCTCTTAAGTTTCGAGGACGAAACTTATGTTAAGAGGGGAGAATGTTGTACCTCGACGAAAAGTCATATGGTACTTGAAGACTCGTATAAGTGAATTAATAAGGTGGCCAATTCACTCCCAAAGGCTCAAGAAAAATTCGGCCATAAGGCATAAAAAGGGGTCTTAAAGGGGTTTTCCCCAAAGTATAGGAGAGTTTAATCTTAAGGGCCTCCCTAAAATAAGCCCAAATGAAAATTAAGGAATTGTAAGTAGTGGGCAATTCTTTCCCCAATTCTTGAAAAATTTCGGCCCTAGCCCAAGGGGAATTAACAGTTTCCTAATTTTATTTTAAAACAAGAAAAGAGGAAATAATTAAAAGGGGGAAATACCCACATGGCTTCTTATTAAACTTATTTGGAAA
Organism: Eustoma russellianum; assembly: GCA_036186865.1. NCBI lineage: Eukaryota > Viridiplantae > Streptophyta > Magnoliopsida > Gentianales > Gentianaceae > Eustoma > Eustoma russellianum. The sequence goes on along the minus strand of AP025044.1, from coordinate 13,956,033 downwards.
GAAATTAAGCATGGTAAAGTTTTCCCCCAAGAGTCAAACCCCCCCCCCCCATGGTTGACCAAGAAGATTACCATGGTTACTTAATATTTACTACAAGGTTAAGGAAGTAACACTAGTTGGGTAAAGTAACCTAGGTTAGCCATAAAGTAACTATAGTTGACATAAAGTAACTATGGTTTACATAAAGTAACTATAGTTGAACTAAAGTAACCATGGTTGGGTAAAAGTAACTAAGGCTAATTAATTCTAGTTAGCCTAACTAAGCTATGGTAAACTCCCTTCCCCCTCCACTAAACCCACGGCTACCTTCTTGCCAAGGGAAGAAAATTTCTCCAAAGAAATTTTAGAACACTCAACACTGAAGAAATTACAAGGAGCAAGAGACTTCTTTATTTCTTTATCAAAGTACACAGCTAGTGAGCCTAAGGAAATCCAAGATCTTCAAGCCTCAAGAACTCATCTAGGAGAAGATTTGTCAAGTTACTAGGAGGAGCCAACATCCTGGTGGTTTGAATCCATTTCAAGCTCCATCCAAGTTTCATTGTGGTAAGGAAATCTTGTCCTCAATGTAATTATTTCTCTATTAAGATAGTAACTAATGTTCATTCTTCTTCCTCCTCTCAAAACCGTGGGCTACATGTATGTTGGAGGAAGACTTCACTCCATTTCAACCAAGGCTCATGCTAAGGAAGAGCTCTAAGGTTCAAAGAGGCAAGTATACTCTAGCCAATCTTGCCTTAATTGTGAAGTGCATGCTTGAATGGCTAGTCATTATTAGGCGATGAATCTTAGTTAAAGATGCTAAGCACAAGACATGAAAACTAGATGATATAAGAAAAGTGATGGTATGAACAAATGATATGTTGTATGAATGTGTGTGACTAATTTGATATGACTCTTAAACTGATTATTTATGGGTTTAATCATATTATGAGGCTTGGAAACATTATGTTGAAGTGAGTATTTAATGGATATTAAGTCATTTTAAGGAATGAGGTTGACTGGAATTGCTTAAACCATAAAAGTGAAGAAGTGCTGGAACTACTGGAGCTGGACAGATTTGTGTAGTTGAATGTGTGACCTGAAAACGAACCTTAGGAGTGTTCAAATTGGCCAATGTTTGGTATGATGTTAGCCTTATATGTTTATGAAATGTGTGAGTTGGAATTTCAATAAAAGGAGCTGTGTTGTCCTAAATAAAAGTTTTAGTAAGCGTTGGTAAAACAGAAGTACTGGAACAAGACAGTTTTATATGACATGTTTAACGATCTGGAAATGAACCGTAGGAAGGTCCAAATTGACTAATTTTTGGTATGGTGATAGCCTCATATGGTTGATACATATGTGAGTTGGAATTTTGGTAAAAGAATGTGTGGATTGACCCGAGTGTAATTTTTAGTAAAAACTGCTCAGACAGAAGTACTGGAGCTGAACAGTTTATGTGGTATGTTGTACGCCCTGAAAATAGACCTTAGGAATATTCAAATTGGCTGATTTTTGGTATGCTAATAGCCCTATGTATTTATGAAATGTGTGAGTTGGAATTTTCGTAAAAGGAGTTGTGGATTATCCTTACTAAAATTGTTAGTAAGACTGGTCAAACAGAGCTGTTGGAACAGGACAGTTTTGAGTAGTAAGTTGAGTGGCTCGAAAGTGCATTTTAGGATTGTGCAAAGGAGAGTATTTTTGGCATGATGATAGTTTGATGTGTGTATGACATATGTGAGTTGTAATTTTAGTAAAAAGAGTTGTCGTTTGGTCACAATGAAATTCGTGATAAAACTGGTCATTCCAGATTCTACATGTACCTAGCTGAGGAAAAGTAAGTAGTTGACCTCCTTAAACTTATTGGATTGCCTTGGAATTTTTATGGTAATTACCTAAGGCATATAAGTACATGTCCATGAAAAGAAACCAGCATAAAACCACCATTTTGAGGGTTAACAACTGAGTTGAAGTTAGTTGCACAAAACTGAAAAACAGGACAGATTAATGTCTTAAGTTGTAAGGCTTCGCTCTAGCTCATTAAGCTTGAATGTGATGTTTGGCCTTATGAATATCGTTCCATGGTGAGTTAGCTATGTTCTCCAGGTGGTAGATTAAAATGAATAAGGCTTTATGACCTATGAAACTGAGGTAAAGCGGTACTGCCCTGCTGATTTCATCAGTACCATTAGTGATAATATGATGTTTTGAGGTCGTTAGACTTTTCGAATTGTTACGAAATTTTTATGGTATGAGTCTAAGACTTCATTATGCATGTGTATGGCATGAGATTATGAAAATGAGCACGAATTGATTAGCACGAGGCTGTATGAACGGAATGTGATTACTGGACAGTTTTCCCATCTTAAAAGACGAGTCCGTGCATGTATGTTATGATGTATGTGTTCACGAGTCGCATAGTGCATGTCATACATTGCATCATCGTCATTTACATGATTTGTGGCATCGGTTTATGCAAAAGAAAGATGAAAAGCGTTTTTAAAGAAATGATCATGTTCTAAAAGAACGCTTCCCACCGGTACCGTGTGTGTGTATGTGCTTGGTCAGTAAGAACCCGCCCAGATCCGGGTTAATAGACCTAATAATGACCGTTCAGGCCCGGAGAAGAATAGACCTGATAATGACAGTTCGGGCCCGGAGAGAATAGACCCGAGAAGTGATGACGCTACCATTCTGAATCCAGGAATAATATATTCGAAGGGGAGACGTTACCGCCTCAGATTCGGGAAAATAGATCTGAACACTCTGTTGTTTCTGACGATGATGTTTTGAAAGACAAGCATGAAAGCTCATATTCTCATTTTTATCATGATGCATCACACGTACATATGCATGCATGTCACATTCATTGAGTCATCGTGTAGTGGCACATGATACTTAGACTAAGTTGTTATAATTTGGTAGTTCCTAAGTTATGATCTTATTAAGTGATGATCCTTGATATGTTACGAACTTTTACAAGTTACGATCTTTTATTGTTACATTCTTCAATAAGGGACGATCTTGCTTAGGTTATGATCTTGATGCATTAAGTGTTGATCATTAACGGGTATTGGATGGAGGGCATTATGCGCTACATTTGCACATTCATACCCATTGCTTATGGTCATGAGCACGATGTTGAGTCTATTTGCACTAGGCTGTGTTATTACTTGCTTCGTGACTAAGTTATGATTTTATTACCTTAGTGACTATTGATTGAAGGGATGAGATGCTAGCCAAATGCTAGAGGTAATGCTACATAGGTTATGATCCTCCTATCTCTCATTACCTAAGTTATGACTTCACTACTGTTGTTACGTAAGCTATGATCTTTATTGAGTGATGACCTTTTGTATGTCATGATCATTATTGTGTGATGATCCTTTCATAAGCTATGATCTCTGTTAAGTTTCAATCTCTGTTAAGCTATGACCTTGGATATACCTTGTGTTGACTTCTTACGGGTGTTTAAGGGAAGATCAGGTATGTTCTAAACCAAATTTTGGGGGTTCGGTTCTTGTATGTACTTTCCATTTAATGCATGATTGTTTATGGTATACTTGCTGGTGACTTTGTCTGCCACCCCTCTGTTTTTCCTCCCAGAGACTAAAGGGAACAAGGTAGAATGGATCGAAGATGAACTAGGGTCCCCTAACCGTGAGCGCAGCCAAAGAAAAATGGATTAGGAGTCATAACGTGCCGTCGGTGACTGATGATTTATTATGTAATTGTGATGGGAAACATTTACTTTTGAAAATTTCGGTACTTATGATTTGGGTTGTAGAACTGAGAATGATTTCGGAGATGTTTTTAATTTGAAGTTTTTATTATGCCACGGTTTCGCTTACTTGATGATGCGTAAGCGCGAAAATCCATGCATTTTACCATGGACTACGATACGTTATGGATCAACGCCTGGTACTCTCCTTAGTGAAGTACAGCGGGCGCACCATATCCGGCTGGGCTAGGGTGCGGGGCGCTACACTTTGGACTCATGAATATCAATCCTTAGGGAGTTTATTATATTTTCCAGGTTATGGTCCAAATAATTAAGGTTTTAAGGCCTCAAAAGATAAGGTAATGTGGTGATTATACCAAAGAATTCAGCATGTACACTCGATGAGGATTGGATGACTTAAGGACTTTATTCGTCTTAGGAAGTTACGAAAATTTTACGACATGTACGTAAGACACCACCAAACACATGTATGACAAAAGATTATGGAAATGGACCCGTTTGGTTAGCTTGACCGCCCCATGAACATGAAGTAAAAATCTGGAAATATTTAGTTTCCGAAATCATGCTTATTGACATGTTATAAGAAATGTTTATGACTATTCACGTCATGACTTGCATTACATATCACTATATGTCTCATGCATGATCATATGCCACATGAATCTGATTTTATGGATTTTACTTTTGCAAGCAAGTTTTACAGGTAACTATGTTTTTGGTATGCATAAAAGTTTTTATGGTCCCATGTTTTAAAGAAAGCTTCATGATTCCTTTGCCGGCCAAGCATGCGACTAACCCGACTCCAGACCCGGGGTTAATTGGTCTATTGACATGATATGTTCTGGACCCGTTCAGATCCGGGGTTAATTGATCTGATACATGTTCTGGACCCGTTCAGATCCGGGGTTAATTGATCTGATACATGTTCTGGACCCGTTCAGATCCGGGGTTAATTGATCTGATACATGTTCTGGACCCGTCCCAGACTCAGGGTTAATTGGTCTGTTGATATGTTCTGGACCCGCTCAGATCCGGGGTTAATTGATCTGACACTCTGTTTTATGACACGTTATTTTATGGGACCAAAATGCTGTTTTGACATGACATGACATCATGCATTGCATTTTGCATAGCTCACGAGCATGTAGACATGTTGCATGTTACAGTTAATGGTTAATAAGTTATTATTGGTATAGCATTACCTAAAATTATGCTTAAGCTATAACGTCAAGCAAACTCAGGATTAAAGAACAGGTATGAATTATTATTATTTGAGGTTTTCAGGGTATTACATTCATGTTATAATTCTTTATGTATTTCATGGTAGTTTATTGTATTCTTGCTGGGTGATTTTTATCACTCACACTTTTATTTTCCCCAGAGTCAGAAAATGCTAAGACTGAGTGGATAGAGGATGAGCCGAGAATACCATATCCGTAGGCAAGGAGATCTGAAGAAGGCAAAGCTTAAGGACTTTTGTGCGGTCATGACGTTTGTATTATGAACTATGTTAAACTCTTTGGGGGTATATGTGATGTGTTTTGTGGACTATTACTTTGGGGACTCCATACTTTTGTGATGCACGGTTGATTTGAAAAGTTTTATTTCTGCCTAAATTTTACTACCATGTTAAATGTTAACATGAGAGTCCATGGCATAAGGTATGGATTTTCGCATGTTATGCATGACGCTTTGTACTCTCCTTAGTGAGGTACGGCGGGTGCACCGTATTCGGACGCGGTTCAGGTGCGGGATGCTACAGGTGGTATCAGAGCCCAGGCTCGAGATTTTGGGCAGAACGTAGAACTACGTTATGATCTTAGCAATCTAAGTTTGATCTTAGACCTAAGTCATGATCTTAGACGAGAGTCGACCTTAGATTAGGACGGCTTAGACGGGAAATTAGGGTCATGACTTAATAACAAAGCCCAGGTCGATGAAGCTTGTACCTGTTATAGAATTTAATTCATATTTTATTTCATGAATAACCGTTGAATTGGATTATAAATTTAATTTTATCGCCAATCTAGCTATTCTAGCATTTAATAAAATATTGATGCTCCGTAGTGCAAATGGCATCACGGACTAATGAACAAGCATTATCACTTTCACCCCCAGGTAGCACTGGGTTTTATTACCGGAAGCTAGTAAGAGCACATATCCCAGAGTTTGGTGGAGAATCTAGCCCCGAGGAGGCAGAAAAATGGCTAGATGAAGTCAAAAGTAACTTCTTGCTGATAAGAGCACCTGAGAAGGTAAAGACACCAATTGTCCGGCCGTTTTTGATCGGCAAGGCCAGCCAGTGGTGGAGAACTTGTATCCAGCCACTGCCCCGACCAGTGACTTGGGCAAGGTTTCTACAAGAGTTTTGTGAATCTTTCTTCTTTCCGGATCTAATCATGAAGAGGGTTGAGGAATTTGACACCTTAAGACAAGAACCAGGTATCACTGTCTCGGAGTACGCTCGTCGGTTCACTACATTGGGCCGCTATGTTCCCTTGATCATAGAAGACAAAAAGCACAAGGTAATCAGATTCATGCGAGGTCTAGACTTCCGGATCAAGATTCGGCTAGCCAATGCATATTCTAGCACTTTCGAGGAATTACTGGAGGACTGCTACAGCGCGGAACACGATATTAAACTAACAGAAGACAAAATAAAGGACTTAAGGAGCGTACTAAGGAATGAAACAGGAGGTGGCAGCCGCGTCCACATAGGGATAATAAAGAAACAACCAAAAATGCTAACCTGGATGAAAGAGTACCTGATTCAGCAATGCCTGAAACCTCAAACCGTAACAGGTATGCCTAACTGCCCATTTAACTAAGAAGCACCTACATTGTTCATTATCTAAGTATAAATGAGCATACTAAAGGTCGAATTAGAGCAACGTGATAAAGAACCTCAGGAAAGATTCCTACATAGCCATTAATACACGGACAAAGAAGATGACTAGGGTAGCACAATTGAAGCATACGTTACCAAGTCAGATTAGCACCCTGATGGTCGGAACTCAGCAAGGCTTCAATATAAGGTAAATACCGGTTATCTAAGATCAATGATTTATCTTACCTGCTTTGGGAAACACAAGCAATGACAAAAGCGGAGTTGCAAATGGGATACTTCCAACTGAAGAATCAAGACTGAGGATGTATATGAACCCTGTATAGGAAATGTCATAGGCATTCCAAAATCATTAGGATTGACAAATGTCTTGCTACGTTAATGGATCATACCTCAGGGGTATTTAATAAGCTGGTTTAAATTCCTTCTCTAACTAATACAAAGTAGAGAGGAAAAAGGGAAATCCCATGAGATATAACCCTTTATAGTTGGACGAGAAATTACAAGCTAAGAGTATTTAACACACTCTAGCAGCAACGATATGACGTGACGGAATTCCGCCTAGCTTGGTAATCCAAATAATGTATGTGTACCAAGTAAATAGGGATACCTTTATGTTTTGAAACAGGAAACATAGGTTTTGTGAAGAGCAAGAAACCCTCGAAATGTCATAAGATTTAAGGAAAGGATTACGAATCCGGATTCGATTAAATGATAGTATATCGACGAAATAGATGAGTTGGGTAGGACTTGACCGAAGATTTAGGGTTTACCGTTCTACGGAAATACATTCTCAAACTAAGAAACAAATCATCAAACATGTACTCTAGAAGAGCAATTTCAAAAAAACATCGATACGAATATATATGCAATATAACTAGCTCGTAGATGTTTACTAAAGGTGAACACATGACTTACAGTCTGGAATTAAGAATCTCTATCATATTCTGCATATTTAGCGAAGAGAAGGAAATCTCAATATTACATGATCATGTTGGGTACATCATTTTCGAACCTGGAAGAAATGTTATCATCAGTACATAGTACCGAGATTGGAGGTGCTGAAGACATGAGGAGGGTAATACCCTTAGAGAATAAAGGATAAGCCCTAACTTAAACTCTAGAAAAGGCTGAACAAAGCAGTTATAAGAGGACTAGATAGATATTTTGCTATGTCTTACCTACCAAAGGATAAGGACGGGACATCAAAGACCCCGCAAGTTTGTTGCAACCCAATCAAACTCCAAGAGAAAATGGAATCGTGTCACCGTGGATTTCGTGACTATCGTGTCAAGGACAAAGAATGGACAGGTTACTAGTGAGTGATAAGCCGATCGTCTGACGGAGTCCACCATTTTGGTAACCTTACAAACACGGTACGGAAGGAAATGTCAATCTCCACTTTAGTAGGATGGACTCGCGAATCGAAGAAGCATGAAAGGAGTCATACCCGTCC
>AP025044.1:13936613-13947995 GCA_036186865.1 Eustoma russellianum | reverse complement strand
TTGGCTAGTACTATTAAGTTTCGAGGACGAAACTTTTAATAAGGGGGAGGATGTTGTACCCCGCGAAAATCGACGAAATAAGTAAGCTCTCTAAGTTGCATTTTATTAAGTTACCTTAGTGGTTCTGTATCTAAACTTTCTTTGAGATATGTGTAATATAATTACACAAACGGATGTCGTAGAGCGCGTGAAATGGCCATCTAACTTTCTTTGAGATATGTCTTGGAACAATTATGATACTTGTTATGTTCAAACTATCAATTGTTTTGGTATGATGCAAAGATGACCCAATAAAAAGAATGAAATATGAATTTTCATGGGAAAAAGGTGTATGTGGTGACCAATAAGCTATTTCATAAGAATAAGACAAATTGTGGACATTTGACATGAAGGAATGGCAAAACATCAAACCACTGGAACTGGGCAGAATTGACCATGTTTTGAATAGCTTAAAAATGGACCTTGTAGATCTTTAATAAAGCTGATTTTTGGTACAAAGTTAGCCTTATGTGTGTAGCAAATATGAGAGTTAGAATTTTGATAAAATAAACTACGGATTATTTTTAATGAAATATTTGGTGGAACTGCTCATGCTGGAAATTCTAGAACTTGGCAGAATGGTATAACGTGTTGAATGGTCTTAAAATGGATCTTGCAGATGTTCAATAAGGTTTATTTTCGGTGTGGTGACAGCCTTGGGTGTATATAAATTATCAAAGTTGGAATTTTGGTAAAATGAATTGGGGAATGTTTTTAATAAAATATTTGGTAAAACTGCTTAGACTGAAAAGTCTGGAACTGAGCAGAACTGTACATCTTTTTGATTGGCTTGAAAGAAGATCTTGTAGATGTCCAATAAAGCTGATTTTCGATGTGGTGACATCATTGTGGGTGTAGGAACTATGAAAGTTAGAATTTTGGTAAAATGAGTTGTGAAATATTTTTAATAAAATATTTGGTAAAACTGCTCAGACTGGAAAGTCTGGAACTGAGCAGAACAGTATATCTTTTTGAATGGCTTAAAAAGGGACCTTGTAGATGTTCAATAAAGTTGATTTTTGGCATGGTAGCAATTCTATGTGTTTAGTGAATACGCAAGTTGGAATTTTGGTAAAACAAGTTGTGGATTATGTTTAATTATTTAATTAGTAAAACTGCTCAATTGAAATTACTGGAACAGAGCAGACATTAAGTAACGGGTTTCTGGACTCAGAAATGGACCTTAGGAACATGCAAATGGGCTAATTTTAGGTAGAATGCTAGTTTCACATGTTTATGATATGTGTAAGCTGGAATTTCAGAAAAAAGAGATCATGGTTTTGCCACAATTGAATTGTTAGTAAAATGGGTCAGTCCAATTTCAGCATATGACCTGTTTCAGGAAATTAATTAAATGAGCTCTTTAAGGTTATTGGATTGATCTGAAAATTTTATGACAATCGCCTAAGACATAAAAGAGTAAGATCATGTAAATTAATCAAGTTGGTCTTAACGTTTTGGTGGGTAAATATGGACATGAAGTGGATGTATTAAAACTAGAAATTGGGCTGAACAGGGGATTAATTATAAAAGGCCCAATTTGATGGATTTTGTGGTAACCAAATAGGGAATCCTTTTGTACTTGAGATCTATTTCAGAGAATATATGACAAGATATGATTACAATTACAATTTATTGAGTCGATGATCATTATTATAGATTATATTACGGAAAGCATTATGTTAGGTTATCAAGCGCGTATACTGAATTGTGGGAAAGGACCCAATTTCCTCCCAAGCCCTTGTAAGATTTCGGCCAATAGCCCAAGAAGGGCTCAAAAATTTTCTTAAATCACTATTTTGTAAACAAATAAATGGAATAAATAACTATTTGAAATAAAGGAAAAAAGGAGTAGCTACATTGAATAAGGCTTGGTTGGGGTCCTTAAAGACCCCAACCGCCGGATGGTTAAGGGGGGAGGCCAATTAAGGAGGTGATTACTCCACTAGAGTTAATTGGTATCCAACCAAGGTTCAACTAACTAGGATTAAGTAAAAGTAACTAAGGTTAGTCAAAAGTAACTATGATTAGAATAAAGTAACCAAGGTTAGTGATAAAGTAACCTTGGTTAACTAAAAAGTAACCAAGGTTAAAAATTAAATTAAGTGACTAGGGTTAATTCTTTAACCTTACTATGGTAAAAACTTTCACCCCCACCCTTTACCCCTAACGGCTACAACATAGTAGCCAAGAGAAAGGTTCCCTCCAAAAACCTAATCTCCTATCTCCCAACACTCAAACAAGAAACATTCTTCTCTTCCACCATCCATAAACCACACAGCCAAAGAGTATACCAAGGAGGCTTAAGATTCATACAAGCTCAAGAGCAATTAGGTAAGTGCATACTCAACTATTCAAAGAAAACCCATACATTTTATTTAGCTTAAAAACTCACTCATCTCTTTTGCCCTAAACCGTGACCTTCAATGGTCACTAGGCTCAAGAATCTCAAGCTTTTGAGGACTCTAGCCTAGAGAAGCTTGAATACTACTCCAACTCCTTTTGGGTAAGTCCATCTAGCCCTTTTTCTAAGTGAATATTTTAGTTAAGGGTGTAAACTCATCTTGCATCTCTTTTCCTCTCCACCACCGTGGGTTGCATGCGTAGAAGAGAAGAAAGATTTCAACTTTCCCTACACCTTTCAAGAAGAGTAAGCAAAAAGGCAAGTACACTATACTCTTTGTGGCTTGAATGTGAGAGTGTTTGCATGAATGACTAGATAAACTTAAGATTTAATCTTAGTTGTGATGTGCTATGTTTTGATGCCTAAACTTTCGGCCTAGGGGCCAAATGCTGTGTAGGTATGAGTTTTTGTTTAAAGATGGAGTCTTTGTGGTTTTTATACACCATTATGTGTTAATCCAAGTTGAACATGCTAAAGATCTTTTCTTTTCCATGGAAAGGGCACACGGTGGAGAGGGTTAAGAAAATAAGGATGATTTTGCATGAAAATGACAACTTAAGTGGTAAAGTGGAGACAAGATTATGCTCTTGTGTGTGTTAAGCTGAACATGTATTTGGATACATCATTTTTGCCTTGTATGCACCGAAAAAGGGGCTGTTGGTGACCAAAATTGTTGCTAATGTTGTTTTAGTAGGAATGTTGTATGTTTAGCCAAAGGATGATGTATGTGGTGTACGAACTGTTTGGTGAGGGATTTTCATGTGATGTTGGTAGCATGTAGAACCTGTAGATTTTCTATAAAAAGAGTAAGTTTGAAGCTTAATTAAGTGTTTATGACAAACAATGCAAGTTAAGGCAATTTAGGAAGGAAATGTGACAAACTAGGAAATTTACTGAACAGGACAGAATTTTGGGCTGTTTTGGGAGACCTGAAAAGAGACCTTAGGAACTTTCAATTTAGTTGATTTTTGGTATGACACTAGTTTTATGTGAATATTAGATGTGAGAGTAGGAATTTCGTTAAAAGGAGTTACGGATTATTTTTAATGAAATGTTCACCAAAACTGGTCATGCTGGAACTTTTACTGGACTGGACTGGTTTTATATGACATGATGAGTCACCTGAAAATGGACCTTAGGAATACGTAATTGGGCTAATTTTCGGTATGATACTAGACCAAGGTGTTTACTACGCTCGAGAGCTAGAATTTCTGAAAAAGGAATTACGGTGTGGTGACACGAGAATTTATAGTAAAATCGGTCACTCCAGAAATCTGCATGTACTAGTTCTAAGGAAATGAATAAATGATACCTTTTCCGATATTATAAATCCGCGAAACTTATTTACCAACTACTTAAGACATAGGTGAACCCATCTATGTAAACCACTTATTTTTAGAGCGACTAATTGAAGGGTATATAGCATAAATAAACGGACGTCACTAATCTGAGATTTTGGAGCAGAATCGAGGAGCTTATTATAGGGCCGTAATCAAATAGGTTTGGGCTAGTTACATGACTTGGGCTTACAACCACCAATTAATGAAATGATATAACAAGTTTCTAAGCTGGCCCAAATTAAAAGAGGTTTAATGGGCTTACTTGAAAGACCAAAGAGAAGGAGCGGTGGATTACCGAAATTCAATGGTCTTGCTTCGTGATTTATTAAACTAAGTGTCTTACGCATTTTTTATCGTCGCAAGAATTTTATTATGAACGAATGAGGCATTTTTATGCATATGCATGACAAGCATTATTGTTAGTGGGCCTAACCACAAGGGTTTAGGGCCGAAGGTATGGAGTGTTCATGCTGAAAATTTTCCAGCATAACGACGAGTTGTACACGTGTGTATATGTAACGCATTATGTCATGGTTTGCATAATACATATCATGCATTGCATCATCGTCATTTACATGATTTATGGCATTGGTTTTATGCGAAAGAAAACTGAAAAGCGTTTTTAAAGAAAGATTCTGTTTTAAAAGAACGCTTCCCACCGGTACAGTGTGTATGTATGTGCCTGGCCAGTAAGAACCTGATGATATGACCATTCAGGCCCGGAGAAAATAGACCTGATAATGACTGTTTGGGCCCAGAGAGAATAGACCCGATAAGTGATGATGCTACCGTTCAAAATCTGGGAATAATAGATTCGAAGGGGAGATGTTACCGCCTCAGATCCGGAAAGATAGATCTGAACACTCTTTATTTTTCCGATGATGATGATTTAAAAGAAAAGCATGAAAGATCATATTCTCATTTTTATCATGATGCATCACACGTACTTATGCATGCATGTCACGTTTATGGAGTCATTGTGTAGTGACACATGATACTTAGACTAAGTTGTTATGACCTTGTAGATCCTAAGTATGACCTCATTAAGTGATGATCCTTGTTATGTTACGAATTGATGCAAGTTACAGTCTTTTATTGTTATGTTCTTTATTAAGTAACGATTTTGTTTAAGTTATGATCTTGATGCATTAAGTGATGATCCCTATCGAGTATTGTATGGAGGACAGGCATGCTTCTAAACTGAAATTTTGGGGTTCGGTTCTTGTACGCACTTTTCATTTAATCCTCAATTATTATAGTATACTTGCTGTTGACTTTGTCACTCACCCCCTATTTTTCCTCCTAGAGGCTGCAGGGAATAAAGTAGAGTGGAATGAGGATGAACCTAGGGTCCCCTACCCGTGAGCACAGCGAGAAGTGGACAGATTTAGGAGACATGACTGGCCAGCTATGACTGATGACTGATGATGTATTTGTGATGGAAACCATTTGCTTTTGTGACTTTCGCTACTTTTGATCTGGGTTGTAAAACTAACAATGGCCTTGTGGATGTTTTTTTTTTAATTTGAAGTTTTAAATTCTGCCATGGTTTCGCTTATTTATTTACGCGTAAGCGCGAAAATCCATGCATTTATATCATGGATCATGACACGTATGGTACGACGCCTGGTAGTCTCCTTAGTGAAGTACGGCGGGTGCACCGACTTCGGCTGGGCCAGAGTGCGGGGCGCATCAGGTGGTATCAGAGCTAAGGCTCCAGATCCGGGCAGAAAATATAGAATTAAGTTATGATCGTAGTCAACTAAGCTTGATCTTAGATCTAAGTTCTAATCTTAGATGAGTGTTGACCTTAGACTAGGGTAACTTAGACTGGAAAACTAGGGTACGACCCATTGATAATGCCCTAATTGATGATCAATCATAGAATTTAATTTATAACGTATGTACGTATATGCTCCTCAGATATGCTAACAGAATAAATTAAATTCTGCTACTTATTATGACATTCCGAATTGAATAAAGCCGACACGGCATACTGCAGATGGTGCGACCAAGAGGTAGACCAGCTCGAGCTAGACCCGAGGTGCAGGAGCCCATCCCTCCTCCACCCGCTCAGGTCCCTCCACCCCCGCCACCGCAAGGCCAAAATCCACCGCCAGTTCAAAACGTTCCTCCACCCCAAGGACCTTTTCCACAAATGATGCCTGATATTAACGCTTTTCAGAACTTTTGCCAAACAATCACCCAAATTGGGCAAGTAATGCTGCAACAGAATAACCCTCAACCTCACGAGGCGGTCAGAGATGCTCAATATTATTTTGAAAAGTTGAAGAGAGCCAATGTTCCGCCATTTGAAGGAAAGTCAGATCCAGATGCCGCCGAGAAGTGGCTGGATGAGGTGGAAAACTGCTTCGAACTAATTAGAGCCTCGGAAGAAGTAAAAACTCAGGCGGTTAGACCATTTCTGTTAGGAGAGGCCAACCAATGGTGGAAGGCCAATCTACAAGCTTTGCCAAGACAAATTTCCTGGGAAAGGTTCCTCCAGGAATTCAATAAGTTTTACATACCACCCTCAGTCAAACTACAGAAAAGACATGAGTTTGAATCCCTAATGCAAGAATCTGGAATGACGGTTGCTGACTATGCTAACAAATTCATAGCTCTGGGAAGATTTCAACCATCCACCATGAACGATGAAGAAACCAAAATGTTGAAATTCGAGAGAGGACTGAACCCTAGAACCCGAACGTGGCTGGTTAATGCCAATCCAGCAAACTTTGGTGCCCTTCTAGATGCATGTTACAGAATTAAAAGAGATATCATCCGCTGGGATGAGTTTAGCCAAAAGAGAGGAAGAGAGGTGTCCGGAAGCGCAGGGCCCCGTAAGTCTGCGAAGCAAAATACAAAGGGCCCAGGGCGTCAAGGGAAGAATCGGTTTCAACGCCGCTCCCAAAAGAATCAATCAAAGAATCAAAGACAACAATCTGCTATTCCAAGTTGCTCTCATTGCGGTAGGCGCCACGTGGGAGAATGTTATATTCAAGCATGGAAATGTTTTGGATGCGGCAAGACAGGGCACATCCTTAAGGACTGTCCAGACAAAGGAGCCACCTACTTTGGATGTGGGAAAACAGGACACATGGCTAGGGAGTGTCCGGAGAAGGGGGCCCAGCAGCAACAACAGCTGCTAAAGCCTCAGCGTCAGCGTACCAACGCATGAGTTCACGTTATGACTGACGCAGCTGCTGAAGAGGCCAATAACGTGGTGACAGGTATTATCAGAGAATCGTACTAATTTTTATAAATATTGTTGCCTTATAGTTGCTTAGTAAGTATTTCATGATTCATGAGCTATACTAGTACATTCAGTACCTGCCAACGTGTTATTTGATAGTGGCACTAGCCACTCTTTCATATCCAAGAGATTTGCAAAGAATATTGAGAAAAACCCAACCTATAGTGATGCACCTTATAGAATCCAAGCAGCTGGAGAACAGGTGCTTGTAGCTCACCATGTTTTCAAAAATTGTGAACTTGAGTTTGATAATCATCGATTCGACTCCGATTTGATTTCCATACCCATGAAGGACTTCGATGTGATTCTTGGGATGGATTGGCTTTCCAAGAATTATGCTAACATCGATTGTAGTAAAAAACAAGTTACCTTTAAAGACCCCACATGTAAACAAGTGACCTTTCAAGGAGGATCGAAGTTACGGAAGTGTCCTAAGAACATTTATGCAAATGCGATTCGCGCTAATAAGGCACTAAAGAAAGGACATGAAGGATATCTCGTCTATGCAATAAATACCGATCAAGCGCTATCAGATCTGTCCCAAGTCCCCAGTAGTTCGCGAATACCCAGATGTTTTTCCAGAAGAATCACCAGGTCTTCCCCCGGACCGGGAGATATCTTTCGAAATCAACTTGGTTCCGGGAGCTGAACCAATATCAAAGGCTCCCTACCGAATGGCACCTGCGGAACTAAAAGAGCTGAAGGAACAGCTGTGCGAATTACTGGAAAAGAAACTGATTCGCCCAAGTGTTTCACCTTGGGGAGCTCCCGTACTGTTCGTCAAGAAGAAGGACGGAAGTATGCGGTTATGTATTGACTATAGGGAGCTCAACAAGATCACTATAAAGAATAAGTACCCTTTGCCAAGGATCGACGATCTGTTCGATCAGCTTCGGGTAAGCAAACTAAAAATTTTGTTTTAGTAATGAGTCTATTATAAACCCTACCTAAAGGTATCATGATGCAGGGGGCAAGGATTTTCAGTAAAATTGATCTTTGCTCAGGATATTTCCAATTAAAGATCAAGGCTGAAGATGTCTAGAAAACTGCATTCAAAACCCGTTATGGACATTACGAATTTTTAGTAATGACATTCGGACTGACCAATGCCCCCGCAGTATTTATGGATCTAATGAATCGAGTCTTTCAAGACCAACTAGACAAGTTCGTTGTGGTCTTCATCGATGACATATTGATCTACTCACCTGACGAAGAGACCCATGCAAACCATTTAAGGGTCGTTCTGAACATTCTATGAAGGAAACAACTGTACGCGAAATTTAGTAAATGCGAATTCTGGCTACGAAGTGTAGCATTTCTAGGGCATGTAATATCCGAAGAAGGTATTTGGTAGACCCCAAGAAAATCGAGGCAATCACGGAGTGGCCCAGACCGACCAACGTTACAGAGGTGCGAAGTTTTCTCGGTCTCGCCGGTTACTATCGTAAGTTCGTGGAAGGATTTTCTCGAATCGCTATGCCTCTGACCCGTTTGACCCAGAAGAAAACCAAATTTGAATGGACCTCAGATTGCGATATGAGCTTTACTGAATTAAAGAAGAAGCTGACCTCCGCCCCAGTTTTAGCACAACCCATTCATGGAGAAAACTTTGTTGTATATAGTGATGCCTCTAAGAACGGGCTGGGATGTGTATTAATGCAAAAAGATCAAGTGATTGCGTACGCATCCCGACAATTGAAGCCATTTTAACAGAACTACCCTGTACATGACCTCGAATTAGCAGCCGTGGTCTTTGCACTGAAAATATGGAGGCACTATCTATACGGTGAAAAGTGCGAAATTTTCACAGACCACAAAAGCCTCAAGTATCTATTCACCCAAAAAGAGCTAAACATGCGTCAGCGTAGATGGCTAGAATTAATGAAAGATTACGACTTATCAATTCAGTATCATCCAGGAAAATCCAACAAGGTAGCTGATGCATTAAGTAGAAAAACAAGCCATCCGCGTCAACCACCTTTGCAGCGTGACATGGAAGAATTTGACTTGGAAGAGGTTGATTCAATTGAAGGCATGCTCGCAAGGTTAGTGTTAATTCCTTCGCTGATAGACAAAATTAAAGAAGGTCAAGAAAAGGATGAAACCTTAAAGAAGATAAAGGACCGGGTGAGAATAACCCTCCGAAGATTTTAAGGTCCGAGATGACAACAGTTTGTGGTTTCAAGAAAGATTGTGTGTACCCGATGACGAAGACATACTGAATGAAGTTCTTAAGGAAGCTCACAACTCTCGATTATCTATTCACCCTGGAGCCAATAAAATGTACCAAGATTTGAAGCAACGATTCTGGTGGCGTGGCATGAAAAGACAGATTACGGAATTCGTAGAAAAATGCCTCTTTTGCCAGAAGGTGAAAGCAGAACATCAGAAACCCGCTGGGTTGCTACAGCCTCTTGAAGTTCCCGAATGGAAGTGGGAACACATTACTATGGATTTTGTTACAGATCTACACAGAACGAGAAGCGGATACGATACCATTTGGGTAGTTGTTGATCATCTAACAAAGTCTGCCCATTTCATGGCCATGACGATCAAAGCTCCGATGGAGAAATTGGCGACAATGTATGTTGAACAAATTGTAAGTCTTCATGGAGTACCCCTAAGCATTGTTTGTGACCGTGACCCTTGCTTCACATCACGATTTTAGATAGCTTTTCAGAAAGCGATGGGCACGGAGATCCACATGAGCTCGGCATTTCATCCCCAAACTGATGGTCAATCGGAAAGGACCATTCAGACATTGGAAGACATGTTGCGATCCTGCATACTTGACTTTGGGGGAAGCTGTGATCGGAGTCTCAAGCTGGTAGAATTTTCTTATAACAACAGTTGCCATCGATCCACAGGGATGGCTCCGTATGAAGCACTTTATGGAAGAAAATGCCGTTCTCCGCTCTATTGGGATGAAATCGGAGATAAGATTCTTACTGGACCCGACCTAGTAGAACAGACTCGAGAGAAAGTAAGAATCATCAAGCAAAAGTTACAAGCAGCCCAAGATAGAAGCAAGGTTTGGGCAGATGAGAAGCGGCGACCATTGGAATTTCAAGTTGGGGAGAAAGTGTTTTTAAGGGTATCGCCGACGAAAGGAGTTAAAAGATTCGGTATTAAAGGGAAGTTGAGCCCGAGATTCTTGAGAGAATCGGGGAAGTTGCTTATCGACTCGCACTACCACCCACACTATCTCAAATACATGATGTGTTTCATGTATCTCAACTTCGTCGGTATATGCACGATCCTAGCCATGTCATAAAGGAACAACCTTTAAAGCTGAAAGTTGACACGACATACGAAGAAGAATCGGAAGGAATAATTGATCGAAGGAAAAGGTGTTAAGGAAACGATCAATACATATGGTTAAGGTGCAGTGGAAGAACCATTCCATGGATGAATCTACCTGGGAAGTAGAAAAGAACATGAAAAACTTGTACCCTCACCTCTTTGATTAACACTTTTAAGTTTTGAGGACAAAACTTATATTAAGGGGGGAAGGATGTTGTGACCAAATAGGGAATCCTTTTGTACTTGAGATCTATTTCAGAGAATATATGACAAGATATGATTACAATTACAATTTATTGAGTCGATGATCATTATTATAGATTATATTACGGAAAGCATTATGTTAGGTTATCAAGCGCGTATACTGAATTATGGTAAAGGGCCCAGTTTCCTCCCAAGGACTTGTAAGATTTCGGCCAATAGCCCAAGACGGGCTCAAAAATTTTCGTAAATCACTATTTTGTAAACAAATAAATGGAATAAATAACTATTTGAAATAAAGGAAAAAAAGGAGTAGCTGTAGGATCTGCAAGGCACCACTAGAAGGGGGGTTGAATAGGTGGTGCGGAAAGTGTGGTTTTTAAAATTTGTTTAAAACTAAACAACTCAACTTCTGAAAACAGATTCTGTTTTAAGGACCAGTTTTAAAACATTTTTAAAACCAGGTTATAGGTCTCCAAAAATTCTGAAATTTTGAGAGAACTTAGCCTCAGATGTTATGAGGGTCTCCTAAACATTTCAAATTTAAATTCAACCTTTAACCCTTTCAAAAATTGTTGGCGGTCAGATTGCGCGAATATGCCAGAAACGGTAGACTGTTTTGAAAACTTTATTCCTATTTGTTCTTAACTCCAATTGCTCTGAAATTTTAACCCCTGACCCCTTATGTGTTATATTTGAATGGGTTGAAACATTTTTGAAAAATACTTTCGAGAAGTTAGTCAAATACACTCAAAGTCTCAACCTTTGCAAGTCTGAAAATCAGACTGCATTAGTCTCAGCACTTTGGATGTTTGAGTGACTTATACTTATCCAAAAGG
>AP025044.1:13914969-13926554 GCA_036186865.1 Eustoma russellianum | reverse complement strand
CTCAGATCCGGGAAGATAGATCTGAACACTCTTTGTTTTTCCGACGATGATGATTTAAAAGAAAAGCATGAAAGATCATATTCTCATTTTTATCATGATGCATCACACGTACTTATGCATGCATGTCACGTTTATGGAGTCATTGTGTAGTGACACATGATACTTAGACTAAGTGGTTATGACCTTTTAGATCCTAAGTATGACCTCATTAAGTGATGATCCTTGTTATGTTACGAATTGATGCAAGTTACAGCCTTTTATTGTTATGTTCTTTATTAAGTAACGATTTTGTTTAAGTTATGATCTTGATGCATTAAGTGATGATCCCTATCGAGTATTGTATGGAGGACAGGTATGCTTATAAATCGAAATTTTGGGGTTCGGTTCTTGTACGCACTTTCCATTTAATCCTTAATTATTATAGTATAATTGCTGTGACTTTGTCACTCACCCCCTATTTTTCCTTCTAGAGGCTGCAGGGAATAAAGTAGAGTGGATTGAGGATGAACCTAGGGTCCCCTACCCGTAAGCGCAGCGAGAAGTGGACGGATTTAAGAGACATGACTGGCCAGCTATGACTGATGACTGATGATGTATTTGTGATGGAAACCATTTAATTTTGTGACTTTCGCTACTTTTGATCTGGATTGTAAAACTAACAATGGCCTTGTGAATGTTTTTTTAATTTGAAGTTTTACATTCTGCCACGGTTTCGCTTACTTATTTATGCGTAAGCGTGAAAATCCATGCATTTATATCATGGATCATGACACGTATGGTACGACGCCTGGTACTCTCCTTAGTGAAGAACGGCGGGTGCACCGACTTCGGCTGAGCCAGAGTGCGGGGCGCATCAGATTTTGGATCTATATACACGGTTTGGGCTCATGAATATTAATCCTTAGGGAGTTTATTATATTTTCCGGGTTATGGTCCAAATAATTAAGGTTTTAAGGCCTCAAAATATAAGGTAATGTGGTGATTATACCGCAGAATTCACCATGTACACTCGATAAGGATTGGATGACTTAAGGACTTTATTCGTCTTAGGAAGTTACGAAAATTTTACGACATATACATAAGACCCCACCAAACGCATGTATGACAAAAGATTATGGAAATGGACCCGTTTGGTTAGCTTGACCGCCCCATGAACATGAAGTAAAAATCTGGAAATATTTAGTTTCCAAAATCATTCTTATTGACATGTTATAAGAAATGTTTAAGACTATTCACGTCATGACTTGCATTGCATATCACTACATGTCTCATGCGTGATCATATGCCACATGAATCGGATTTTATGGATTTTACTTATGCAAGCAAGTTTTACAGGTAACTATGTTTTTGGTATGCATAAAAGTTTTTATGGTCCCATGTTTTAAAGAAAGCTTCATGATTCCTTTGTCAGCCAAGCATGCGACTAACCCGACTCTAGACCCAGGGTTAATTGGTCTGTTGACATGATATGTTCTGGACCCGTTCAGATCCGGGGTTAATTGATCTGATACATGTTCTGGACCCGTTCAGATCCGGGGTTAATTGATCTGATACATGTTCTGGACCCGTTAAGATCTGGGGGTTAATTGATCTGATACATGTTCTGGACCCGCCCCAGACCCGGGGTTTATTGGTCTGCTGATATGTTCTGGACCCGCTCAGATCCGGGGTTAATTGATCTGACACTTTGTTTTATGATACGTTATTTTATGGGACCAAAATGATGTTTTGACATGACAGGCATCATGCATTGCATTTTGCATAGCTCACGAGCATGTAGACATGTTGCATGTTACAGTTAATGGTTAATAAGTTATTATTGGTATAACATTACCTAAAATTATGCTTAAGCTATAACGTCAAGCAAACTCAGGATTAAAGACCATGTATGAATTATTATTATTTGAGGTTTTCGGGGTATTACATTCATGTTATAATTCTTTATGTATTTCATGGTAGTTTATTGTATTCTTTGTTGTACCCCGCTACAAACTAACATAGAAACCAAGGAAGGAAGAGGAGCAAGATGGGATAAGGAGACCTCAAAAAGAAGATATCACCGGCTTATTTATGATTATATAGAATTTAAGGTGATTAGCCTACCCCTAGGTGCAAAACCTGAAGCAAGAGGGCTGATCAAAATCTACATATAAGTATCCAGTGACGACCGGAGAAATTGAGAACTAATGAAAGAGGTAACTTTGGGTAGCCTTAATGAGAATTCGGAACATATGACATGCCCATACGCATATGGTATGAGCATACACCCAGGAACATGTACTCACCACAGGATGGGCCATTGTGTAATAAAAAGAGGCTGATGGACTATGGGCCTTAGGGGAAATATATATATATATATATATATATATATATATATATATATACATATGTGTATAGATAAGTGTGAATATGTGTATGGGAACCACATAGAGTGAAAGCTAGCATGAAAATTCATGAATTCCAGAGACCTAAGCATAGCTAAGGAATAACAACAAGGTCTAAGAAATGGATAGATTATGACTAATATGCGGGTAGATACATTGATAGACGGGTACATCTACACGGATCTAGACGTATACAAATATAGGAAATCTTCGGAGAAGCATGTTACATATATACACGCCTATGCGGTTAAATATATATGTATATAAATGAACACAAACCCACTTAACATTTTTAGCTATCATATGTACTTCTTTTAAGTATTGAGACTTATTTCTGAGGAAATAAAGATGTATATATATATATATACGGATATATATATATATACACACACATATAGCCATGGATATAAGGGCCAGAATTACGAAAATTACACTTGAATGATTGGGATATGGGATAAATATACTTGATACATATCCACCCGCATATACATTACTAAGGAAAATATTTATGCATGGAATATGCATGCACAATTCGGTCATAAGGGCCTTATGGAACAAGCTACAACAAGCAAGGAATTAGATAGACTATACCTACATATGTGCATATAACGGATACACTAAAAAGGAGGTGCTACTTGGAGGACTTATGAGAGAACATTAAATGAGTAGGGGGTGTTATTAAGGAATACATATATACATGGAGTATATGGTGTTGGTTCGGTCATTAAGGGAGTAAACCCAACCAACACTTAGTGAGAACCATCAAAGGAATGATAGGAAGGGAATAAAGGATCCATGAGTAAGAGGAAGTCTTTTCCTCTCCCCCAAGTGCAGCCGCCGGCTGCCCTCCTTCCCAAGAGAAAAATAAAACCAACTTCATTAAACAAAGCCTTCATAACTTCCATCATTAAGACCCTCCCACTAAAGCCCTCAAATCTCTTCCTCCTCCCCAAAAGATTTCGGGTAGAGCAAAAGGAGGCTTCATTCCCTCTCAAAACTTGGGTTAGGTAAGTTTACCCCTATAGTTGTTCACAAGATATGCCTTAGAAGGTTGAAATCTACAAGCCATCTTTCCTTTGAAGGAAACCGTGATCCTCACTGCACTAGGAGGAGACCGAAAGGTGAAAGGAGAAAGAAGAGGGTCTTAGCAAAAGAAGGATCATTCTCAAACCCTCCAAGGTGCAAATGGTAAGAAACCCTTCATCCCTCCTATACGATATACTCTAGAATCCAAGGAATGGCTAACAAAAGCCTTATATTGTGTGTGATAGGAGAAGAGAGGAGGAAGTGCTTCTCGTGCCAACCAACCCGAGCCGAATCCAAGGGCTTCTAAGGCAAGTACACTATACCTTTTTATGGTTTAGATGTGAAAGTGTGTGCATGAATGGCTAGAAATACCTAAGATTTATCTTAGTTGTGAAATGGTAAGTTTTAAGACCAAAACTTTCGGCCCTAGGCTTTTAAATGTGAAGGAGTGGAACTTTGCTCCAAAGATGTGTTCTTTGATGGTTATATGCATGTTTATGTTCTAACCTAGGCTTGAATGTGTTAAAGATCCTTTCTTTTATGGTGAAATGCCACGGTAGAGGGGTTAAGGGGAGGTTGGGTGAAGTTTGCATGCAAAATGTTAATATAGCAAGAAAATGGGGGCAAGATTTGATCTTGTGTGTGTTAGGCTTGATATACTCTTGATAATATCATTTTCTTGCATGCACCAAATATTTAGGCTGTTGGTGAAGGGTGCGTGTGTTCGTCTCAATGTTATGGCTAAGTGTTGGTGGCGAAAATGTGAGCCAAGGACATCTAGGAAGAATGTATGATCACTGGAAAATTTTGGAGCTGGACCGAAATTTTAGCTGTTTTGTGAAGCCAAAAAAGGGACTTACAAAACCTTCAATTCCACTGATTTGTGGTGTGATATTAGTTTTATGTGTTTGTTAGGTGTGAGAGTTGAAATCACCTTAAAAAGAGCCACGGTTTATTTTTAATGAATTTTCTACTGAGATTGGTCTTGCTGGAAAAGTTGTACTGGACAGAATTTAAGTAATGTGTTTAGTAGATTAAAAATGGACCTTAGGGGTGTGCAAATCCATTAATTTTCGGCATGGTACTAGCCTCATGAATAAAGAAGATATGGCAGTTGGAATTTTATCAAAATAAGCTGTGGTTTATTTTTTAATTAATTTTCTAGTAAAACGGGTCAAACTGAATTATGCTGGATAGACAGAATTTATGTCACACTTTGCATGATCTGGAAAAGGGCCTTAGAGAACGGGATTTGGGCTAAAAATTGGCAGGATTCTAGCCCAATGAGCTTACTAAGTTAGGGAGTTGGATTTTCCAGAAAAAGTTTAACGGTTTGGTCACAATAAATTTTATAGTAAAATATGGTCATTTCAGAATTTAGATTGCATTGTTTTATGGAAGGGAGCAATTGAGTCCCTTATTGATACCGTAATTTCGCAACGCATGCATGGCATTCACTTATGACAGTCACGGAGAAGTACATGTGGTTAAATGAGTCTAAAGCGTGCATTTTAGTAGAAAATTCCTAAGAAGAAGTAGACGTTACGAAGCTGGAAAATTCCAGCATGTCAACGAAAATGTGTCCATTCGTTTTTATCATGCATTATGCCGTCATTTGCACGTTAAATGTCATATACTGCATTCATCGTCACATGCATGATTTATGGCATGGATTTTACGTGAAAGAAAGATGAAAAGCGTTTTCAAAAAGATGATTTTTGTGTTTTTAAAAGAATGCTTCCCCACCGGTACCGTGTGTGAGTATGAACTGGCCAGTATGAATGATGACCGTGCGGGCCCAGAATAGAATAGACCCGGCAAGTATGATGACCGTGCGGGCCTGGAATAGAATAGACCTGGCAAGTATGATGATCGTGCGGGCCCAAAATAGAATAGACCCGGCAAGTATGATGACCGTGCGGGCCCAGAATAGAATAGACCTGGCAAGTATGATGATCGTGGGGGCCCGAAATAGAATAGACCCGGCAAGTATGATGACGTTACCGTTCCGAATCCGGGAGTAATAGATTCGAAGGGGAGAAGTTACTGCCTCAGATCCGGGAAGATAGATCTGAACACTCTATTGTTTTATGACGATGATGATTTGAAGGAAAAGCATGAAAAGTCATTTTCTCATTTTTACCATGATGCATCACATGTGCATATGCATGCATGTCAGGTTTATGGAGTTATTGTGTAGTGACACATGATACTTAGACTAAGTTGGTATGAACTTGTAGAACCTAAGTGTGACTACCTTAAGTGATGATTATTGTGGTATTATTCATCGATGCAAGTTACAGTCTCTTAATGTTATATTCTGTCTTGACTGGTGATTTTTCTTAAGTTAAGATCTTATTATATTAAGCGATGATCCTTATCGAATGTTGGTCGGAGGATATGTATGCTTCTAAACCAAATATTATTTGGGGTTCGGTTCTTGCTCGTACTTTCCATTTAACCCATGATTATTATAGTATACTTGCTGGTGACGTTGCCACTCACCCTATTTTTCTCTCCAGAGGTGGCAGGAGACAAGGTAGAATGGATTGATGACGAGCCTAGAGTTCCCTACCCGTGAGTGCATTTGGAGGATGACCATGATTAGGAGATTGAACGTACCAGCATTAAGGGATGACGGTTTTTATGTAATTGCGATGGGATAAACAATTTGCTTTGGTTGTTTTTCTGCTACATTGACGTGGGTTGTAGACCTTAAGTGGTTGTGATGACTTTTTAATTTTGAAGTTTTTAATTCTGCCACGGTTTCGCTTATTTGTTGCGCGTAAGCACGAAAATCCATGCATTGCTATCATGGATCACGACGCGTATGGATGACGCCTAGTACTCTCCTTAGTGAAGTACGGCGGGTGTACCGACTTCGGCAGGGCCGGGGTGCGGGGCGCCACAGGTGGTATCAGAGCAAAGGCTCCAGATCCGGGCAGAATGTAGAACTAAGTTTTGATCATAGTCGACTAAGTTTGATCTTAGACCTAAGAATTGATCTTAGATGAGGGTTGACCCTAGAACGGAACGACTTTAACCAACAAATTAGGGCACGGCCCAGTGGTAGGTCCCACCTAATGACCTATCATAAATCTGAACAGTAATGAATGTACGCATATGTTCTCCCGATATGTCAAGTTTAATTCTGTTACTGGTTGTAACGTTCCTGTACTGAGTAAAGTCGACACTGCGTGCTACAGACGGAGCGACTCAGGGAGGAACCGACTTACATCCAAAGTGTTATGTGACACCTAGAACTTTTGCTACATACAAATTGAATAGAGTCCTTTATTGTTATGACCCCAAATAAACGGAAATTTCTTGAGTAAAGTCTGTACACGCATCATTGCAACTCGCTTGGGTAAGCTGCTTCCCAACTTAATTTCACAGGAACAGACTGGCTTTTTGCCTGGCCAAGATATATCCACACAAATTTTAATGGCTCGTGAGATGTTCACGTGTTAGATAAGGGTGGTTCACAAATATTCTTGAAGTTTTATATGATGAAAGCTTTTGATATGGTAAGCTGGGAATATCTGGACCTCCTACTCCAGCGGTAAGCTCGGGCAAGCTGGTCCTCGACCTCGTGCAACCAGTTTTCGGCCTCCTCCGGTGTAGTCTCCCCTCCAAACCTTTGGACCTGCTCTCTTGTCATCTTTCGAAAGTAGAATCCCATACTTCTAGGGGGTGACAACGATGATGTCCCCGCACCGGTTTGTGGTCCTCAAAATCACATTGTCCGAACCTTCAATCTTCGAGCTATCATAATTCCCCATGTATAGGTTTTCATTATTCATTGCCGAAGAATAGTCTCTGAACATCGCCCTGTTGGCATAGATGTGTCGAGTGGCTCCAGTCTCCATACACCATTCACAAGGATTTCCTACTGCGTTGCACTCAGAAACAACAGCGCACAAATCCAAATCATCCATCTGGCTTACAAGGTTGGGTTTCGCTTTTTCCTGCTTTTTCTTGGGCTTACGGCAGTCAACATTGCGGTGCCCCTGAATTCCATAGTTATAACATTTTCCAATGAATGTTTTGGCAACTTTCTTGCCTTTAGGGTTCACTCCGACATGATGTACCTTTTTCTTTTTCTTCGCCTCTACGACATGAGCCTTTGCATGACCAGAACTTGAACCTGGCTTTCTTTTGGATCTACGGTTGTCCTCCTCTATACGGAGTCAAACAATCAGATCCTCCAAGGTGATCTCCTTTTTCTTGTGTTTGAGATAGATTCTGAATTCCCTCCACGAAAGAGGTAGCTTCTCAATCACAGACGTCATTATGAAAAAATCACTGAGCGACATGCCCTCTTCTTCTATTTCGGCGACCAACATATGAAGTTCTCAATCTGAGAAACAACAGTCTTGGAGTCTGACTGTTATGCCCCGCACCCTCCGGAACCTAATTAAATAAGTGAAGAGATTTAAAGAAATTAATAGCCTATTAATTAGCAATTAATATTGAATTAAATATTAGAGTTTAAGAATTCAAGAAAAGGATTTAAGTAAAAATACAATTTAGAAATTCCAGTTTTGCCCTTTCCCATGATAAAAACTGACAGAACATTATTTTTTTCCATTCATTCAGAAAGAAACTGTCGACTCTCCTTCTCCTCCCCCAAGCCAGCGATTTTCATAACCTAGCAGTGAAGGAGATAGCCTTCAAGAATCGATCCAACCTCCGTTTGTTTCCCTTTACGATTATCAGTAATCAAAGGTAAGTAATATTCTTATAAGTTCCTGCGATTTGTGAAAGAAACGGCCCTACTTTTGTATCAAAATTGGATCACCATGTAGTATTCTATCCTTGTCTATCTTTGTGAATTATGTGCAATTTTGTGTTATGGTTTCGATGTTTTGGCCATCAGATGTTAGAAATCTAGTTGATGTTGATGATTATATGAATTCCTGCAAATCCCTACCCCTTGAATCCCTTTTGCTGCAATATTACTGTTTGATAGGGTTTGAGGGTGAAAGGTGGGATCTTTGGATCATAGGTTGAAATCTTGAGTTCTAGGCTTGAATCTTTGTTTGGGATGTGTGTAGTGTTCAATTTGTAGTTTAAGCATGAGATTATAGCAGGGATTAGGCCTGGAACGATTAGGATGAAGTTTGAGATCGATTGGAGTTTTGGTTCTGTAGTTTCTGTAAAAATCATAGAGTTTCTTTTCTGGAATCGTAAACATCGATTGATCAATGTAGGGTATGATGTGACATCGATCGATCGATGTAGGGGGAAGGAGAGACTGATGTGAGACAGAAAGCATTCTGATGGACTTCGATCGATCGATGTGAGGGTATTGAAGTCACTTCGATCGATCGTTGTAGGGTATGATGTGAGGCAGAAAGTATTCCGATAGACCATCGATCGGTCGATGTAGGGTATGATGTGACATCGATCGATCGATATAGGGGATGATGCTATACAGTTTTGTGGGAAAATAGAAGAAGGAAAAGGGAAGCTAGAGGACCAATTGGGGACCCTAGAGGCTTCTTAGGACCTGATTGAGATTAGTGTAAGTCTTGGAAACACGATCTAAGATGGTGAATCAACGGTGAGGACTTCGTGAGGTGTTTGAACTGGACTTCACTGTGAATGTTTGAGGGTCGATAAGGTTCGAATGGAGCGTGTGAGGGTGTCTTCGTCATCCCTTGTGTTCTAGTATGAATGTTTAGGTGACGTAGGCCTGCCAGAAGTGATACGCTTGAATGTGTGAACGAGATGAGTCTCAAATGATTGATTGACTTGTGAATCTGCATCTTTGCATCTTGGAACTTGCATTGCATTATGTTTTGACAAGAGCCATGCTTTGGCACATGGTATAAAGTTTTGTGAAATGAGCTGTGGTGTGTTACAGGGTATAAAGACAAGCTGTAACCACTACAGGGTATAAAGTGAGTTGTAATGTGACACAGGGTATAAAGACAAGCTGTGGAACATTACAGGGTATAAAGTTCAGCTATGACGCTGATTGAATTCAAGCCTATGCTGATTCTTCAACGACTGCAATAAACGTAAATGATAGTTCCCGAAAACTGCATGTGGACGCGCCAGACGTGTATAAATTTGAGAACAATCCGATTCAAGAATAAGTTCACGATATAGTGGCAGGAAATATAGCAATCCGAATACCGCAGCCTGAATCTCTGCCATCAATGGTGTACTTTGAGGCAAACGAAAGGAAATAGCACCCACACAGAAACCAGCATGATCACGCAAAATAGCACCGCCTGTAGCGTAATGCCTCCCAACCGCCTCATCTACATTTAGTTTCAATATACCCAGAGGGGGAGATAACCAGCGAACCACTTGCAGACGCGGGGGCGAATTTGCGGCAACCAAAGAAGATGTTGTGTCGAATAACCCCAGCCGCCAGATTCGTGCCCTCCGTTGCTTTACCCCACATAGAGATGTCATAATGTATTGAAGCCCTGAGGGACACCGAAGAAAAAAGAACCATATCACCATACACTAATGACGCGTAAGCACACCATATATTATGAACGATAGTAGCCGGAACCACAATTTTGAGCACCCCAAATAGAGAGGATAATGTAGAGCGATACCACCAAGATAAGAGATATTGCCAAAGCTTCATCGAGGTCGGGGAAATGCAATGCAACTCCGATGCATAGAACTCCCATATACTTCGAATACACTCACAATACAAAAAAATGATCTACCGTTGCCGAAGCGTGTTTGCTCCTGACTGACCCTTTTTGCACGTACCGTGCATACTTAACCCCAACATCCGTTTGTTTACTTAAACCAATTTGAACTAGCTTGATTCCCTTTACGGCTCAAATAAGAACCACCTTGAACCAAGCTCAGTTCTCCTTACGGTATAAGAAAACAATATCTTTATCAATCAATTTAACAAGTGATATAACCTTATGATGGGTCACATTGAGTGTGAAGTGAACCGATTCAGTAATACCCACTTGCCATAAGGGTGTATTACCATTCCATATAATTTCCAGGCCACCGGTGGAGTCATAATAGTCTCGCTTAAGTACCGGCTTTCTTAGACAAAACTATGTGTACGGTGTTTTTATCACAACTCAATGAGTCATCTATCACGAGTACAAACCGCGTTGATTGATAAGTGTTGGTTAATTCAGTCAACTTAGCCCATCGAATTAACTTGGTTGAACTCGGTCAAACCGGGTCAAGCAAGATTCGGATCCTTATTGGGTAAGTTCCTAACTTTATTTTATTTATTTATTAACATGCATAAACATAAGGCATAAATAAATAAATAAACAAAGAAGGCAGGCAGGAAACAGAAGAAGGCAAGAACGGAAATGAAACGGAACACGGGAGGATGGAGGAGGTGAGGGCGGGAAAAGAAGAAGAAGAAGAACAAGAAGGGTAGGGGAGGAGGAGGAGGAGAGGGGCCGGAAGAAAGGTTAAAGAAGACAATGAAGAACCAAGGAGGAGCAGGAGAGGGACTTGAGGTGCCGGGAAAAGAACGTTAAAATAATAATAATAATTACTTATTATTATTACTATTTTCCTTTAAATAATACAATAATAATTAAATTATCATCATTATTATTATTTTCTTTAAAAGGAGACTTTAAAACAATAATAAACAACAATTTGTTATTATTACTATTTTCCTTAAAAGAAACTTTAAAATAATAAAAGAATCATTATTATTTACCTTATCCAAAATAATAATAATAAACCAAATAAAAACTAAAAGTAAAAAAAATGGGAGAATGGGGCGCGGGTCGGGTTAGGTCAGAACCCGCCCGGCCCATTCTGATTTCAGGATTTTCCTTTCCTTTTTTTTAAATTGAACTGAAATTGGGCCGAAGCCCTTTCACTGAACCGAATAGGGCCAGATTGGAGCAGACAGCCCAACCCACCTGAAACCCCTTTTTTTTTATTTGGAAACTGATTTG
The DNA here is from genome assembly GCA_036186865.1 of Eustoma russellianum. Classification (NCBI taxonomy): domain Eukaryota; kingdom Viridiplantae; phylum Streptophyta; class Magnoliopsida; order Gentianales; family Gentianaceae; genus Eustoma; species Eustoma russellianum. The sequence goes on along the minus strand of AP025044.1, from coordinate 13,915,222 downwards.
GGCCAAAGCCCTCTCCAGAACCGGGTTGAACCCGGAATCAGGCCCAACCCGCCAGACTGACCCGCCAGCGAAGCTCCAGGCTGGAGCAAAAATTCGAAGCTTTTCGCCAGAAAGGGGAGTCGAACTCCCGATCTCTGGCTTCTACTCTTAGGTGCTGACCAGCAAGCCAGCAGGTGTATTGCAGATTAGAGGGGCCTTTTTGTTTTTGAATTCATATTTCTTTAAATTTCCAGGAAATCGGAAACGGAATCGA
>AP025044.1:13877801-13914959 GCA_036186865.1 Eustoma russellianum | reverse complement strand
CATTTTTTTTTTAACTGTTTGTATAAATGGGTGAGTTGCAGCAGCCATTACTCTGATGAATGATATGAGAATTGCTTCTTTCCTTTGTTCCGTTTTCTCTCTAGATTTTAGCATTTAAATCCTTCGGTATTGAGTTTTTGATTGATTAAGACAAATTTTACGTGGTATCAGAGCTTTGGTTGTCTTGATTCGCAATACAAGTTGTTCTTTCTCTCTTGTTGAATTCCTGCAGATACATATGGCGAATAATATGCAAAATGGTGCTCAAGCACCAGAGAATCTAATTACCAATGCTTACTATCTTCATCCGAATGACAGTCCAACAATAATTCTTGCTCAGCCTCCTTTGAATTCTCACAATTATCACGCGTGGAGTAAAGTATTTCTATGGCCTTGATTGTGAAAAAAGATAGGTTTTGCATTACATGCACATGTACACGTTATGTGTATTTTAATATCGAAAGTCTTTTCCTTGTATTTCCTTAATTCCTTCACTAACATACTAGCATATCATATCTCTATTATTATGTCATTTATGCAGGTACATCTAGAGCAGAGGGTCTCACTGAAAGAAGACTCTTTATCCCTTGGGACAGCTGTATTTGTTTGCCTACAACTTACCCTCCCCAGACCCTAACGATAGCTTTTGTTGTCGTTGAGATATACTGGATACGGATGATGATGATAATGAAGATAGGTTTTGTTGATGGTACTATCATGTCTCCCAATCCTAATGATCCTCAGCATAATTCCTGGAGGCAAGTTAATTCCATGATTCACTCATGGATTATGAATAGCGTGTCTCCTTCAATAGCTTAAAGCGTGATGTGGTACGATAGCGCTGCAGAGGTGTGGAGTGTTCTGAAGCGACGGTATGGTAGTTGTGATCCTTTTAGGCTTTCTTATTTACTTGAAAACTTCTACAATATAAGATAGGAATCAGATTCTTTTAGTGATTACTTCACTAAACTTAAGGTGGTATGGGAGGAGATGATGGCCGTGAGGCCTATTCCTAGTATTGAGAAATATGTTTGGATAATTTTCAAGGCCATGATTTTAAGTGGTGGATACTTAAAAATGTCACATATAATGTTATAATGATTAAAAGTTGAAAAGTGAAGAAAAATGACATCGATCTCTCAGGTTGTTGCACTTCGATCGGTCGATGTACTTCGATCCCTCACATCGATCGATCCATGTAAGGCAGAGAAAAACCAAGACCTTACTGTGAGACATCGATCTCTAAACCTGAGACACATCGATCGATCGATATACATCAAACCCTCACTTCGATCAATCGATGTAGGTCAGAGACAAACGCTGAAACTCACTGTGAGACATCGATCTCTGAAGCTGAGGCACTTCGATCGATCGATTTCTAGGATTTTTAAAAATATTTTTTTAAAACATGATAAAATGGTTGTTTTCATTTGTACATGATTTATATATGTTCATTATGTGGTTTTTATGTGATTTTGATGATTATAAATGTATTGTGACTAATGTGCCTGGGGAGTTTCCACAACTCACAAAAAAGGACAAAATTGTGAGTTTTATAGGAACATGACATGGTGAAAATATTTCAAGGACACATTCATATCTTATTTATCATTACAAAGGTGTTATTATATTTATTTCTGACCATCAGGGTCATTGTTTGAATTTTCTCTCACCAGGGGTATTTTGGTCATTTTATCCCTGAGGGTAGTTTCAGTATTTTTACTCAAGAAATCTCTTGAGTATATTATTATCTTCATTCTGAAGCTCATTTATGATTATCTTGAATATTATTTGGTGATTTTCTATTATTTCATTCAATTGATGATATTATCGACAGTAGCAGGATATGTGACGAGTTGTGATGTCACATTCTATTTTTTTCTTGAAGACCTTATATATATTATTGGAAAGTGTTAATCATCATTTTTCAGAGAATTTGAAGGTGTTCTTGAAGAGGAATTCATCACAACATATAACGAGAAATTATGGGAATTTCGATATTATATGTTGACATAATCTTGTTAACTATTATTTGTTGATTTCTTCTTCAAAAATCTGAGTTGATATATATATATATATATATATATATATATATATATATATATATATATATATATATATATATCGCGCGGCAGCCGCCGCCGTATAGCCTCTGCCGATCACAAGCATCATTCCGACATTGCTTTATTTATTTCTGCTAATACATTTTCTTCATCTGCATTGGTGAATTCGTTGCAATTTAAACCATAGTCTTCGATCGCTTACCGCATGAAACTAGCGCCGCCGTCTTTTGCGGCGGTTGTGGCATGCGGTTCTTCTTCGCAAAACATCAACATTTCTCCAAAGACAGTCTCTCGATACAAAGGTATCCCCCTAATCTCCTTCTTAGATTCCGAAATTGATGCCCTTGCTGTCCCTTTCAAATATTCATTGGTGGGTGCATTCTGGTATGGTTGACCTCCTTTGAAGGTCGTACGAGATGTTTTTGAAAAGATAGGATTTCATCACGATCTCCGCATTACCCTAATCGATCAAACGCATATACTGCTGAATTTCCATAATGAGGCTAATTATTTGTGTTGTTTCTATCGTCGCTCCTGGCATATCTCAGGTTGTCATATGCGTATTACGAAATGGACAGTGGATTTCGATCCTACCACTGATGTTCCTATAGTTCCGATTTGGATTGCATTACCAGGCCTCACTATTCATCTTCATCGTAAAGAGGCACTTTTTGAAATAGTTCGGCCAACTGGATCCCCTCTTAAGCTTGATGTCGCCACCTCTGAAGGACTTCGCCCGTCGGTGGCTAGGGTCTGTGTGGAAGTTGATGTTTCTCAAGACTTGCCTCAAAAAAACTATCTACAGGCTAAAAATCGTTTCATTTTTCAGTATGTCGTATATGAGGATTTGCCTTTATTTTGTACCTCATGTAGGCGTTTAGGACATGCAGCGACTTCATGCCCTCCGGCAAAAACTTCATCGGTACCGCCGCCTCCGTCTCCACCGCCTCTCCGTCGTCCAACCCAACGCTGGACGCCTATTAAAACTAAAAAATCTGCGCCTGCTGCCACAGTTACGGAGGCTCAGCCACCGGCTGATCCGGTGTCACCCCACAGTTTGAACACTCTTCAAGATAATAATCAGGAAAATATTGGCGATGAGGCTGTTTCTGCACCATTCCATAATATTTCGGATATTGGCGATTTGGGACATACTTCAGATAATGATCTCCCACCAGCAGAGCCTCCCTTTGATATTCCGACAGTCCCGGATGAAGTTGTCCGTCGCATGCAATTCATACCTCCTACACCGGACACGGACATACTTATCTCACGCTTACAGGACTCCACGGACTCAGCAGAATTTATTCCAGTTGTTCCTCGTAGAAAGCGTCGAACAAGAAAGGATCTCCCTCCTCTGCCGCCATCTATGATTCTTACGCGCAGTGCTTCTTACGCCATTCAGGAAAGTGATACTACTCTTTCTCAATGAATATTATGATATAGAATATTAGGGCATACGTACCTCTCTGACTAGAATACATCAGTTAATACGTGATCATCGTTTAAATTTACTTGCTTTGATAGAGCCAAAACATTCATCTTCTAATATTTCTCGTTATGCTTTAAACTTTAGATTTACGGAACATTTTTCTTCACAATCTGAACGCATTTGGTTTTTCTGGCGTGAGTCAGATTTTCAGTTGGTGACGGTGCAAGATGACGACCAAGTGATTCATTTTACGCTGCTCTTTCGTCCACATCAGTATTCGTTTGTGTTCTCTGTGGTTTATGGCAAGCATACGATTTTACAACGACGAACCTTGTGGCATGCTTTGAATACATTCTCGGAAACATCTATATTGCCTTGAATAGTTGCAGGGGATTTTAATACCTTTCGCTCATTGTCGGATCATGAAGGTCATTTGAATCTATCACTCTCGGCATTACAGGATTTTAATGACTGTATTGAGACATGTAGTTTGATGACACCACAATTTTAGGGATCAAAGTTTACTTGGATAGATGGCAGGGGACTTGGCAGAGTACGTCGGCGATTGGACTGGTTATTTATTAACTCTGCTTTCCATGATAAATTCGAAGATTTACAACTTACTCATCTATCTCGCGCTACTTCGGATCATGCACCTATGTTGTTTCTATGTCGCATATGCCAGTCCGACCATCGACGTTCTTTTTGTTTTCTAGACTCTTGGTTGCTCCACCCGGATTTTCATACTTATGCCCAAAATGCTTGGGCATCTTATTCTACCACGGGTGGCATGTATGTCTTCTACTCCAAGTTATTCCGTTTCAAGGACATCCAGCGGTGGAACAAGAATATTTTTGGTAATATATTTTCTAATGTTCAGATGGCAGAATCCAATTTATCACGTGCTGAAAATGTTTGGGACGCATCTCCTACTGAGGCGAACAGGATTGAGTATCATAAGGCAAAGACTGAATATCTTCAAGCATCCTCCTACGAACTGAGTTTTTGGAAACAAAAGTCTCGCATACGATGGCTAAGAGAGGGAGACGCAAATACAAAATACTTCCATTCGATCGTCAAAGACAAACGGTTGCAGTTACGAATTCAACAAATACACACACAAACAGGCCGCTTATGTTTTACACCGGACGAATTTATGTCGGAAGCGGTAACCTTTTACACATCTTTATTTGATCGTGAGCAAACTCAAAATTACGATGCTATTCTTTGTCATATTCCACGGGTGGTTACTTCGGAGGATAACATTTTATTAACTCAAATACCCATGGAACCGGAAATTAAAGCAACAGTTTGGCATCTAGATTCTGCTAGCGCAGCAGGCCCAGATGGTTTTCATGGTCATTTTTACCGATCCTGTTGGTCCATTATTCATACTGACGTAGTAAAAGCAGTGCAGGAATTTTTCCTGGGCATTCCTCAACCAACGGTGATGGCAAATGCGCTCATTACGCTGATTCCAAAAAAACATTCTCCTGCTACCTTCAGTGATTTTAGGCCAATATGTTTAACGAATTTTCTTAGCAAAGTTTGCACCAGAATTATTGCTAGTCGTTTGAGTGCATTGCTCCCACGCTTAATATCTCTGGAACAAACGGGCTTCCTGCCCGGCTCAGATATTTCCTCCCAAGTACTTATGGCTCGTGAGATGATACATATGCTGGATAAAGGTGGTTCACAGGTATGCCTAAAGCTAGATATGATGAAAGCATTCGATAGATTCAGTTGGGAATACTTGGAGCTTTTACTGCGAACTTTTGGTTTCTCTGATTTTTTTCATTCGTATTATCCTGAACCACCTGCGAGCTACCACTTTAGCAGTCTTAATTAATGGTCAACCTTCATCAACTTTTCGGCCATTTAGAGGGGTGAAGCAGGGAGATCCTTTATCACCATTACTTTTTATACTCTCTTCTGAGGGATTTAGCAGGGGATTGAAAGCATTAACGGCTGCTGGACGTTTGCAACCATTTCGCTTGGAGCGAACTCCATTTAGCATAACACACTTGGCCTATGCCGATGACTTGTTAGTATTTTTGCGGGGAACGCTGTAAAACTTACGGCATTTTCACACCTTCCTCACACAATATGAAACTGCTTCTGGACAAAAAGTTAACTTTCAAAAAAGCAGTATGATCCCTTCTACAAATACATCTCCATGGCAGCGGCACAATTTTGAGATGATAATCAACATGAGATGTTCATCATTACCTTTTAAATATCTTGGCTCTTATTTGCATAAAGGTATTCCCCGTGCCAGGTACTGTGTTCCTTTATTGCAGCATATTGATGACAAACTTCAAGGATGGCACTCTCGATTACTTTCCGCTGCGGGACTTTTAGTTCTGTTACGCTCTGTCATAGCAGCATTACCGCTACATCTCTTGGTGTCAGGTGGATTACCTAAATCAGTTATCAAAGTCATTAATCGCAAAATGGCACGTTTTTATTGGGGCACTCGACATCACTGGGTATCATGGCATACTATTTGCACGCCTCAAGAAGGAGGAGGTTTGGGGATTCAAGACTTAAACATGTTACAGAAAGCTTATCACTGCCGAATTTGGTGGTCGTATCAACAAAATTCTACGCTTTGGAGTACATATATGCACGCCAAATATGGTCACCGCAGAGACTATTTGCCTCGTTTACCTGATTCACCTATCTAGAAAATAATTTGCAGGATACATCCTTTCTGCCTTTCTCAAACTACGGGTCAAGGTACACACGCCAACAGGTGAATTTTCTTTACGTAGTGCTTATGAAAATAGTCGCACACCACATCCGCACCTACTATCAGCAAAATTCATTTGTTGTAAACAGCATTCCCCAGTTATTCAGATATTCTTATGGCGACTATTTCATTATGCGATACCAATGGAGGATTATATTGGCAAGTATATTACATCTCACCCTACCGCTTCGGCAATGGTAGATCATGTTTTTCTTCAATGTTCACATGTGCGGCCTCCATGGCACTACTATGCTGGGGAATTGCACTGTCCGACACCATCATCGTTGCGGTTGCGGCAGTATATTCTCGCTTGGTGGTATCGTTCATCTTTTTTGTCATTTCTTGGGGTATTCAAAGTTATAATTCCAGCGATTATACTGCATAACATCTGGCGCGCCTACACCTCATTAGTCTATGGAGACCAAACTAGCATTACACTCACATCCCTTCGAGCATCAATACGCTATGATCTTATCATTTGGTGCAAAAAAATAGCGGGAACTAAAATAGCCGCTGATGCTAGGCGGTTATTCTCTTGGTTACTGTCTCTGCTGGTCCCGCAACCATGCCTGATTCGTTGGCTAACACCACCGCCAGGCCGATTTAAATTGAACATAGATGCGGCAGTTGGCCGACAGTATGCAGCAGGGGGAGCTATATTGCGTAATCATATGGGCTCTTGTGTGGGAGAAATTTCATTCAGGCTACCGGCAGGTACACAACTACATGCGGAAATTCAGGCTGCATTATTTGGACTGTTATATTTTCTTCCACTACATCGTGTCATCATATTAGAATCTGACTGTAGCCAGATGATATCTTGTTTGGCCCGTCCGCAGCTAGTACATGGGAATTATTATCTTCGCATGCTTCACACTCTGGTTCATCTCCACCGACTCGACTATCATCATATTTATCGAGAAGCAAATATGGCAGCACATTATTTAGCTCAACAGGCCATGTTGAATCCTATCACACAATACTATTCATCTCGTACTCTCCCTTCATTGGTATGCGCATTCGTCTCCTTGGATCTCTCCTCCATTCAACTGCATGTCCCTTGATATTCTCAGGTCTTCCACATGGATTGGCGTATTCTCATTCTTAGGATACAGGCAGGCTCGGTATGCGTTGCTATCTTTTGGCCTTACATTTTCTCTACTACATGATCAATAATGTTTTGCTCTGTTTGCTTGCCTGTACATGGTATCGATTGGCTACGCTAATGGCGAGACTTCTCACGGTACTACAATGTTCTTCTCATGCGTTCGCGGACTATGCGGCTATGCCTCACTTGACGCATCAAATCATCGCGATGTCGCCTTGGCATAAACTTAGCCAAGGCGACCCCGGTATGTGCTTGGTTTCTCAGTTCTATTTTCTGTTCATTATCGCTATCATCGGTATAACTTCTTCCTGGCAATTTTCCGAGGTATGGCTGTTCCGGAAGACGCCCCGTCCAGCTTGCCACAACACACTATGGGGAATGCGGTTCACATCAACTTCTGCTCCAACCATTGCTTTGTACTCAAATTTAAACTCATTTCATATCAATGAAAGTCGTATAAATTTGTACTTTCCTTCGCTAAGGTTTTATACACAAGGGTAGTTTTACTTAGCAAGGTTTTAATGCGGCATATCATATACGACTGGAGATATGTCATTATTCGTTCTTTATTTCATTGGTTCTCATACAATGACTTCGTTATAATATGGTTTTCCTCCACCATAAGTGAGGTTTATTATCAATAAAAGGTTTCGTTTCAAAAACAAAAATATATATATATATATATATATTTTTAATCAAAATGTAAATTTATTACGAGGTAAGTCCTCACTTAAGGTGGAGGGAAACCCTTATACAATAGAGTCATCGTAAGTGAAAAGATAATGTAAAAAAGTAAGGATTGCCATTCTCCAATTATATATGATATGCCGCATTAAAACCTTGCCAAGTAAAACCACCCTTGTGGATAAAACCTTGGCGAAGGAAAAAGCGTACATATTTATACAATTGGAGCGATTGTGCATGGCAAAGTAAAATCTAAGCATGAGTATGAATGGAAAGCATGATGTGGACGCTCTTGCTCGATGATTGTAGTTTGCGTATGTTGACATCGTTGCTGCTGACGGATCCAAAGCCCTCGGTACCATATTAGCAATGCCATCACAGCCTATGGAACATGCATGTAAGAACCATACGTTAAAGACATAATTATGAATCTGAAAGCCACCAAGTCTTGTGCGTATATGGAACGTACCGACGTTGTCTGCACTCCACTGGAGCACAAACAACAGAGAATGCAAGATTGGCAATATATGCATAGCCCAGTGTCTCCACCAACATTGAATCCATGTGGTCAACCATTTGATCATATAGAACCATAAAGTTATGCGACTTAGCAAATGTAGGGCTTTAATATGATCCCCTTAAAGTGCGGCAATCATATCATCGCCACTATATTAGTTATAATCGTGAAGGGCATGTATGTGTTGGAGGTAATCATTGACCGGCCCAAAGGAAGGTGTGATTGTCGAAAACACATATGAGCATGGTAGTTGTTACATCCCGGTTTTTCTTTAAAAAAATTGTTAATTAAATTAAAAAAATGTGAGATAATATATTTTTTTTAAAAAAAAACACCTTTCAAGTTACCCCACATTTAATACCCTTCAATGCTAACCTATCCTAATTAACTAAGGGGGGATGAACCTCTCACTTATCCTAAATATATACAAATAAAAAGGCCAAAAGGCCAAGCATTAAAAAAACAAGGCTGCCGTGAGTAGGCAAAAAGAGAAAAGAAATGGAGTGCTGAGAAGAAAAAGTGAGGAAAAGAAAAGAGAAGAAAAAGAAATAAAAGAAAGAGGAAGAAGGGAGGATGGGTGTGAAGGTCAACACCACCACTAGCACCACCACAACCACCACAACACCACCATTAGCTTTAGACTACAATCAAGAGGTAGGTGTCCTCTCTCTTTTTGGGTCAATTTCATATATGTGGTTGTTTGCTATATGTTTATAGTTTATTGTATTAGTTATAATATAAATTGATATATGTTTTGTGTTATGCTTTAGTTGTTTATATTGTTGCATTAACATGTTATGCATATGCTCTTTTGTTTATCTTTGTTTTCGGCAGTGGGAGGTTTTTTTTAAAAAAATGTTTAAAAGTATATGTTATGCATGAGAATCGTATAAATCGGATTTAGGAAAGTTTGGTATATTACACAATGTTATCATTGGAGTTATGTAAAAAAAATAATAAGAACGGAAAAACAATGATGATATGTTCGGCTGTTTTTTTATATATATGATAGTAAGTTTAGAATTTAAGTATTAGTTTTGTATTCAAAATGATAATAGAGTGGAGATTGGGGAAATGTAGTTATTTGGGGCCGAAGAAGATAAAGAGAGGGGAAAAATTGTTCTTCTTTAAAGACAAGTTTCGGTTAAAAAAAAGAAGGCGACAACAAAATGTTCAAGATTAAAATAATAATAAAACAATTACAATATCTTATTTAAAGGGAAATTAAATAATATAACATATTCAGATTATTTTTACATAAAAAAAAAGAAGGTGGGACTTTCGGCCATTTAAGGAAATATTACATGATTATATATAAACATAATTAGTTGTCCCATATTTGTGAATAATTTTGGTAAACCCAATTAAGTATCTTCACCAATAAATAAATAAATGAATACATAAGGAGAAGATAATAGATAAGAGAGGAGTATTGTTAGGAAAATTGAGAAGAAGTGTGGAAAGTAGTGAAGAAAAGAGGAAAAGAAAAGAATGTGTTAAGTAGGTTTGGAAAATAATTATTGATATATGATGTGTGGGAGTATGCATACATGTATATATGCACGTGTATGGGCGCGGGCATATATATGAGTATGGATGCACCGGATTACGTATGATTATGCATTTGCATTCATGGCACGAGCATTGCATTGACCTATGTGCCGTGTGGCCCTATGAGGCGTGTTGCCCTACGAGGCGTGTGGCCCTATGAGGCGTGTGGCCCTACGAGGCGTGTTGCCCTATGAGGCGTGTGGCCCTACGAGGCGTGTGGCCCTAAGTGGCGTGTTGCCCAATGAGGCGTGTGGCCCTATGAGGCGTGTGGCCCGACGGGACGTGTGGCCTGACGAGGCGTGTGGTAGGATCACCTCGAGGTTCATGCATTGCACGGTAGAGAGACAGGCATTTGTATGTGGAGATGTCGTTGCGTGTGACACAAGCATGCATCATGACATCGCATAATTGTTGTGTTGTGCTTATATTTATTTACTTAGTTATTCATGTCTATACATGTGCTACGTGCTATTTGTTGCCATATATGAAATTGTTCGGAAGGAGGTGGAAACCTACTGGGTGATATTTCTATATCACTCACCCCTTTATTTTTTCCCCAGGCGAGCAGGGGTACGACTACATATACATAGAAGACAAAGCTGAGTTCGGATGGTAGGGTAGTTAGAGCCAGAAGATGTTTACTTTGGCAATTTTATTTCTTTTACGTTGCGATGTAATAGTAAACTTGGGCTTGGTACTTATCTGATGTAGATTTGGGATGTTGTAATAAAATGAACGTTTATTTTATTTATTTCGTTTCCGTTGAGAAATTTTGTACATCACTGTTGACGTGTAAGAGAATTGAACGACGCTTTGTAGTTCTCGTAGTAGACTACGGCGGGTGCACCGTTTCCGATACTGGTGTTAGGAGCGGGGCGCTACAGGTGGTATCAGAGCCGAGGCTCCAGATCCGCCTCAGAAATGCAGGATTAAATAGATCACTTAGACATAAGCTCTGATCTTTTCCTTAAAGTGACGATTACCTCTAATGAACAAAGTAGACTTAAGAGATGATCTTAGAGTTAAGTCATGATCGGGTTAAGGGGTGTGAGAGCGTTAGTTCGTTTTTCTTTATTTGTTTACCATTTTACCCCTAAGTCACAATCTTAGACATAAGTAATGATTTGAACATAAGCGATGATCATAAACATAGGTACTGTTCGCACCTATATGCGATGATCCTGAACTTAAGTCACAATCTAAAACGTAAGTAATGATTCCGATCAAGAGTTTACCTTGGCATAAGTACTAAAGGTAGTCATAAGCGTTGATTATACACTAAGCATGGTTTTAGAAATAAGACATGATCTTAGACTTAAGAAATGAGGATACTAAGAACCATCCTAAAAGTAAGTTATGACCTTAGACTTAAGGAGACGATCAATTACGAAACACGTATACCTAGGATATCCCATACAATTCTACTTTATCTAAGTTGATCATAACTCTTTAAGCCGTGATCTTATTAACCCTAGTTGAATACAATAAAATTAATTTGAATGAATTAAAATGTTAACCAGAACACCCTACTGCGAACGCTAGTGACATATAAATTGGTCAGACAGTCACTCGGACTGCTTCACCGCAACATTAATATGTGACTCGGTACCATTAGAGTAAAGTAAAATGACCCCATAGCCGTACTTGGATGGTAGCATAAGAGCAGACTTAGGTTTAAGTTGAGACAATAGCTACTAAGAAATGAATTCTTATAGTATGATAGATACTAAGAGATGATTTATAGAGAAATGATAGAAACTAGGTAACGATTCATAAGCATTATAATCAGTAGCGTTTAGTAAGAGAATCATATGAAGGAATTTATAGTCTAGGATTAAGATGTCGAAATTTATGGTTATTAAGCAGGACGAAGGTATTAGTTTTACTAGAGATATTGATCGGTAGCAGAAAGCGTGAATCGGCTATTACAATGTACATGGGAATAATGAATCTGTACAACCTTTCATTAAGTGTTGATTTATAGAACGTTGAGTTACTTGACTTGAATTTAATAGGCTTGCATTAAAGTAGAGCGGGCATGGACAAGTAGTGGTTCAAATAACCAAGTAACGAGGTACCGTAAATCAGTTTGGCGCGCGGAAGCATGGTGAATTAGAATTTCTTAAGTCAATTAATAGTCAGTGTGGCATATTAGAGTTGGACAACTTAGGTGAAAGATTTATAAGAAATGGTACATAGGTGGATTTTCACTAACATTAAGGGGTGACATAGAAAAATATACGAAGTATTGAACTATTATTTTTTTTAAAAAAAAACGTTTTCGTATAAGCACATACATCAAGACATATTTTATACTCCAAAGGTATTGCAATGATTTTTGCTACTAAACATTTCGACTAGTTCCAATTGTTAGTATATTACTTTACAAGGCTATATTCCTCTCCGAATTTGTATATCAACATAATGAAATTCCAACTACTCAGGCATCTCTGGAAGATAGATGTATTTTTAAACATCCATTGTTGTACCCCGACAACCGTGTTCTTGGAACTATGAACAAGTGACGGAATGAAAGCGATAATTTCTTTAAGCGCGTGATACTCAAGCTAGCTTAACCCGCCTTTACTTAAGTACTCCGAAGATGATACTAAATAATAAGATAAGGGGATTCCAATAAAGGTGATACACGAGGAATATAGTTATATGAACAATACATACCAATATATATATAGGTATGCGCGCGCTATGCGTAGGAAATGTATATGTACCTATATGCGTGTATATAGGAAAACATGGGTTTATATATATATGTACAACATAAACGCATATGGGCGCATGTATGTATTTCCATGAACACGTACACACACACACATATATATATAAAAAGATACATATGTATACGTGTATAAGTACATATAGGCGTGTATACATGTGTATATGTGGATACATGTACACTAATATATGTTTTAGGTGACATGCACATGGTACATCCTATTATATATAAATATATATTCTAACCTTGGAATGCAATAAATAAAACCATACACCACACGAATTAAAGAAAATACAAGCGAACATCACGAGGTATGTAACATCCCTTGTGAAAACGGCCAAGGGCCATTGATCACCCTTGAAGTAAACTAGTTCTTATACAAACATAAAAGCAAAGATTAAAATCAAAATTTAATGAAATAAATAACATTGTAAATTATATAGATGTGGGGTAGGATAAATGTGAAATGACCAAAATACCCCCCAAGGCACCCCTAAAATTTCGGCCAAGGCATGAAAGCCTCTAGAACCCTCTCCATAATTCTATTTCATGATTTATAATTAAAATATCAAAATTATTTGAAATTAAACAATAAAATAAAGAAAAGAGGGGCTAGGGTGTAAGAAAAAGAAGGCCTAGATTCCTTCTTTCCCTCCATGCATTCGGCCACCCCCCCCTCTCTCACACCTCTAGCTCTTTTTATTCTCAAGACAACCTCATTTTCATTTGGTCTTGAACAATCCTCCAAGTAAACTCCTACTACACATTTAAGAAAGCTCTCCACCCTCCTTTTCACCCTCTACATTCGGCCACACCAAGAACAAGAGGCACAACTCCATCTTCTTCTTCAAGCTCAAGAATCCTCTAGGTAAGACTCATTTCAAAGTTCTTAAGTGGATTTTTCATACAAAATAGTGAAGCTCACATGGGTATTATTTCTCTCTTCAAACCGTGGCCTCCATGCTCAAGGGGTGAAGATCTTCAACACTCTTAGGTGAAGCTAACTAGCTACACTTGAAGCTCCATTCCAAGACAACTTTGGTAAGATGTTCTAGCCTCAACTAAGATTCTATTTTCACTATTTAAGGGAGACTAACCTCTTCCTTCCTCTTCCTCCAAAACGTGTGCTCAAGGGAGTAGGAGGAGAAGGATTCCAACTCAACTTACTCCAAAACCAAGCAAAGGCAAAAACTTTGGCTTGAAGAGGCAAGTATACACTAATCTCTCATGATTTACCTAAAGGATTAGTGTCTTGAATGGTTAAAGTATTCAAAGATGTGATCTTTAGTGGTACCCTTTAAGTTTAAGATTGTATCTTAGCTATCTCTCAAGAATAATGTCTTGCATGTGGGTTATTGTGTCTAAGATGATGTTATTTCCTACATGCAATATGGTTTGAGGCTGATTTAGAGTAATACAAGGATAGTCTAAGTAGGCCTAGACAAGATTAACTCTTGGATGCAATTTTGAAGGTCCTAGGAGTGCATGCATGTGATAGATATGATGATAGCTTGGTTAGATGTCTACAAACTGTTTATTGTGATACAAAGGTGATTTTATAACAAGCATGCAACCTGGAAATTTATGTCACAATGGGTTATAAGTGTTAATCAATGACCTAGTGAAAAAGGACAACATGAATGGGTGTATGTGACTTTAACCATGACAAAATATCAAAGTACTGGAACTGGGCAGAATGAGTGACATCTTCAACGACTTTAGAACTGGACTTCCAGACCTTCAATGAATCTAATCTTTGGCACAACGTTAGTCCTATGAGTATAGCACGATTGAGAGTTGGAATTTCGTTAAAATAAGCAAAGGATTATTTTTAAGAAATTTTACGGTAAAACTGCTCCAGTAGGGAATTCTGGAGCAGGGCAGAATTGGTTCCTTGGTTTAACGAATTTAAAAAGGATCTTTTGAACCTTCAATAAATCTGGTCTTTGTCACAGAGCTAGCCCCATGTGTATAGTAGAGTTGAGAGTTGGAATTTTGGAAAAATAAGTTATGGTTAATTCTTAATAAAATAATTGGTAAGATTGCTCAGACTGTAAATTCTGGAACAGGACAGAATGATGTAACGTTTTGCATGACCTGAAAAGAGATCTTGTAGATGTTAAAAAAGGCTAATTTTCGGTGTAATGATACCATTATGTGTTTAGGAAATGTGCAAGTTGGAATTTTGGAAAAAGGAGTTGTGGAAGATTTTTAATAAAATATCCACTAAAGCTGCTCAGACTGGAAAGTCTGAGACTGGCAGAACAGAACATCATTTTTGTTCTATCCGAAAAAGGACCTTGTGAATAACCAATAAAGCTGGTTTTTGGCATGATAGTACCTCTAGGAGTCTAGAAGACATGCCAGTTGGAATTTCAGTAAAACAAGTTCTAGATTATTTTTAATGAATTAATTGGTAAAACTGCTCAACAGGAATTACTGGAAACACCTTTAAATTTGCAACGACTTTCCATGCTTAGAAAAGGGACTTAGAGACATGCAAATGAGCTAAATTTCGGTAGGACACTAGTCCCACGTGTTTATGACGTATACGAGTTGGAATTTCTGGAAACGGAATTACGGAATTGCCACAATTAAATTTTTAGTAACGTTGGTCAGCCCAGTCCCAGCACTTATAATAACTCGTAAAGTAAGTAAGTAAACCTTTTTGGTTATTTAAATTAAATTCCCATTTCTACGACTAGTATCTATGATTTCACCTAACGTACTTGTGACGAAAGAGGCGTGGAAATGGACCAAAATGGTTAGCCTAACCGTCCTATGTAAATGAAGTACAAAATATGAAAATATTCATCCAAACCCATGTACGTTGACATGTTATAAGGAATGCATATGATCATTTATGTCATGGCTTGCATTTCATATCACGGCATGTATCATGCATGATCATGAACCTGATTTTCATGGATTTTATGATGCAAGCAAGTTTTACAAGTGATTATCTTTTCGTTATGCATGAAAAGTTTTTACGGTCCCATATTTTAAAGAAAGCTTCATGAATTCCTTGCCGGCTAAGCATGCGACTAACCCGACTCCAGACCCGGGGTTAATTGGTCTGATGACATGATATCTGTTCTGGACCCGTTCAGATCCGGGGTTAATTGATCTGATATCTGTTCTGGACCCGTTCAGATCCGGGGTTAATTGATCTGATATCTGTTCTGGACCCGTTCAGATCCGGGGTTAATTGATCTGATATCTGTTCTGGACCCGCTCAGATCCGGGGTTAATTGATCTGACACTCTGTTTTTATGACATGACATTTTATGGGACCATACCGATGTTTTGACACGACATGACATGACATCATGCATTGCATCTTGCATAACTCACGATTATGAGGACATGCCACATGTTACAGTTAATAAGTTACTATTGGTATAGCATTACTTAGAAACATGCTTAAGCCGAACGCCAAGTAAGTTCAGGATACAAAAATCAGGAATGGTATAATTTTCCCTAATAACATGCTTAAGACGAACGTCAAGTAAGTACATGATCCAGGAGCAGGTATGAACTATGATTACTTGAGGTTTTGGGGTAATACATTCATGTTATGACTCTTTATGTATTTCATCGACATGACATGACAATTGCATAACTCATGATCACGTTAATATGGGGTATGATACAGCTAAGGACTTAATAAGTCGATAGTGGTTAACGCTGTCTAGAATTATGCTTAATCCATACCGTCAGTTAACTTCAGAACTTAAATCAGGTATGAGTTGCTATCCTAAGGTTTATATTGTTACATTCATGCCCTAATTCTTTATGTATTTCATGGTCGTTTATTGTATCCTTGCTGGGTGATTTTTATCACTCACACCTTATTTTTCCCCCCAGATAATGCCAAGATAGAGTGGATTGAAGATGAGTCGAGGGTTCCGTATCCGTAGGCGTGAAGACATGAAGGGAGACGAACTTAAGGACTTTTGTGCTACTCAGATGATTGTACTATGACTATGTTGGTACTCTGTGGGATGTGACTTTGATGTTTTGTGTGTGACTGCTACTTTTGGGGACGTAGTTATTTCGTGACGCATGTTTAATTTGGAAAGTTTTAATTCTGCCTAAATTTTACTGTCATGTTAATTATTAACATAGGAATCCATGGCTTATTATGGATTTTCGTATGTTACGCATGACGCTTTGTACTCTCCTTAGTGAAGTACGGCGGGTGCACCGTATCCGGACGAGGCCGGGTGCGGGGCGCTACAGGTGGTATCAGAGCCCAGGCTCTAGATTACGGGCAGAACGCAAGACTAAGTTATGATCTTAGCAATCTAAGTTTGATCGTAGACCTAAGTCATGATCTTAGATGAGTGGCGACCTTAGAATAGGACCACTTAGACCGGGTTTAGGATATGATTTAATAACTAACCCTAAACTATGAAAGCTAAGTCTATGACATAAGATGTGTCCTTTTATCTCCTTTACTTAAGAGTTTTCGATTTTGGTCCTTAGTCAAATTCAATTGATTTTAATTCTGATATTCTAAATAGACATTAAAACCATAAGTGCAGATGGCATCACAGACTAACGAACAAGCATTGTCACTTTCACCCCCGGGCAGCGCTGGGTTTTATTACCGGCAGCTAGTAAGAGCACATATCCCAGAATTTGGCGGAGAATCTAGTCCCGAGGAAGCGGAAAAATGGCTTGATGAAGTCGAAAGTACCTTCTTGCTGATACAAGTACCTGAGAAGGTAAAGACACTAATTGTCCGGCCATTTTTGATTGGCAAGGCCAGCCTGTGGTGGAGAACTTGTATCCAGCCATTGCCCCGACCGGTGACTTGGGCAAGGTTTCTAGAGGAGTTTTGTGAGTTTTTCCTCTCTACAGAACTAATCATGACGAGGGTTGAGGAATTTGACACCTTGAGACAAGAACCAGGTATCACTGTCTCAGAGTATGCTAGTCGGTTCACTACATTGGGCCGCTATGTTCCCTTGATCATGGAAGACGGAGAGCTTAAGGTAATCAGATTCATGCGAGGTCTAGACTTTCGGATTAAGATTCGGCTAGCGAATGCATATTCTAGCACTTTCGAGGAATTACTGGAGGACTGCTACAGAGCGGAACGCGATATTAAACTAATGGAAGGACGAAATAAAGGACTTAAGAAACGAAACAGGAAGTGGCGACCGTTTCCCCGGAGGGATAATAAAGAGATAACCAAGAACGCTAACCTGGATGAAAGAGTGCCTGATTCAGCAGCGCCTGAAACCTCAAATCGTAACAGGTACTCCGGACTGCTTAATTTAAATCTGAATTACCTATGTTTTATTATGTCCTTTAGCCAAGGTATAAACGGTCATTGGAGCAATGCGATAAAGTAACCCAACTAAAGTGTAAAAACTAGAATAAGCTATCAAATTGTTCTTAACGGTTGGGTTACTACTATAATAGTCGGAGCTCAACAAGGTTTCCATGGAAGATAACTACCAGTTGCCTAGGATCAATGATTTGTTTGACCACTTCGGGAAACCCAAGTGTTAACAAAACCAAATTGCAAACCGACTATTTCCAACGAGAGAAACCAAGCTCGAGGAAGAACATGGAATGTGTGCAAGGCGAATCATAGACATCCTCAAAACCAATAGGATTGACAAACGTCCTGACATGTTACAGACTTTATGAGTCCGACATCTTAAGAACAATCCAGTAAGATGGTTAAATTCCTTCCATGACTATTATAAGTCGGGATTATCTAACCCACTCTAGCAATAACAATATGAGGTGACGAAATCTTGCATAGCATAATAGTTTATGAGGACAAAGCAAACGAGACTACTCTTGTGATTGGGAAAAGAAAACATAAATTCTGTAAGGAACAAGAACACCACGAAACGACACAAATTCCCAGGAAGGACTTCCACCCTAGGTTCGATTATTACGGGATTGGAGTGTCGACGAAATGGATGAGTCAAGTAGGACTTAGCGAGAGATTGGGGTTTCACCATTCTATAAGAGTACAATCCCAGATTAAGGTACGAGTCATCATATATGTATTTTAGGGAAGAAATTTCTAACACCGATGGAAACGCTTTTATGGCTAACGCATGAATACAGAAGGATGTTTATCGAAGGAAAGCGTATGGTTCACAGTCAGGACTTAAGGACTTCCGTCATGAAAAGAAGGAAACTCCAACAGTACATAATCAGGATAGGTCAATTACATCATACTAACCCTGAAGGAATATAGTTGTCGGAATTTAACTCACTAAGACAAAGGCCAGGCATTTCCATACTCATTCATTACCTTGGGACAGTATGTTCCTTTGATTATAAGAGATGAAAGGTTTAGACTACCAGATCCAAGTAGGTTAAGTTAAATCGTATTCAAGGACCTTTGGTGAATTATTGGAGGGCCGCCATGGAGCGGAATGCGATGTAAGGGGACGAAAAAAAAAATAAAAGAAATGATTTAACAAGCAAACGAAGTAGAAGGTGGAAACCGTAACCATATAAGGCTAGTCTATGCGGATGACAAAGAAACAACTAAGGTATGCCTAATAAGTGTAAGATACCTATGTCCTCTGCTCTACTTCTTATTAACCAAGTAGGAGTGATTATGATAGTTCCTTGGGTTATGATTAGTAGACCACAAGCGAGTAAGGTAAGGTTATTAGTGATAACATTACTAAGTATGACACTGTGTATGGGACGCAGGGTCCTCATCATGATGCGTCACTATTAGCACTTGTATCCGTTTTATTGCACTATGCGGGGAATAGGTCATGACTATGAAAACCATGTCTTAAGAGAACGGGCCACCTAAGGATGATTGAAATGTCATATAGGGAACATAAGTTTCAAAGGAGAACCCACAACTTCTAGTTCGATTCTATGAAATGATCGCAAAAAGGGGGTAAGAGTTAGTACGTAATAAGGAAATCAGCAAGACGGATGAATACGGGACATACCTTATGAAGAGCTTGGTATGTGTACCTTATGGGAATTATCCCGGGTGTCTTTGGAAGCTATTTCGTAAGTAGGATGACCACTATATGATCACTAAAAGGATGTTTATAGAAAAGAGCTAAAGGTTTATACCCCAGAGTTAATGATCGCTGCCTAGTTGTTCATTTTAAAAAGGAAATTAGAAGCCTGCTATGATCATGATTATAGGGAAGGGATAGGTGACAATAACACCTTTCGAGAATTAGAATAAGTTCTGACGAGACCTCTAAGATGAAGGGAACAAAGCAGTTCTGAGAGAACTAAATATACGCTTTATGCGATCTTATTTGCCTAAAGAAGAAGCCATATGGGAAACGGAAGACAACGTGAGGAGACGATGCCTCATCTTTTTGACTAGTTCTGAAGTTTCGAGGACGAAACTTATGTTAAGGGGGGGAGGATGTTGTACCCCGACAACCGTGTACTTGGAACTATGAACAAGTGACGGAATGAAAGCGATAATTTCTTTAAGCGCGTGATACTCAAGCTAGCTTAACCCGCCTTTACTTAAGTACTCCGAAGATGATACTAAATAATAAGATAAGGGGATTCCAATAAAGGTGATACACGAGGAATATAGTTATATGAACAATACATACCAATATATATATAGGTATGCGCGCGCTATGCGTAGGAAATGTATATGTACCTATATGCGTGTATATAGGAAAACATGGGTTTATATATATATGTACAACATAAACGCATATGGGCGCATGTATGTATTGCCATGAACACGTACACACACACACATATATATATAAAAAGATACATATGTATACGTGTATAAGTACATATAGGCGTGTATACATGTGTATATGTGGATACATGTACACTAATATATGTTTTAGGTGACATGCACATGGTACATCCTATTATATATAAATATATATTCTAACCTTGGAATGCAATAAATAAAACCATACACCACACGAATTAAAGAAAATACAAGCGAACATCACGAGGTATGTAACATCCCTTGTGAAAACGGCCAAGGGCCATTGATCACCCTTGAAGTAAACTAGTTCTTATACAAACATAAAAGCAAAGATTAAAATCAAAATTTAATGAAATAAATAACATTGTAAATTATATAGATGTGGGGTAGGATAAATGTGAAATGACCAAAATACCCCCCAAGACACCCCTAAAATTTCGGCCAAGGCATGAAAGCCTCTAGAACCCTCTCCATAATTCTATTTCATGATTTGTAATTAAAATATCAAAATTATTTGAAA
Organism: Eustoma russellianum; assembly: GCA_036186865.1. Taxonomy (NCBI): domain Eukaryota; kingdom Viridiplantae; phylum Streptophyta; class Magnoliopsida; order Gentianales; family Gentianaceae; genus Eustoma; species Eustoma russellianum. The sequence continues at coordinate 13,893,893 of AP025044.1, read as the reverse complement.
TTAAACAATAAAATAAAGAAAAGAGGGGCTAGGGTGTAAGAAAAAGAAGGCCTAGATTCCTTCTTTCCCTCCATGCATTCGGCCACCCCCCCCCCCTCTCTCACACCTCTAGCTCTTTTTATTCTCAAGAAAACCTCATTTTCATTTGGTCTTGAACAATCCTCCAAGTAAACTCCTACTACACATTTAAGAAAGCTCTCCACCCTCCTTTTCACCCTCTACATTCGGCCACACCAAGAACAAGAGGCACAACTCCATCTTCTTCTTCAAGCTCAAGAATCCTCTAGGTAAGACTCATTTCAAAGTTCTTAAGTGGATTTTTCATACAAAATAGTGAAGCTCACATGGGTATTATTTCTCTCTTCAAACCGTGGCCTCCATGCTCAAGGGGTGAAGATCTTCAACACTCTTAGGTGAAGCTAACTAGCTACACTTGAAGCTCCATTCCAAGACAACTTTGGTAAGATGTTCTAGCCTCAACTAAGATTCTATTTTCACTATTTAAGGGAGACTAACCTCTTCCTTCCTCTTCCTCCAAAACGTGTGCTCAAGGGAGTAGGAGGAGAAGGATTCCAACTCAACTTACTCCAAAACCAAGCAAAGGCAAAAACTTTGGCTTGAAGAGGCAAGTATACACTAATCTCTCATGATTTACCTAAAGGATTAGTGTCTTGAATGGTTAAAGTATTCAAAGATGTGATCTTTAGTGGTACCCTTTAAGTTTAAGATTGTATCTTAGCTATCTCTCAAGAATAATGTCTTGCATGTGGGTTATTGTGTCTAAGATGATGTTATTTCCTACATGCAATATGGTTTGAGGCTGATTTAGAGTAATACAAGGATAGTCTAAGTAGGCCTAGACAAGATTAACTCTTGGATGCAATTTTGAAGGTCCTAGGAGTGCATGCATGTGATAGATATGATGATAGCTTGGTTAGATGTCTACAAACTGTTTATTGTGATACAAAGGTGATTTTATAACAAGCATGCAACCTGGAAATTTATGTCACAATGGGTTATAAGTGTTAATCAATGACCTAGTGAAAAAGGACAACATGAATGGGTGTATGTGACTTTAACCATGACAAAATATCAAAGTACTGGAACTGGGCAGAATGAGTGACATCTTCAACGACTTTAGAACTGGACTTCCAAACCTTCAATGAATCTAATCTTTGGCACAACGTTAGTCCTATGAGTATAGCACGATTGAGAGTTGGAATTTCGTTAAAATAAGCAAAGGATTATTTTTAAGAAATTTTACGGTAAACTGCTCCAGTAGGGAATTCTGGAGCAGGGCAGAATTGGTTCCTTGGTTTAACGAATTTAAAAAGGATCTTTTGAACCTTCAATAAATCTGGTCTTTGTCACAGAGCTAGCCCCATGTGTATAGTAGAGTTGAGAGTTGGAATTTTGGAAAAATAAGTTATGGTTAATTCTTAATAAAATAATTGGTAAGACTGCTCAGACTGTAAATTCTGGAACAGGACAGAATGATGTAACGTTTTGCATGACCTGAAAAGAGATCTTGTAGATGTTCAAAAAGGCTAATTTTCGGTGTAATGATACCATTATGTGTTTAGGAAATGTGCAAGTTGGAATTTTGGAAAAAGGAGTTGTGGAAGATTTTTAATAAAATATCCACTAAAGCTGCTCAGACTGGAAAGTCTGAGACTGGCAGAACAGAACATCATTTTTGTTCTATCCGAAAAAGGACCTTGTGAATAACCAATAAAGCTGGTTTTTGGCATGATAGTACCTCTAGGAGTCTAGAAGACATGCCAGTTGGAATTTCAGTAAAACAAGTTCTAGATTATTTTTAATGAATTAATTGGTAAAACTGCTCAACAGGAATTACTGGAAACACCTTTAAATTTGCAACGACTTTCCATGCTTAGAAAAGGGACTTAGAGACATGCAAATGAGCTAAATTTCGGTAGGACACTAGTCCCACGTGTTTATGACGTATACGAGTTGGAATTTCTGGAAACGGAATTACGGAATTGCCACAATTAAATTTTTAGTAACGTTGGTCAGCCCAGTCCCAGCACTTATAATAACTCGTAAAGTAAGTAAGTAAACCTTTTTTGTTATTTAAATTAAATTCCCATTTCTACGACTAGTATCTATGATTTCACCTAACGTACTTGTGACGAAAGAGGCGTGGAAATGGACCAAAATGGTTAGCCTAACCGTCCTATGTAAATGAAGTACAAAATATGGAAATATTCATCCAAACCCATGTACGTTGACATGTTATAAGGAATGCATATGATCATTTATGTCATGGCTTGCATTTCATATCACGGCATGTATCATGCATGATCATGAACCTGATTTTCATGGATTTTATGATGCAAGCAAGTTTTACAAGTGATTATCTTTTCGTTATGCATGAAAAGTTTTTACGGTCCCATATTTTAAAGAAAGCTTCATGAATTCCTTGCCGGCTAAGCATGCGACTAACCCGACTCCAGACCCGGGGTTAATTGGTCTGATGACATGATATCTGTTCTGGACCCGTTCAGATCCGGGGTTAATTGATCTGATATCTGTTCTGGACCCGTTCAGATCCGGGGTTAATTGATCTGATATCTGTTCTGGACCCGTTCAGATCCGGGGTTAATTGATCTGATATCTGTTCTGGACCCGCTCAGATCCGGGGTTAATTGATCTGACACTCTGTTTTTATGACATGACATTTTATGGGACCATACCGATGTTTTGACACGACATGACATGACATCATGCATTGCATCTTGCATAACTCACGATTATGAGGACATGCCACATGTTACAGTTAATAAGTTACTATTGGTATAGCATTACTTAGAAACATGCTTAAGCCGAACGCCAAGTAAGTTCAGGATACAAAAATTAGGAATGGTATAATTTTCCCTAATAACATGCTTAAGACGAACGTCAAGTAAGTACATGATCCAGGAGCAGGTATGAACTATGATTACTTGAGGTTTTGGGGTAATACATTCATGTTATGACTCTTTATGTATTTCATCGACATGACATGACAATTGCATAACTCATGATCACGTTAATATGGGGTATGATACAGCTAAGGACTTAATAAGTCGATAGTGGTTAACGCTGTCTAGAATTATGCTTAATCCATACCGTCAGTTAACTTCAGAACTTAAATCAGGTATGAGTTGCTATCCTAAGGTTTATATTGTTACATTCATGCCCTAATTCTTTATGTATTTCATGGTCGTTTATTGTATCCTTGCTGGGTGATTTTTATCACTCACACCTTATTTTTCCCCCCAGATAATGCCAAGATAGAGTGGATTGAAGATGAGTCGAGGGTTCCGTATCCGTAGGCGTGAAGACATGAAGGGAGACGAACTTAAGGACTTTTGTGCTACTCAGATGATTGTACTATGACTATGTTGGTACTCTGTGGGATGTGACTTTGATGTTTTGTGTGTGACTGCTACTTTTGGGGACGTAGTTATTTCGTGACGCATGTTTAATTTGGAAAGTTTTAATTCTGCCTAAATTTTACTGTCATGTTAATTATTAACATAGGAATCCATGGCTTATTATGGATTTTCGTATGTTACGCATGACGCTTTGTACTCTCCTTAGTGAAGTACGGCGGGTGCACCGTATCCGGACGAGGCCGGGTGCGGGGCGCTACATCCATGTTTTCCAAGAACGATATGTTTACATATTTGTTATATTTCTCAAATTCTCGTTTATGCATATTGGTTTTTGCTAAAATAAATTTATTTGTCAACTATCGACATTGCAAGTATTGTATCATTAAATGCTTTTGAATAGATTTATCTGCCTACGATGAATGTATTTAATTTTGTGATGCGGAAAAATGGTTTCAAATTATATATAATTCTTTTAAAATAAAGAAAAGAGAAGTACCTTATCTAATTATTTTATGAAACTTTATAATTGTTGAGTTTTCAATTGTATCAAATTTACGAAACAAAACATAGTTTTCAGAATTTGTGTTTCTTTGTAAAGAAAAAGAAAGCATACTAAAATCATTTTGTTAAAAAAACAACTTTACGATTGTTGTGTTTCAACTGTTTTAATGCAATACTTTAGCAAAGTAAGTTGTACCATTATTTTACAAATGGTCATTTGAGAAACTGCTTTGAGGAAAATACATATATGATACCGTGAGTCTTGTTTTTACAAAAATTAGAATGTATGTTATTTCAAACAGTTAGAGCTATAGTTACGTAAACTAATTTAAATTGAAGGAAATATGTCCATGCACATACTTTGTATACTAGGTTGCTGATGATATATCTGAGAAAAGTAAGGACATGATCATAGAACTAGCTCGTAAGTATATCAGAATTGATTTTGAGACTGGATTCTATATCTATGAAGTGTATTGAGTAATAAATCGGAGGACTTGATGGATATTTTAGACATGTATTTATTTTGGACATGTAACTAGAAGATGAATCATATATGACGAGTTAAAAATTTGAAATTGTAGACTATAATAAGTTGAACGATACACGTCAAATTGTATATAAATGGAGGTTTATAAGGTGTCATTAAAGAGAATTAAGTTAAAGATTATAGTACATCTACGAACTGATTTTAGAGAGCTGCTGATGGCTGCAGATACAAGTACGTTATAACCGACGATTGGGTCATAGAACCTCGGTATGATGACAATACCCTTAAGTTGATTCAATAACCATAGGTAGATTAGGTTACGATCTTAAATAAGCGAAGAGAAATGGATTAGAAAAATGATTCTGAAGATTTAGTCCTATGTTGAGAAAGTGTAATGTGAACATATCAACGTATGCAACGGATGTATAGTTTGATCATTATCTAGGTGGATAAAACAAGTAGAATCATACTAAGTTATTGATTACACCAGACGCAAGTTTCAAGGTCGAAACTTATTGTAAGGGAGGTAGACTATTACATCCCGGTTTTTCTTAAAAAAAATTGTTAATTAAATTAAAAAAAATGTGAGATAATATATTTTTTTTTAAAAAAAACACCTTTCAAGTTACCCCACATTTAATACCCTTCAATGCTAACCTATCCTAATTAACTAAGGGGGGATGAACCTCTCACTTATCCTAAATATATACAAATAAAAAGGCCAAAAGGCCAAGCATTAAAAAAACAAGGCTGCCGTGAGTAGGCAAAAAGAGAAAAAAAATGGAGTGCTGAGAAGAAAAAGTGAGGAAAAGAAAATAGAAGAAAAAGAAATAAAAGAAAGAGGAAGAAGGGAGGATGGGTGTGAAGGTCAACACCACCACTAGCACCACCACAACCACCACAGCACCACCATTAGCTTTAGACTACAATCAAGAGGTAGGTGTCCTCTCTCTTTTTGGGTCAATTTCATATATGTGGTTGTTTGCTATATGTTTATAGTTTATTGTATTAGTTATAATATAAATTGATATATGTTTTGTGTTATGCTTTAGTTGTTTATATTGTTGCATTAACATATTATGCATATGCTCTTTTGTTTATCTTTGTTTTCGGCAGTGGGAGGTTTTTTTTTAAAAAAAATGTTTAAAAGTATATTTTATGCATCAGAATCGTATAAACCGGATTTAGGAAAGTTTGGTATATTACATAATGTTATCATTGGAGTTATGTAAAAAAAAATAATAAGAACGGAAAAAAAAATGATGATATGTTCGGCTGTTTTTTTATATATATGATAGTAAGTTTAGAATTTAAGTATTAGTTTTGTATTCAAAATGATAATAGAGTGGAGATTGGGGAAATGTAGTTATTTGGGGCCGAAGAAGATAAAGAGAGGGGAAAAATTGTTCTTCTTTAAAGACAAGTTTCGGTTAAAAAAAAGAAGGCGACAACAAAATGTTCAAGATTAAAATAATAATAAAACAATTACAATATCTTATTTAAAGGGAAATTAAATAATATAACATATTCAGATTATTTTTACATAAAAAAAAGAAGGTGGGACTTTCGGCCATTTAAGGAAATATTACATGATTATATATAAACATAATTAGTTGTCCCATATTTGTGAATAATTTTGGTAAACCCAATTAAGTATCTTCACCAATAAATAAATAAATGAATACATAAGGAGAAGATAATAGATAAGAGAGGAGTATTGTTAGGAAAATTGAGAAGAAGTGTGGAAAGTAGTGAAGAAAAGAGGAAAAGAAAAGAATGTGTTAAGTAGGTTTGGAAAATAATTATTGATATATGATGTGTGGGAGTATGCATACACGTATATATGCACGTGTATGGGCGCGGGCATATATATGAGTATGGATGCACCGGATTACGTATGATTATGCATTTGCATTCATGGCACGAGCATTGCATTGACCTATGTGCCGTGTGGCCCTATGAGGCGTGTTGCCCTACGAGGCGTGTGGCCCTACGAGGCGTGTTGCCCTACGAGGCGTGTTGCCCTATGAGGCGTGTGGCCCTACGAGGCGTGTGGCCCTAAGTGGCGTGTTGCCCAATGAGGCGTGTGGCCCTATGAGGCGTGTGGCCCGACGGGACGTGTGGCCTGACGAGGCGTGTGGTAGGATCACATCGAGGTTCATGCATTGCACGGTAGAGAGACAGGCATTTGTATGTGGAGATGTCGTTGCGTGTGACACAAGCATGCATCATGACATCGCATAATTGTTGTGTTGTGCTTATATTTATTTACTTAGTTATTCATGTCTATACATATGCTACGTGCTATTTGTTGCCATATATGAAATTGTTCGGAAAGAGGTGGAAACCTACTGGGTGATATTTCTATATCACTCACCCCTTTATTTTTTCCCCAGGCGAGCAGGGGTACGACTACATATACATAGAAGACAAAGCTGAGTTCGGATGGTAGGGTAGTTAGAGCCAGAAGATGTTTACTTTGGCAATTTTATTTCCTTTACGTTGCGATGTAATAGTAAACTTGGGCTTGGTACTTATCTGATGTAGATTTGGGATGTTGTAATAAAATGAATGTAAGGTCCGAAATACACTCTAGAGGGGGGGGGTGAATAGAGTGTTTGACTCTTTTGTGGAATTTTCTTGTTTTTCTCAACTCAAAAAGATATTCAAAATCAGAGCAAGAATTGGAGATGAGAGACAATGAAAGAGTACACCGGATATAGAGTGGTTCGAATCGTAAATGATTCTACTCCACTACCACTTTGTTTCCAAAGTGGATTTTCAACAACTACTCTTCTTATTATGAACAATAAGAACAACCACAGCAACACTTACACTAACACTTTAGTGTAAGCAACAACAGCAGCAACTTCTTGCACAACACACTTGTGCAATTACAACAACTACAGCTCTTAGCAAGAACAACTTCTTGCTTCCTCACAACTTCAACAAAAGTTCTCTCAAGAACTTCTCACAATGGGTTGAAGAGATATAGTAAGGTTCACACTTTCTCACAAGTCTAAGCACAAGCTAGAGATCAAATAATTATGGTTCCTCTTGTGCTTGACTCTATTTCTCTCAATATACAACAATGAAGATCAAAGAAAGCTAGACAAGCTTTGAACAAATTTACAAGTATGAAAGAAATGTACAACAATGTAAAATGAAGCTAGATGATGTTGAAAGTGTGTAATTGCTTCATCCAAGCCTTCTACATTTATAGAAGAAGTTCACCATGTTTTTGAGGCCTTCCACCAAGTCTTCATCTTCAAAAATGTCAAAATAGTGCCCAAATAGTCTTTAGCCAACCTATGAAGTGATTTGATCTTGGATAGCCACCCTAGAGAATCTTAGACAAGGTTAAAATAGTCAAGGAAGCATGTAGTATGTTGGGTTAAAGTCCACAAGAAATTTGAGCAAGATTGGAGAGAGAAAACATCATAAATCTCCCTTGGATTTTGTTCCAACGTTTGAAAAATTTTGAATTCTGGAGACGTCGATCGATCTACGTGCCAGAGCTGAGAGATCGACGTCTCTCAGTCAGACGTCGATCGATCGACGTGTGCCTGCTGAGAGATCGACGTCTCTCAGTCAGACGTCGATCGATCGACGTGTGCCTGCTGAGAGATCGACGTCTCTCAGTCAGACGTCGATCGATCGACGTGTGCCTGCTGAGAGATCGACGTCTCTCAGTCAGACGTCGATCGATCGACGTATGTCTGCTGAGAGATCGACGTATCTGAGTCAGACGTCGATCGATCGACGTATGTCTGGCTGAGAGATCGACGTCTCTCAGTCAGACGTCGATCGATCGACATACCTTATACTGAGAGATCTACGTCTCTCAGTTATACGTCGATCGATCCATGTCTCTTGACGTGGATCTAAGATCTCAAACGTTTTCCAAGTTTTTCATGGATCTTGCCATGTGGTACCTGAGGGGATGACGTGTTTTTCAACCGGTCTATGAGAAATTTACGTTTCGCACATGTTTAATTTATTTTGAACTTAAGGTGTGAAATCAAACATCTTTTTATATCATCAAAACATTTTATAATCTTACAATCTCCCCCTTTTTGATGATTTCAAAACCAAGATTCTAAAAAGTTTTTGCTCCGTTTCAATTGTCTGAATGTTTCAAAATTTGAAAAGCATCAATCTCCCCCTAAGTATATGCACTCTTTACTTTCAAAAAAAAAAAATCAATTTTGAACCCAATCAAAATACTCTTCCTTACATTTGCTCCCCCTCAACCAATCAACAATTTTCAATGGTTTGCATTTTTCAAACTTTTTGTCTAAAGCAATTCACCATTGTAACACATAAGCCACTTAAGCAACATGCCATTTTCATCAAGCCAAAAAAAATAATCAAATATACCAAGAACCCAACAATACCAATGATACCAACAATGCCACCAAATCAAGACAACCATAATGCCAACAATGCCGATAAGCCATAATACCAATCAGTCGAAATGAGTCAAAACAATACTTAAACAATACTTAAAACAATACTTAAGTCATTCTCCCCCTTTTTGAAAGCATCAAACAATAGTAAAGTTAAAGCACACCAAGTTTCAACACAGAACTACGCTAGAATAGGGTAAAAAAAAATCATCTAGTCTTCATCAGACGAAAACGTAACTCCAGGAATACACGCTTTCATTTTGGCCTTGAACTTGGCAAATCGTGATTCATGCACCGTCACTTTGCCCTTTAGCTCGCCAACCTCCTGTTGAAGACTGAGGACTTGAGCTTGGAGTTCCGGGACATTTGAGCTTAAGCGACTTGTTTGAGCTTGTGTCTCCGGTTCCGGAATGGGTGCCTCATCCGGAATGTCTTCTTCTCCTCGTTCTTCCTCTTGCTCTTTCCTCATTGCCTCTTTTCTAGATTTCAGGATTTGTTGGATGTTGGCTTTGTCATAGTAGTCCTTGTGCGTTATATTGTCAACATCCGTGTCATCCACAAAAATTCTCGACTTCACAAGCATTCGATAGGTAAGATTACTGTAGGGAAGGGCCTTGTTTTGTTTGGTTGCGGCCTCCACTACGTTCGTCATAAAAAGGTTTCCAAAGTTAACCTTCTCTCGATTAGCTATTCTATATGCTATGTAAAAGTCGAGGTTACTAGGCAATTTGGCAGATTTACCATTGACACAGAATGTAACAATGGCAAGAAGGGTACGGTAAACCAAAGGCATATCATTAGTGTTTTTACTAGGATGAAAACCTAAGAAGGTTTTTACCTCATCTTCGGAAACCTTCCACCTAGCCGTATCCCATTTCCAAGCATCAAACTCATAGTATCCTTCATTTGGCACACCAATCAAATTGCAGATTTTTTCTACTGTCAACCTCAAATGATGCCCATCAATAACCGAGTTTAGAGCAAAAGGAATACCATTCAAATACTCAATCCATAAGTTTGCATAAAAAAGCCTTGTATACGTAGTGGACATTTTTAGCATCTCTTGTTGATTCCAAATACTCCTCCACTCTTGAAAATCTAACCACTCAATGATGTCTCTTAGTTCATCATTGCTTAGAATATCGTTTATTCTAAGCAATTTGAGTGGGATAGTGGCTCTCTGATCATCTTCCCACTTATTAAACAAATTTTGAGAATGTCTAGAGATATAACTTACGTGCCCAGGGATTAGGGGTTCCTCCAAAGCATCCTTTGCATCTTTGGTTTTGACCCAAGGGAAGTTTGAGAGGGTCAACTCACTCCTAAGCTCTTCAAGTACTTGAGCCCCACTTTCATCCATAGGTTGCTTTCTTCTAGGTTGAGAGGATTGACCACGAGAAGAGCTTGAACCTTCACCCCTAGAGGATCTTGGTCTCTTGGTTGTATTCTTGCTTCTTGAAGACATTTGAGGAGAATTTTTAGGGCTAGAACAGTTTTTGGATATGAAATTTGGGGATTTTAGGTTGAAAATAGAAGATTTTAAGAGGGGAACTCAAGATTTAAGAGCAGGAATGGATTTAATCCTGATTGAGAGATGAAATTGAAGATAGAAAGGGTTTGGAAGAGAGGGGCGATTTTTTTCTTAGGGTTTTGCTGCTGGAAACAGAGAGGAAATGATGAAGGTTCGCGTTTTTGCAGAAATATATAGCTGCAGAATTCGTTGACGTCGATCGATCGACGTCTGAGTTCGACGTACGTCGATCGATCGATGTCAGAGATAGACGTACGTCGATCTCTCGTTTTAGACACGTCGATCGTTCGACGTGCCCCCAATTTTGGGTTTTCCAATTTTCATCCCCTTAACTGATGTTTATCATTCCTAATCTTGTTCTAATTAATTCGAATGTCTCGGTGGGAAGAGATTTGGTAAAGATATCTGCCAATTGGTCATTTGTTGAAACAAACTCAATGCATACCAAACCTTTTTGGATGCAATCTCTTATGAAGTGATGCCTTACTTCAATGTGTTTTGTTCTACTATGATGAACCGGGTTTTGCGCTATACTTATGGCTGAGGTATTATCACATAAGATGGGAACTTTATCAAACTTAACATTGTAATCATTCAATGTGTTTGTCATCCAAAGTAGTTGTGCACAACATGAAGCGGCCGATATATATTCGGATTCCGCCGTTGAAAGTGACACACTATTTTGTTTCTTGGAAAACCAAGAAACTAAGCAATCTCCAAGAAATTGACATGTTCCGGACGTGCTTTTCCTATCAACAAGGTTTCCGGCATAGTCAGAGTCACTATACCCTCTTAAATCAAAACATCCATTTTTGGGATAAAACAATCCAAAGTTCAAAGTTCCTTTTAAATACCTAAAGATACGTTTAATGGCAACTAAATGCGATTCCTTAGGCATACTTTGAAATCTAGCACATAAGCACACAGCATGCAAAATATCCGGCCTACTAGCAGTCAAATAAAGTAAACTACCAATCATACCCCTATATTTTGTTACCTCAACCGGCTTTCCTTTTTCGTCTTTGTCAAGCTTTGTACTTGTGCTCATCGGAGTGCTCACACTTCTTCCATCCTCGAATTTGTACTTCTTGAGAAAATCCTTCGTATACTTTGTTTGAGATATGTACACTCCATCTTGAGTTTGCTTGATTTGTAGACCAAGAAAGTAGTTGAGTTCACCCATCATGCTCATTTCAAATTCTCCTTCCATCAATTTAGCAAAATGCTTACAAAGAGAATCATTAGTAGCACCAAATATGATATCATCCACATAAATTTGAACAAGCAATTGATGGTTTCCTTGTTCTTTAATAAAAAGAGTAGTGTCGACTTTTCCTCTTGAAAACTCGTTTTCAAGTAGGAAGTTACTTAACCTATCATACCAAGCCCTAGGAGCTTGTTTAAGTCCATAAAGGGCCTTCTTGAGTCTAAACACATGATTTGGATAATCATGATTTTCAAACCCCGGAGGTTGAGCTACATAAACCTCTTCTTGAATTATTCCATTCAAGAATGCGGATTTCACATCCATTTGATATAGTTTGAAATCCTTATAGCATGCATATGCTAATAACATCCTAATAGCTTCTAACCTAGCCACGGGGGCAAAAGTTTCATCATAGTCTATGCCTTCCTCTTGCCTATAGCCTTGGGCTACTAACCTAGCTTTGTTTCTAGTGATGTTTCCTTTATCATCCATTTTGTTTCTAAATACCCATTTAGTGCCAATTACGGGATGATCACTAGGTTTAGCAACTAATTCCCACACATCACTTCTTTCAAATTGATTTAATTCTTCTTGCATAGCTAATACCCAATCTTCATCATTTATTGCTTCTTTTATATTTTTAGGCTCAACTTGTGAAATGAAGGCATTTTCATTGAATTTTCTCCTTGTCATTACACCTTGGCTAGTTTCACCTAGTATCAACTCTTTAGGGTGATCTTTTCTATATTTATATGAATCCGGCAAATTTGAGGTATCCCCTCCTACTTCTTCATCTTCAACCTTAGGTTCAAGTGGATCAATCCTAAGGTCGATGACAATATTACCTTTTGGATTCTCAAATTTTTCTATATGACTTACTTCAATTATTTCATCTTCATCATCATCATTATTAACGTTTGACTTATCATCAATAAATTCACTAAACTTGACATGGATTGATTCTTCAACTTTCATACTTCTCTTATTATATACTCTAAATGCTTTGCTATTTTGAGCATAACCCATAAAGATTCCTTCATCCGCTTTGAAGTCGAGTTTATCCAAGTTGTCTTTGGTGTTAAGTATAAAACACTTACAACCAAAAACCTTGAAATAACCAATATTTGGTACTCTACCTTTCCAAAGCTCATAAGGAGTCTTTTTGAGAAATGGTCTCAAATAAACTCTATTGATCACATGACAAGCGGTATTTACCGCTTCGGCCCAAAAATATTTGGGTAGCACAAATTCATTTAGCATGGCTCTACTTATTTCTTGAAGTGTTCTATTTTCCTTTCCGCAACACCATTTTGTTGAGGAGTTCTTGGAGCTGAAAAATTGTGTCCATACCCTTTGGATACACAAAATTCTTGAAATTCTCCATCAAACTCACCACCTCTATCACTTCTAATCTCCTTAATTGTGTCTTCTTTTTGATTTTCTAATCTCTTACAAAGCTTGATAAATTCTTGACATGCATCATTCTTTTTAGCTAAGAACATTACCCAAGTGTACCTAGAGTAGTCATCTACCACCACAAAGGTGTAATGTTTTCCACTTAGGCTTGCTGTACCAATATCCCCATACAAATCCATATGAAGCAATTGTAGAGGTTTGGTGGTGGAGATTTCACTTTTGGGCTTGAAACTTGTTTTAACAAGCTTTGCTTTTTGACAAGTGTCACATAAGCCATGGTTTTCGAAATTTAGTTGTGGAAGACCTTGGACTTTTTCATTTTTGCAAATCTCTTTGAAATTCTTGAAACTAATGTGTCCAAGTCGTCTATGCCATAGTTGAGTCAAATCATTTTTGGCAACTAGGCAAGAAACATTTTGTGATATCAAATCATGTGTGCTAAATTTGTAAACATCATTTTTACGAATAGCTTCGAAAACAATCTTATCGTTCTTTTTCACAACACATTTTCTTTTCACAAACTCAATTTGAAAATTAGCATCACATAGTTGGCTAACACTTATCAAATTATACTTAAGCCCTTCTACATATAGTACATTATTAATAGTAAAGGAAGAATTACCAATTTCTCCATGTCCAAGGATTTTGGCTCTCCCATTGCCAAAATGCACCGTTCCACCATCTTGGAGCTTGAGCTTGGTGAACAACGTCTTGTCTCTGGTCATGTGAGTTGAACATCCGCTGTCCATAAGCCATTTGGTTCCTTCTTCTTTGGCTACTCCATTTATCTTGAGAGCCTACAAAACCAAAAGATGTATGCATTGGTACCCTTTGATGATTGGGTCCTTTAGGGTTAGTTTTTCGACCCTTAGGCTTCCAAACATATGTGCTCTCAAATCTAGCTCTACATGCTTTCTTTACATGTCCTAGTTTGTTGCAATAAAAACAAGTGGGAACATGCTTTGGTTTAGAAGATGATGAATTTTGTTGTGTTTTTCTATTGTTTGCCTTTTTCTTTAAGGACTTAGGTTTAATAGAAGAAGATGATGAGTTAAATCCTAAACCGGATTTATCATTTCCAATCCTTTGATTTCCAAGTAGTATGTCTAAGTTGTTTTTACCATTTGTTAGTCTTTGTAAGTCTAACTTTAGTTTCTCACATTCTTTTCTAATTTCTTCATTTTCAAGAGCTACGGTTTTATGCATGGTAAGTATGATATCATGCTCTTGAAACATCAAAATATTTTTGTCATGCAAGCTCTTATTTTCTAAAATGCATTTCTTGAATTCTTTCTTTAAATGCTTATATTTCAGATTTAATTTCTCAAAATCATCTTGCAAATCTCCTATTTCATCATGCAAATTTGAAGGATTAGAACTTACCTCAAGGTCATCTTCAATTGCCATAAGACAAGTATGTTGAACCTTTGGATTTTCAATCATTGCTACAAGTCCAACACCTTGATCTTCACTCTCTTCTCCTTTCGATTCCGAAAGAAGATCATCCCACGTGGTTACCTCCGCATTGAGGGCTTTCTTCTTTTGAGGAAAGACCTTCTTTTCTTGCTTTTGTGGCTCCTTTACGTGGCAATCGGCAATGAAGTGGCCAGGTCGACCACATCTATAGCAATTTTCACTTGTCTCCTTTTCTTTAGATGGTTTCTTAAAAAACTTTCTTGCTTGAGCTTTGTTTCTAGTTGCCATTCTTCTAAATTTTCTTACTAGAAGGGCAACTTCCTCATCCGAATCATCGGACTCTACCACCAATCCCTTGTGTGATGTTTGTGTAGGCTTGATGGGATTCATCCTATTTTGTTCATCAATAAGAATTTCATGAGTAAGAAGATTACCGGATAACTCATCAAGAGTAAGAGTCTTGAGATTCTTTGATTCGGTGATGGCGGTGACTTTGGGTGTCCATTCTCTTGGCAAATAGTTGAGGAGTTTTGAGACAAGGTCTTCGTTTGAGATTTTCTTGTCAACCATGGAGAGTTGATTCACTATTCGTGTGAATCGATCGATTGTCTCCTCAATCTTCTCACCACTCTTCATTCCGAACATCTCATACTCCTTCATGAGCATGAGTCTTTTGGCCATTCTTACTTGCTCAGTTCCTTCATGTATCATTTCAAGCCTTTTCCATGCCTCATGGGCTGTTTCAAGACCTTGGAGTCTAATGAGCTCAGTGGTGGTAAGAGCACTTGAGAGAAAGTCAAAAGTTTTGCCATTGATGGCGAACTTTATCTTCTCTTCGTCGGTGTAGTCATCCTCATCTTTAAACATTGATTCTCCTTTTGAGTTGGTAATCATTGGAACTTCAATTCCTTTGACAACAGCTCTCCATATATCAAATCCACAGCCTTTCAAATGATTGATCATTCGAAATTTCCACAAAGAATAGTTTTGGGCATCAAACATAGGAGCTTTAGTGTTTGATCCGGAAAATAGTGCAGTAGGCTTAGGAGATGAGGAGGTTGAGGTTGAGGTTGAGGTTGTCATTGCCATGATCTTTAACCTTGCTACTTGCAAAGATTGGCCAAGCAATCAAGGTTAGGCTCTGATACCAATTGTAAGGTCCGAAATACACTCTAGAGGGGGGGGGGTGAATAGAGTGTTTGGCTCTTTTGCGGAATTTTCTTGTTTTTCTCAACTCAAAAAGATATTCAAAATCAGAGCAAGAATTGGAGATGAGAGACAATGAAAGAGTACACCGGATATAGAGTGGTTCGAATCGTAAATGATTCTACTCCACTACCACTTTGTTTCCAAAGTGGATTTTCAACAACTACTCTTCTTATTATGAACAATAAGAACAACCACAGCAACACTTACACTAACACTTTAGTGTAAGCAACAACAGCAGCAACTTCTTGCACAACACACTTGTGCAATTACAACAACTACAGCTCTTAGCAAGAACAACTTCTTGCTTCCTCTCAACTTCAACAAAAGTTCTCTCAAGAACTTCTCACAGTGGGTTGAAGAGATATAGTAAGGTTCACACTTTCTCACAAGTCTAAGCTCAAGCTAGAGATCAAATAATTATGGTTCCTCTTGTGCTTGACTCTATTTCTCTCAATATACAACAATGAAGATCAAAGAAAGCTAGACAAGCTTTGAACAAATTTACAAGTATG
>AP025044.1:13855937-13877791 GCA_036186865.1 Eustoma russellianum | reverse complement strand
TAGAGAATCTTAGACAAGGTTAAAATAGTCAAGGAAGCATGTAGTATGTTGGGTTAAAGTCCACAAGAAATTTGAGCAAGATTGGAGAGAGAAAACATCATAAATCTCCCTTGGATTTTGTTCCAACGTTTGAAAAATTTTGAATTCTGGAGACGTCGATCGATCTACGTGCCAGAGCTGAGAGATCGACGTCTCTCAGTCAGACGTCGATCGATCGACGTATGTCTGCTGAGAGATCGACGTCTCTCAGTCAGACGTCGATCGATCGACGTGTGTCTGGCTGAGAGATCGACGTCTCTCAGTCAGACGTCGATCGATCGACATACCTTATACTGAGAGATCTACGTCTCTCAGTTATACGTCGATTGATCCATGTCTCTTGACGTGGATCTAAGATCTCAAACGTTTTCCAAGTTTTTCATGGATCTTGCCATGTGGTACCTGAGGGGATGACGTGTTTTTCAACCGGTCTATGAGAAATTTACGTTTTGCACATGTTTAATTTATTTTGAACTTAAGGTGTGAAATCAAACATCTTTTTATATCATCAAAACATTTTATAATCTTACAATGAACGTTTATTTTATTTATTTCGTTTCCGTTGAGAAATTTTCTACATCACTGTTGACGTGTAAGAGAATTGAACGACGCTTTGTAGTTCTCGTAGTAGACTACGGCGGGTGCACCGTTTCCGATACTGGTGTTAGGAGCGGGGCGCTACAGGTGGTATCAGAGCCGAGGCTCCAGATCCGCCTCAGAAATGCAGGATTAAATAGATCACTTAGACATAAGCTCTGATCTTTTCCTTAAAGTGACGATTTTACCTCTAATGAACAAAGTAGACTTAAGAGATGATCTTAGAGTTAAGTCATGATCGGGTTAAGGGGTGTGAGAGCGTTAGTTCGTTTTTCTTTATTTGTTTACCATTTTACCCCTAAGTCACAATCTTAGACATAAGTAATGATTTGAACATAAGCGATGATCATAAACATAGGTACTGCTCGCACCTATATGCGATGATCCTGAACTTAAGTCACAATCTAAAACGTAAGTAATGATTCCGATCAAGAGTTTACCTTGGCATAAGTACTAAAGGTAGTCATAAGCGTTGATTATACACTAAGCATGGTTTTAGAAATAAGACATGATCTTAGACTTAAGAAATGAGGATACTAAGAACCATCCTAAAAGTAAGTTATGACCTTAGACTTAAGGAGACGATCAATTACGAAACACGTATACCTAGGATATCCCATACAATTCTACCTTATCTAAGTTGATCATAACTCTTTAAGCCGTGATCTTATTAACCCTAGTTGAATACAATAAAATTAATTTGAATGAATTAAAATGTTAACCAGAACACCCTACTGCGAACGCTAGTGACATATAAATTGGTCAGACAGTCACTCGGACTGCTTCACCGCAACAACAATATGTGACTCGGTACCATTAGAGTAAAGTAAAATGACCCCATAGCCGTACTTGGATGGTAGCATAAGAGCAGACTTAGGTTTAAGTTGAGACAATAGCTACTAAGAAATGAATTCTTATAGTATGATAGATACTAAGAGATGATTTATAGAGAAATGATAGAAACTAGGTAACGATTCATAAGCATTATAATCAGTAGCATTTAGTAAGAGAATCATATGAAGGAATTTATAGTCTAGGATTAAGATGTCGAAATTTATGGTTATTAAGCAGGACGAAGGTATTAGTTTTACTAGAGATATTGATCGGTAGCAGAAAGCGTGAATCGGCTATAACAATGTACATGGGAATAATGAATCTGTACAACCTTTCATTAAGTGTTGATTTATAGAACGTTGAGTTACTTGACTTGAATTTAATAGGCTTGCATTAAAGTAGAGCGGGCATGGACAAGTAGTGGTTCAAATAACCAAGTAACGAGGTACCGTAAATCAGTTTGGCGCGCGGAAGCATGGTGAATTAGAATTTCTTAAGTCAATTAATAGTCAGTGTGGCATATTAGAGTTGGACAACTTAGGTGAAAGATTTATAAGAAATGGTACATAGGTGGATTTTCACTAACATTAAGGGGTGACATAGAAAAATATACGAAGTATTGAACTATTATTTTTTTTAAAAAAAAACGTTTTCGTATAAGCACATACATCAAGACATATTTTATACTCCAAAGGTATTGCAATGATTTTTGCTACTAAACATTTCGACTAGTTCCAATTGTTAGTATATTACTTTACAAGGCTATATTCCTCTCCGAATTTGTATATCAACATAATGAAATTCCAACTACTCAGGCATCTCTGGAAGATAGATGTATTTTTAAACATCCATGTTTTCCAAGAACGATATGTTTACATATTTGTTATATTTCTCAAATTCTCGTTTATGCATATTGGTTTTTGCTAAAATAAATTTATTTGTCAACTATCGACATTGCAAGTATTGTATCATTAAATGCTTTTGAATAGATTTATCTGCCTACGATGAATGTATTTAATTTTGTGATGCGGAAAAATGGTTTCAAATTATATATAATTCTTTTAAAATAAAGAAAAGAGAAGTACCTTATCTAATTATTTTATGAAACTTTATAATTGTTGAGTTTTCAATTGTATCAAATTTACGAAACAAAACATAGTTTTCAGAATTTGTGTATCTTTGTAAAGAAAAAGAAAGCATACTAAAATCATTTTGTTAAAAAAACAACTTTACGATTGTTGTGTTTCAACTGTTTTAATGCAATACTTTAGCAAAGTAAGTTGTACCATTATTTTACAAATGGTCATTTGAGACACTGCTTTGAGGAAAATACATATATGATACCGTGAGTCTTGTTTTTACAAAAATTAGAATGTATGTTATTTCAAACAGTTAGAGCTATAGTTACGTAAACTACTTTGAATTGAAGGAAATATGTCCATGCACATACTTTGTATACTAGGTTGCTGATGATATATCTGAGAAAAGTAAGGACATGATCATAGAACTAGCTCGTAAGTATATCAGAATTGATTTTGAGACTGGATTCTATATCTATGAAGTGTATTGAGTAATAAATCGGAGGACTTGATGGATATTTTAGACATGTATTTATTTTGGACATGTAACTAGAAGATGAATCATATATGACGAGTTAAAAATTTGAAATTGTAGACTATAATAAGTTGAACGATACACGTCAAATGGTATATAAATGGAGGTTTATAAGGTGTCATTAAAGAGAATTAAGTTAAAGATTATAGTGCATCTACGAACTGATTTTAGAGAGCTGCTGATGGCTGCAGATACAAGTACGTTATACACCGACGATTGGGTCATAGAACCTCGGTATGATGACAATACCCTTAAGTTGATTCAATAACCATAGGTAGATTAGGTTACGATCTTAAATAAGCGAAGAGAAATGGATTAGAAAAATGATTCTGAAGATTTAGTCCTATGTTGAGAAAGTGTAATGTGAACATATCAACGTATGCAACGGATGTATAGTTTGATCATTATCTAGGTGGATAAAACAAGTAGAATCATACTAAGTTATTGATTACACCAGACGCAAGTTTCGAGGTCGAAACTTATTGTAAGGGAGGTAGACTATTACATCCCGGTTTTTCTTAAAAAAAATTGTTAATTAAATTAAAAAAAATGTGAGATAATATATTTTTTTTAAAAAAAAACACCTTTCAAGTTACCCCACATTTAATACCCTTCAATGCTAACCTATCCTAATTAACTAAGGGGGGATGAACCTCTCACTTATCCTAAATATATACAAATAAAAAGGCCAAAAGGCCAGGCATTAAAAAAACAAGGCTGCCGTGAGTAGGCAAAAAGAGAAAAAAAATGGAGTGCTGAGAAGAAAAAGTGAGGAAAAGAAAATAGAAGAAAAAGAAATAAAAGAAAGAGGAAGAAGGGAGGATGGGTGTGAAGGTCAACACCACCACTAGCACCACCACAACCATCACAGCACCACCATTAGCTTTAGACTACAATCAAGAGGTAGGTGTCCTCTCTCTTTTTGGGTCAATTTCATATATGTGGTTGTTTGCTATATGTTTATAGTTTATTGTATTAGTTATAATATAAATTGATATATGTTTTGTGTTATGCTTTAGTTGTTTATATTGTTGCATTAACATATTATGCATATGCTCTTTTGTTTATCTTTGTTTTCGGCAGTGGGAGGTTTTTTTTAAAAAAAATGTTTAAAAGTATATTTTATGCATGAGAATCGTATAAACCGGATTTAGGAAAGTTTGGTATATTACATAATGTTATCATTGGAGTTATGTAAAAATAATAATAAGAACGGAAAAAAAATGATGATATGTTCGGCTGTTTTTTTATATATATGATAGTAAGTTTAGAATTTAAGTATTAGTTTTGTATTCAAAATGATAATAGAGTGGAGATTGGGGAAATGTAGTTATTTGGGGCCGAAGAAGATAAAGAGAGGGGAAAAATTGTTCTTTTTTAAAGACAAGTTTTGGTTAAAAAAAAGAAGGTAACAACAGAATGTTCAAGATTAAAATAATAATAAAACAATTACAATATCTTATTTAAAGGGAAATTAAATAATATAACATATTCAGATTATTTTTACATAAATAAAAAGAAGGTGGGACTTTCGGCCATTTAAGGAAATATTACATGATTATATATAAACATAATTAGTTGTCCCATATTTGTAAATAATTTTGGTAAACCCAAATAAGTAGCTTCACCAATAAATAAATAAATGAATACATAAGGAGAAGATAATAGATAAGAGAGGAGTATTGTTAGGAAAATTGAGAAGAAGTGTGGAAAGTAGTGAAGAAAAGAGGAAAAGAAAAGAATGTGTTAAGTAGGTTTGGAAAATAATTATTGATATATGATGTGTGGGAGTATGCATACACGTATATATGCACGTGTATGGGCGCAGGCATATATATGAGTATGGATGCACCGGATTACGTATGATTATGCATTTGCATTCATGGCACGAGCATTGCATTGACCTATGTGCCGTGTGGCCCTATGAGGCGTGTTGCCCTACGAGGCGTGTGGCCCTATGAGGCGTGTGGCCCTACGAGGCGTGTTGCCCTATGAGGCGTGTGGCCCTACGAGGCGTGTGGCCCTACGAGGCGTGTTGCCCTATGAGGCGTGTGGCCCTACGAGGCGTGTGGCCCTAAGAGGCGTGTTGCCCAATGAGGCGTGTGGCCCTACGAGGCGTGTGGCCCTAAGAGGCGTGTTGCCCAATGAGGCGTGTGGCCCTATGAGGCGTGTGGCCTGACGGGGCGTGTGGCCTGACGAGGCGTGTGGTAGGATCACCTCGAGGTTCATGCATTGCACGGTAGAGAGACAGGCATTTGTATGTGGAGATGTCGTTGCGTGTGACACAAGCATGCATCATGACATTGCATAATTGTTGTGTTGTGCTTATATTTATTTACTTAGTTATTCATGTCTATACATGTGCTACGTGCTATTTGTTGCCATATATGAAATTGTTCGGAAGGAGGTGGAAACCTACTGGGTGATATTTCTATATCACTCACCCCTTTATTTTTCCCCCAGGCGAGCAGGAGTACGACTACATATACATAGAAGACAAAGCTGAGTTCGGATGGTAGGGTAGTTAGAGCCAGAAGATGTTTACTTTGGCAATTTTATTTCCTTTACGTTGCGATGTAATAGTAAACTTGGGCTTGGTACTTATCTGATGTAGATTTGGGATGTTGTAATAAAATGAACATTTATTTTATTTATTTCGTTTCCGTTGCGAAATTTTCTACATCACTGTTGACGTGTAAGAGAATTGAACGACGCTTTGTAGTTCTCGTAGTAGACTACGGCGGGTGCACCGTTTCCGATACTAGTGTTGGGAGCGGGGCGCTACAGTAGTGGACCCAAATAGGGTCGGCGGCGAAGCTTTAAATGCATAGGTTAACTCATCGGCCCAAAGGAAGGTGGTTAACCCGTGCTTGGAGAGCCGTCATATTGACCACTACACCCAATTGTTGGAAGGTATTGGGATGACTCCAAAGAGCCCCAATATCAGAAGACAATTGGTAGATGGAATCGGGGTTCTATTTTGATATTTGTTTTTATGCAGTTTAAAGATTACACGTGTTGTGTATTTAAGTCCGTTTCTTGTTTGCTTTTCAGCAATAATGTCTAACATTAAGGATATTCCTACAATGAACGGTTCAAACTATAAGCAATGGAAAGGTCAATTTGAGATCTTTCTGGGGATTGCTGATCTAGACAATGCGTTACAGATAGATCGTCCAGCTGTGCTAACAGACAAAAGTACCAGTGGGGAAAAATCTCATATGGCACGCTGGCTATGATCAAATCGTATTTGTCTTATGATCATGCAAAAGACTATCCCCAAATGCTTTAGGGGACACGTTTCTGAGTCCACGACGGCTAAAGAATTTTTAGCCGATCTCGAGCAAAGATATGTAAAGAATGAGAAAGCCGAGGCAGGCAATCTCTTAAAGAAACTTTGCTCGAAACAGTACCGTGGAATCGACAACATAAGGGTGCATAAAGTTATGAAGGCTGTCGCCACCAAGTTCGGTGGTAAGAAACGCAAAGCTGCGGAAATGGTTACTGTGCAAAAGGCAAGTCAAAAGGAAAAGGGGGTGCCTACTCCTGGCACACGCAAAAGCATGACTTGTTTCTTTTGCAATAAGGAAGGACATTTAAGGAAGAATTGTACCAGTTATATATCTTGTCTCAAGAAAAAGGGTAAATTCTTAGTTTGTTCTGAAGTTAATTTTGTTTCGGATATAGCCACTTGGTGGGTCGATACGGGAGCCACGACTCACCTATCTGTGACTATGCAAGGTTGCCTAAGCCATAGAAAACCAAGAGACGATGAAAGATACGTCTATTGGGGAAATGGCAGCGGCATAAAGGTTGAAGGCATCGGGCATTTCAGATTGTTGTTGACATCCGGTTTCTATCTAGATTTGCATGACACCTTTGTAGTACCATCGTTTAAACGAAATCTTATTTCGTTTTATTGATTGGATAAAAGTGGATATTACGGTTATTTTGGAAATGGAAATTTCCAACTTTATCATGCTTCTAGATTGATTGGTCACGGTATAATGTCCGAAATTGATAAACTTTATTCAATAAATGTTGCTTCAAATCAGGAAACCTTGCATGTTGTAACGCGAAATGTTAAAGTAAAATTAACTCATGAGAATTCAGGATCACTTTGGCATCGACGTTTAGGACACGTGTCCAAAAACAGAATAGAACGTCTTGTCAAAACAGAAATTCTCAATCCTTTAGACTTAACCAACTTAGAGTCGTGTGTATTTTGTGCTAAAGGAAAACAAACTAAAGTCCGAAGATATGATGCAAATCGTGCAAATAGTCCATTAGAGTTGATTCATACCGATATTAGTGGCCCATTTCATCCGGTTACTCGAAATGGCCACTCTTATTTTATCACCTTTATTGACGACTATTCGCGATATGGCTACGTATTCTTGATTAAAGAAAAAGCGCAAGCAATAGACATGTTCAAATCCTTTAAAGCTGAAGTTGAGTTACAACTCAACAAAAGGATTAAAGCCGTCAGATCGGACCGTGGGGGTGAATACTACGGTCGATATGATGGATCAGGAGAACAGTGTCCAGGACCATTTGCTAAATACCTAGAGGAAAACGGAATCGTCCCTCAGTACACCATGTCTGGGTCATCAAGCATGAATGGTGTAGCTGAAAGACGAAACCGTACACTTATGGATATGGTGCGTAGTATGATGAGTCAAACTACACTACCAATATTCCTCTGGGGAGAAGCGCTTAAAACCGCAGCTTACATCCTCAACCGAGTACCAACTAAAGCAACAATAAGGACCCCTTATGAGTTATGGACTAAGCGTAAGCCTAGCCTTAACCACATAAGGGTTTGGGGCTGTCCAGCAGAAGCGAAGCCTTACAGACCAAATGAAAGAAAGCTGGACACCAAAACAGTTAGTTGCTATTTCGTTGGTTACTCGGAAAGGTCATGAGGGTATAAATTCTACGATCCCACAAGTAAAGTATTTTTCGAGACAAATTCGGTAAAGTTCTTTGAGGATACTTTGGTTCCAGGAGGGAATGATTTGCATCAGCAGATCATCGAGTTAGATGAGGCACACTCAGATGCGACAGAAATGCGAATCGAACCATCTTTTGGGGAGATAGCATCAGCGATACCCGCACCTGAGGTGCCTCATCCCAGTAGTGACGCTCCACAGGAACAAATTCATGTTCCTGAGGAAGTTACTGAAGAACCCGATGAATTGCCGGCTGATGCAGTTCAGGAACCTACAGTATCTCAAGAACAAGTGCCCCTAAGGAGATCCACTCGTGAACGGAGAAACCCCATACCTAGTGACTATGTGGTGTATCTCCAAGAACACGAATTCGATATTGGTATGTTGGACGATGATCCCGAAAACGTCCAGCAAGCATTGCAATGTCGAAATTCAGAAAAGTGGATAAAAGCCATGGAAGAAGAAATAAAGTCTATGCACGACAACAAGGTATGGGATGTCGTCTCGTTGCCTAAAGGTTCGAAACCCGTTGGTTGCAAATGGATATTTAAAACCAAACGGGATTCAAAAGGCAACGTAGAACGATATAAGGCTCAACTTGTTGCTAAAGGGTTTACCCAAAAGGAGGGCATAGACTATACAGAAACCTTCTCTCCAGTATCTACAAAGGATTCCTTCCGGATAATCATGGCTTTAGTAGCACACTTAGATCTTGAGCTACATCAGATGGATGTTAAAACTGCGTTTTTAAACGGAAAACTCGACGAGACCATTTACATGGTTCAACCGCCTCGATTCGAGGTGGGAGATCCAAAAGGCATGGTTTGTCAACTAAAGAAATTCATCTATGGGCTCAAGCAAGCGTCTCAACAGTGGTACTTCAAATTCGCCAAAGTGGTTGCCTCCTTCGGTTTTGAGGCAAACCAAATTGACGAATGTGTGTATCACAAGTTTAGTGGGAGCAAGTTCATATTTATGATCTTGTACGTAGATGATATACTGTTTGCAACAAACGATGTAAACATATTGAGCGACACCAAAGTCTTTCTGAGAAAGAATTTCAAGATGAAAGACCTTGGTGAAGCCTCATATGTGTTGGGACTTGAGATACGGAGGAATCGTACCCAAGGTATCTTAGGTCTCTCACAACAGGCATACATCGAAAAGGTGTTGAAGCGGTATAGCATGGATAAGTGTAAACCACTTAATACCCCTGTGGCAAGAGGAGATAAATTCAGTCTAAAACAATGTCCCAAAACAGAGTTTGAACGTTCGGAAATGAGGAATACTCCCTATGCTTCGGTAGTAGGGAGTATAATGTATGGCCAAGTATGTACACGACCAGACTTGGCATTCATTACGGGAATGTTAGGCAGATACCTCTCTGATCCGGGCAAGGATCACTGGACCGCGACAAAGAGGGTGCAAAGATATTTACAAGGAACGAAGCAACACGTACTGACGTATCGGAGATCTGATGAGTTAGAGATCGCTGGATATACAGATTCCGATTTTGCTGGATGCCAGGACAGTATGAAATCAACCTCGGGCTATGTGTTTACTTTAGCCGGAGGTGCGATCTCATGGAAAAGCGCGAAACAAACCTTATTGGCGTCTTTCACTATGGAGGCGGAATTCGTTGCATCATTCCACACATCCAATCAGGCGATATGGCTTCGCAATTTTGTCACAGGGCTGCGGGTATTGGAGACTATCTCATCTCCAATGAGGATTTACTGTGACAGTAAAGCTGCGGTGCTATATTCAAATAACAACCGGAGTTCATCTAAAGCGAAATACATAGATATGAAGTATCTGGCTGTTAAAGAAAGAATTCAGACTGGTTTGATCAGTATTGAGCATATCAGTACAGACTCTATGGTGGCCGACCCTTTGACTAAGGCCGTGGAACCGGGTGTGTTTCACAAGCATGTTAGCCGTATGGGTCTTAGTCCAGTTGAAGATGTTTTATCCTAGTGGGAGTCTGTGAGGTTTTTTCTTGTGTTCAATAAAGTTGTTTATTTCAGACATACAGTATAATGTACATTTCGGTTATATTAAAGTTTTTCTGCAGAAGTAATGTACATTAAGCAGTTACTACATACATTCTGAATTCTATTGATCTCGCTAAAGAGGGCCAAGTTGGAATTAGATATGTATGATCACCTAGCATATTAATTCCACACTACATATCCATTTAAGTATCCATGTCATTCAGTAGAATGTTAGTATCATGATTTAAGAGGGACTAGTCACTAATTCAATGTGGCGACGTGCGGCTTAAGTCTTTTGCTAACATTTGCTGATGGACCGGAAAAGGGAAGACACACTAAATGACATACGGTATATGAGCTCAAAAAGATGACATATAATCTTTAAGATACATACATAGTCCAAGTGGGAGATTGTTGGGATTAATTCGAGATACGTGTGATGCGCAGCACGTTGATAAGGTTTATACAAATTAATCATAAGGTGGACGTTATGTATGATAATATTATATGTCACATATGTCACGTAACAATATTAATTATTACGTAAAACATCCACATGTTAAGTGATCATCGGGTATACTCGTGGATGTATAGTGTGGTCTAAATGGAAACACCAAATATGGTGGCCTATTTTTGGATAACTTGCAGTTCGAATTAGGCATTGACTCCTTTTAGAGAATTGTAGCCCGTTGAGTGTAAAAAATAAACATATGCAGTTCTCTGAATTTGGCCTACCCATTGAAGAGATAAGTCCAAGTTACTAAACATGTGTCACAGAATTCGGCAAAAGCAGTACTTGACCTTCAATGCTGTTTTTGATCATTATAACGACAGATCTTAGAAATATGTAAAACATGAATGTGCTAGATCTTTTGTCTTTTTGTTCCAAGGAAACTTGAATTACTTGATTCGCCTATGTGGTTGAAGAGATACCGCTGTTTTACGAAAACTTGTCCTGCCAGAAAATTACATTCTGAAATGGGCTTGCTTCTCTCCAACTCTTTTGGTCTTCAAACGTCTCCAATAACCTTAAAAGTCTTTAAAATAATTCTAATAAACATAGAAACATAATAAACAACCCTAAAGACCTAACAAGTTTAAAGACTCAAGGTTTGGTCATGCACGACCGAAAGAACAACCTTTACAAACAAGAAACCTTAAACAAACGACTTAAGGAATGAAAGAAATAATGCAAACGACTCATATATGTTACAACGCATAAAGACTCAAAGATTGGGTTTAAGTAGGTGAACCCAACGACACTCTTTGTTTACAGGCTCGTCTTGCACATGTCTGAACAAGAATGCATCAACTTCTTGACTCAAATTCTTTGTCATGCTTCTTGTCACTGGGTCTCGACTTGCCTCACCTTCGTTGCTCCCCGACACGTGTACCACATCATTAGATGATGCGTCCCACATCGGCCGCGGAGTGCATCCTGGGCTGGTGTATAAGGTTGAGTTCAAACCTTCCCTTACGAGCTAGCTTTTGAGGAGAAGTTAGGGGTCCAAAAGCCTTATCATTTGGTATCAGAGCTCTGGGCTTCCGGTCAGGCCGGTGTCTCATGGGGTTCGACAAAACGCCGATTGAGGCAGTCGGGTCCTGAAGAGGGTGGGGATGATGTGTCCCACATCGGCCGCGGAGTGCATCCTGGACAGGTGTATAAGGTTGGGTTCAAACCTTCCCTTACGAGCTAGCTTTTGAGGTGAAGTTAGGGCTCAGAAAGCCTTATCAGCTGAGTATTGATGTCATGACTTGTTTGTTCAACGAAAAAACCAGAAATAACCTAGCTGTAATCGATTGTTTTCTTTTGACATGAGAAAAAAATATTGAACCACTAAATACATTCAAATAAACCGCTATAATAGCTTGATTACCATATTGTCTCTAATATAGCCTTGAGCGGTGGAGTCGCCAATGCTCAATTAGGCAAGTGTCATCTTTTCTCTTTATAAACAAAGTATGGTCCGAGTTCCTTTGTCGATAACTGTGTTGCCTCATTGCTATAGTGAACCTTTCGAACCAAGCTCTGTGCAATTGTTTGAGTCTGCACAGAGCTTTCTTGAGTTGACACACTTTTCCTCTTTTAAAACCATCTGAGAATCCAAAAGGAGCCTACATATATGCTTCCTCTTTCAAATCTCCATGAAGAAGGTATTCTTTACGTCAAATTGGTGTAGCCGTCAGTCTTTTTTTGCCGCAACCGAAAAAGTACCCGAATCACATCGATCTGGACAACTGAAGAAAATGTTTCAGAATAATCAGCGCTAATAGTTTGTGTATATCCTTTCGCTACCAGTCGAGCCTTATATCCTCAATGAATCCGTCAGCATTATGTTTTATAGTAAATATCAACATGCACCCAACTATCTTCTTTCCTTATGGTAGCTTGCATTTGTCCCACATCCCATTCCTTTCAAGTGCTTCGTCCATGGCCTGTCTCCACTTTTCTTTCTGTTTTGTTTCTGTGCATTTCTTGAGATATCCTGATCGTACAGACTGGCGTTAAATGTCTTTGCAGATTCTGACATTCTCCCCTTATCCAGATTTCCCATTGGATATCTGCTAGCTCTAGCGACTTATTCTAGAGAGCATCATGCCAGTGGAATAACCATGTTCCTCATGTGTGGAAGAACATATATCATTGTGAATTACACAATTGAAATTTGGGAAGTCACTTCTTGCCGAACATCATCCAGAGGAGGATCCGAATTAGGGCCATATGCATTAGTCTCTAGAGTGGTGAGTTGCATCACTAGAGCAGACTCTAGAATACTCGTTGTGTCCAACCA
The DNA here is from genome assembly GCA_036186865.1 of Eustoma russellianum. NCBI lineage: Eukaryota > Viridiplantae > Streptophyta > Magnoliopsida > Gentianales > Gentianaceae > Eustoma > Eustoma russellianum. The sequence goes on along the minus strand of AP025044.1, from coordinate 13,864,969 downwards.
ACCTAATGAATCTTGTATAATCTCTACCAAATCACAAGGCTGGGAAGAGTGATAATATTTTGTTTTGAGAAAGTCACAATCCATCGTGACATGGATGCGACGGGTAGGAGGACTAAAACAGCAGCATCCTTTTTGGTGGGGGCGTATCTGACAAAAACACATTTAGTAGCACACTGATCTAATTTAGTTCGTGTGCATTTCAGGACATGCACGTAGACCATGCAGTCAAAGATTCGTGGAGGTAGGATGAATGGAGGCAGTATTTGTGTTTGAGTTTCTTGGGCATTTAGTGGTGTTTGATGGTCAAGGAATTTTGTAGGGAAACAATTTATAAGATAGGATAGATGTGGTAACATCTTCAAGCCAGAAATGTCTGAGGACGTGGGATTCAAACATCAGAGCTTGGGTCATTTCTAGGAGAATGGGATATTTCAGTTCTGCAACTCTATTTTGTTGAGTTGTATTTGGACATGAGGTTTGGTGGATGAGACCATTTACTTGGAAGAAGGTTTTCAGTTCTCGGTCTATGTATTTTCCACCATTATCAGATGGAAGGATTTTTATCTCAGTATTAAACTGGGTTTGTATCATTCGGTAAAACTCCACAAACCTGGCATGCACTTCACTTTTGTGCTTAAGAAAATATTACCATGTTACGGGAAAAATCATCAATTAATATTACAAAATATTATTTCAGGTGAAAGTGAGCATCAAACTTTAGAAAAGAATGAATGGACATTTGTACTAATCCCTTATTTGAATGGCATGACAATGATGTTGCATTATATGAAACTTTTAACTTGCATCCAAATGAAGTTGCATATGACAATCTTTTGTTCAATCATGAGTTTGAAACTGAAATCCCACTTGAAAACATGTCACTTAATGATTTGAATAATAATGATGAGCTTGAAACCAATGGTGAACAAACTGATTTAGAAGACCTAAGCACACAAGGTATGTTGCTTGTCCCTTATACTACACATTCTTTTGATTCCATGCATGATACATCTTGTGTACAAAGTGTGTTGCTTTATGTTCAAAGTCGTGAGCTAGAACGTCCTCTATTTGCATCTAGTCAAAATGATAGTTTGCGTGGTCATACGTTCACTCCTTTGCATTTGTTGCTACAAAGTCTATCTTATGTGTTTGTGGATCTTTATGGATCCTCGTTTGCTGCATGGTTGCATGAATATGAAGTTCAAATTCAAATACATGTGATAACAATTATCATGCATCAAAAAACACATAAAGAAGAAAGATGCTTTGAGTGTTTCATGTGTCGCATCATTCTTTGAGCTTAATTTTGAGAACTCCTTGTTTATGCATCCAAAACACACTAGGAAAAGGTGTTGGTTGTTAAGCATTCATTACAAAATGTGCTACTATCTATTGTTGGGTGTGTGCTTCTTTATAGAGCTATTTATTCACCCTAAGAATATTAGGATGACAATATGCATGAACGTTGTGTTTAAATTGTTTAAGTGTGTCTTGCATATTTACTGGATTGCTGTGGTTCTTTTCTCTCATTTCATACATGCCAAGATTCGAGGACAAATCCTTTTGAGGAGGGAGAGAATGATGTGGTACACGTGCCGGGCAGCAACGAAGGTGAGGCAAGTCGAGACCCAGTGACAAGAAGCATGACAAAGAGTTTGAGTGAAGAAGTTGATGCATTCTTGTTTAGACATGTGCAAGATGAGCCTGTAAACAAAGACTGTCATTGGGTTCACCTACTCGAGCCCAATCTTTGAGTCTTGATGTGTTGTAAAATATATGAGTCGTTTGCATTATTTCTTTCATTCCTTCAGTTGTTTGTTTAAAGTTTCTTGTTTGTAAAGGTTGTTCTTTCGGTCGTGCATGACCAAACCTTGAGTCTTTTAGCTTGTTAGGCCTTTAGGGTTTTTATTATGTTTCTATGTTTATTAGAATTGTTTTAAGGACTTGTAAGGTTGTTGGAGACGTTTGAAGACCAAAGGAGTTGAAGAGAAGCAAACCCATTTCAGAATGTAATTTTCTGGTAGGACAAGTTTTCGTAAAACATCCATATCTCTTCAACCACATGGGAAATCAAGTGATTCAAGTTTTTTTGGAACGACAAGACAAAGATCTAGCACATTCATGTTTCGCACATTTCTAAGATATGTCTTTATAATGGTCAAAAACAGCATTGAAGATCAAGTATTGTTTCTGCCGAATTCTGTGACACATGTTTAGTAACTTGGACTTATCTCTTCAATGGGTGGGCCAAATTCAGAGAACTGCCTTTTTTATTTTCTACACTCAATGGGCTACAATTCTCTAAAAGGAGTCGAGACCTAATTCGAGCTGCAAGTGATCCAAAAACAGGTCACAATTCATACATGTTTTCAGGAGCCTATACTGAAAGCATTCAGGACACCCAAACTTTGGAGGGCCATATCTAACTCGTCCCATATCCAAATGAGGTGATTCAAAAGCCTAAATTCAATTTTAGAATGTGATCTACAATTCCCAAGAAGGGAAAAGGACCAGAATTGGCTTCTAGAAGAGGTCAAACCGTTTGCCAACAGATTACACATTTTTAACCTTTTTTGTAGCCTTTTGACTAGCCTTTTCTTTAGATTTGTAGACTAGACTTTTTTAGTTTTCTTGGCCCTATTTAAAGGAGGCATGGACGTCTTTATAGAGGAAAAAAGTTGGAGAATTTATTCATAAGAATTCTTGGGCAAAATTAGCCTATTTTCTCTTCACAAACACTTCTGAGTTTCGTTTTTTGATTCTTCTTAAGAACAAGTTGAGTGTTTTCTTTGTTTCTTGGAAGATCAAAGTTAGAATCCAATCAAAGAGTGAGCAACCTTGTGGGGGATATCCAAAATCAAAGGTATGACCGTCCAAGAGGGTGCAAACTTGCTTGGAAAATGGGTAACTTTTGAAGGAGGAAGGCTGAAACAAAAAAAAAAACCTTGGTGATCAACGGCTAGGAGGGAGTTAAACTCTTGCCTACAACCGTTAAGGATCCAAGTGTTAAAGGAGACGATCCGTACGAGGCGTGACAGCTGCGCATCATCAACTTGTTTAATTAGAACATTATTTAATTTGAAGACTCTTATTCCTTTTTCTTTATCCATGAACAAACTTCCGAAGCTATCGACTGGAATCAACTTGTTTCGTTTGTCAAATTATTGCAGCATATGTCCAAACCTTTTCCCCTTTCATTATTCCTGAACCACCTGCCCAAGCCATTGACCTTCAATACTGTCGAAAAGGAAAAGTCTACCCATCCTAATCTGTTTTTCTTTTCCTTCTTTTCTTTTGTAGTGAAAGACTAACCACGTCATTGACTTTAATAATGTAATTATTTGATTTAGCTGGTTTATAAGATACATTACAATATTCTGTAGGCATGAAGTAGAAGTAAAGGTAGAACAAAGTTGTCTTTGAAGCACAAGAAAAAGTTCATTAAAATGAACATCTTTGGCTACAAACTAACATTTGAAAAGAAACAAAAGGATATCTGCCTTTGTCCCTTTGAACGGAACGTCCTCATATTGTTTGAATTGTATGGCATAGGATACCAAAACACCATGATAAACTAAATGAAATTTTTTCCTTTTTTCTTAGAGAGGGGAGTACTATTTTCCTTTTTCTTTTTCTTTGTTTATGGAAAATATGGCTAAAGGATTGCAGAACGTCGATATTTTGAAAAGAAAACTAGTTGAAATCGTCAGAATCATTTTGGAACACACGAAACGGGATACGACTAATTTAGTTTTGTGTCACCGCTGCCGACCATAAAAAGATGTCATCCAAAAAGAAAGTTTCCCTCTCGAAAAGAAAAAAAACTCATTTCTCTCTTTTGCCCAGTGTCTTCTCCTCCCTCCCCTGAATCCCCTCCCCCTTCTCCTTTTCTTCTATACCTCCCTTAAGTGACTAATCAAATTTTTATCACTAGTGAGCCAATTGCCTCCCTCCTTAAATTATTTTTATCTTTGGTGACCTATGACCGCGGGAGATGGTATGAATGTGTGAAATTTTCAGCAAACAAATGCAGCAAACAACATAAAGAAAATCATAGAACCATCATGTAAGAATGTAGATATTGAACAAGGCAAAACACACTATAAACTGTATAGAACGAATAGCAAGGATCAAGAAGGAAGTTATAGAGAAGAAGGAGAATTCAGGAGCAAGAAATCTTATTCATTCTTCCACCAGCAAAACGTCGAACAACTTTAAAGGTGGTACAAAGGAGAAGAATCATAATCGCCTAAGTAAAATTTCAAAGCTATCCTTCTAACTAACTTCGTTATAATACAACTAAAAGGACAAAAAGGTCATTTTATATGTTTAAAGGCCTTTTCCGTCTTTCCTTTCTCTTCCTCCCTTTGCACCTGCACTCACACTCATCTGGACTCAAGCTGGATCACCTTGTTGCACGTACTCTTTTTTTGTTTCCAACCAGAAGCTACCATAGATTAGACCTTTAATCCAACGATCCAGCCTCAATGTCCCATAGATCATGACATGGATCGACTGCTGCAGCCTTCTTCTTCAAGTGCTTCAAAGTGTGCTTCTTGAACACAACTTGCGACACTCCCTCCAAGCTCAGCTTACTATATATTTTACATGTCCTCAGCATCCTGATTAACTCACTCAACCTCCTGCTATCTAGTGCCTTACTGAAGATGTCAGCTAACTAAAACTGAGTCCTCACTGGCATCAACTTAATCACTTGTTGTTGTACATTGTCCCTCACTATGTGGCAATCAATCTCTATGTGCTTTGTTCTCTCATGAAACACAGGATTTTAAGCAATGTACAAGGCACTCTTACTATGACAGAATAGTTCTACAGGTTCTTGTTCAATAAGCATCAAATCCTTAGCAAGAAAAAGTAACCATTGCACTTCACACACTGCTGAGGCCATAGCTCTGTACTCTGCTTCTGTTGAGGATCTTGACACTATTATTTGCTTTTTATCTTTCCAAGACACTAGACTGTCAAACAAGAACACACAATAGCCTGTCATAGCCTCCTAGTTTCTTAGCAACCTGCCCAATCTGAATCCACAAATTCCTTCAACTTCAAATCTTCAGTAGTGGGTAGTAAAGGGCCTTGGCCAATGGAACCCTTTAAGTACCTCAAGACTCTATGTGCAGCCTTTAAGTGGTTGTAGTGGGGCAATCTAAAAGCCGACTCAATTATTGAACACTAAAGGCAATGTCAGGCCTAGTGATTGTGTGGTATATCAAATTTCCCGCAAGTCTTCTATACTCAGTGATGTCATCCAAGGGATCTGAGCCATTATAGGTCAATTTCACATGGCTTTCCATTGGAGTGGCTGTGGGCTAGACCCTAGGAATCCTGCCTCTTCCAGCAACTCCAGAGCGTACTTTCTCTGGTTAAGCACCATCCCCGTATGTGATCTAGCAACCTCAATACCTAGAAAGTACTTCAAGCCTCCCAATTTTTTATCTGAAACTTCAAGTCCAAAGCCCTCTTAATATCTTCAATGTTGCGCACCTGAGCCAATGCAGGGGGTAACGCCAATTAGTAAGTCAGTGTACCAACCCTCTCGAGTACCGTGTATGGACCAATGTATGGAGGCCTCAGCTTACCCTTCAAATCAAATCATGTAACCCCCTTCATGGACGACACCCTCAAGTAAACCTTCTCGCCTTTGGTGAACTCTAAAGGACGTATCTTCGAATCCGTCTAACTCTTAATTCTGTCCTGAGCATCCTTGAGCCTATCACGGATCAACTTCACTTTCTCTCTAGTCTGCTCAATTAATTCTGGTCCGGTGATAACGTGCTCACCCACTTCATCCCAATAGATAGGGGACCTACAATTGCGCCCATAGAGTGCCTCAAATATTGCCATACCGATAGTACTATGATGACTATTGTTATAGGAGAACTCGATCATCTTAACCATACCATCCCAGTTTCCTCTGAAGTCTAGTGCGCAAGCCTTCAACTGTCCTTTAAAGTTTGAATTGTCCTCTCTGACTGTCCATCGGTCTGGGGATGAAATGCAGTGATTAAACGTAGATCCGTCCCCAACCTTCTCTAACATCTTGACCAAAATCTAAGAGTGAATCTTGGATCACGGTGTGAGACTATACTGACTAGAACTCCATGAAGACTGACAATGTTATCAATATAAAGCGTCACCAATCTCATCACTCGGCACGGGCAAAAAATGAGCAGACTTCGTAAGTCGATCAACAATCACCCAAATCATGTTGTTGCCGTTCCTTGTTTTCGGGAGCCCTACAACAAAATCCATCGCCACATGCTCCTACTTCCACTCCAATATCTCCAAGGCAACATCAAACCTCCGGGCCTCTAGTGCTCTGCTTTAACCTCTGACAAACAAGGCACCTCTCAACGAATTCAGCTATGTGTCTCTTCATGCCGCTCCACCAATAGTGCTTCTTTAGATCATTATACATCTTTGTAGTACCTAGATGAATCAACAACTTCGACTTGTGTGCCTCCTTCCTCAGGTCCTTAACGTCAAGAACACACAACCTCCCCTGGTACCACATACTCCCATCATCATGAATCTGAAAACCATCAACCTGCCTGGTCATCATCTTCTCGCAAACACCACTAAGTGTCATGTCCTCCTTTTGAGCCTCCTTAATATGATCAACCAGAGATAAGGTGATAATCAGAGTCACTAGAACATTCGCCGTAGCATCCACAATATCCAGATCAAATTTTGCAATCTCTCTCTTTAACGGCGTCTGTCCGGAGTGGCTTGATTTCCTACTCAATGCATCAGCAACTTGGTTTGCTTTCCCTGAATGATAACTGATAGTCAGTTCATAATCCTTTAACAATTCAAGCCACCTCCTCTAATGCATATTCAACTCTTTCTGCGTGAACAGATATTTCAGACTTTTGTGATTAATGAATACTTTTCACTTTACTCCATACAGATAATAACGCCAGATCTTAAGTGCGAAAACCACTGCAGCTAGCTCCAGGTCATGAGTCAGATAATTCTGTTCATATGGCTTCAATTGGCGTGAGGAATGTACAATAACTCTGCCATTCTGCATGAGGACACATCCTGCAATGAAAAAGTTAGACCACAGTTGTAATGCATATAAAATCAACCTTGAAATTATATACAGGTACCCAGCCCGTTCTTCGATGCATCACTTTATATGACGAATCCTTCTGAACCGGAGTGCTATGCCAATATAGGGGCTGTGGTCAACCTCCTCTCAGCTCAGCGAAACTCTGTTCGCAATCAGCGGTCCATTCAAACTTCACCTTCTTCTGTGTCAATCTGCTCAAGGCACCGCTATCGATGAGAATCCTTCAACAAATTTATATAATATCCGGCCAAACCCAAAAAGCTCCTCGCTTCTGTCACGTTGGTCGGCCTGGGCCACTCAGTAATAGCTGCAATGCTCTTCAGCCAAAACCCGCACTTACTAAAATTAGCATATAGCTTCTTCTACCCGAGGACCTCTCAACCTCCCTTAAATGTTTTGCGTGCGACTCCTCATCATGAGAATAGACTAGAATATCATCGATGAAGACCACCAAAAACTTATCAAGCTGATCCCTGAACACCGTGTTGATCAAGTCCCTGAAGGCTGTTGGAGCATTAGTCAGACCAAATGGCATCACTAAAAAATCATAGTGGCCATATCTAGTACGAAAAGCAGTCCTTGCCACATCCTCTATTTTAATCCTCAATTGATGATATTCGGATCGAAGAACAGTTTTAGAGAATACCTTAGCACCTTAGAGAATGCCTAAGTTGTGAGATTAATTGGAAAATTATATAATATTAGTTATGAGTTACGTTGATTAAAGGGTACCTTTAATTGATCGAAGAGGTCCTCGATCCAGGTTAGGGGATACTTAAACTTGATCGTGATATTGTTAATCTCCCGAGAATCGAAACACAACCGCATACTTCCAACCTTCTTCTTTGCAAATAAAACAGGGGCTCCCTAGGGTGAGACAACACTGGGGCGAATAAACTTGCAGTCGAGAAGTTCCTGTAGTTGCTCCTTCAATTCTTTGAGTTCTGCTGGAGCCATACGATACGGCGCTCTAGAGAAAGGTTCAGCATCCGGTATAAGATTGATTTTAAATTTCACTTCTCTGCTCGGTGGCAATCCTGGCAACTCATTGGGAAACACGTCTTTGAACTCGTTTATCATTGGAATCAAATCAATGGATGGAACCTCCTGCTCTATACCCATGGCGTAGACTAGGAATCCTTCTCTGCTCTTCTTCAGTGCTCGATACACCTGGGCTGCAGTCAAATATATGTTCTAGGGCAACTTCTTCAGCTTAGAATCTCCCCTGGAAGATGATTTCCTACATACCCAAACTCTTCATGCTGACCTACTTCTGCCGACAATCAATAGTGGCATGATACTTAGACATAAAGTCCATTCCCAAAATAATGCCAAAGTCCCTCATCTGAATCTGGATTAACATCGTAACGAACTCCATATCATTTATCTCCAGCTGACATCCTCTGTACTAATGATGGGATACTAGCACCTAATTGCAACTGCTTGGACTTGAGCCATTCAGATAAGATATTAAGATTCTAAACAAATTTATTGGCGATAAAGGAATGACTAGCACCACTATTGAATAAGACGTTGAGGGGAACCTTTTTTTTAAATCGTACCTGACACATGTAGGGTTATACACATTGCATATGAATACAGACAAAAAATTTTAATTAAAATGAATTTCGAGTAGAAATTATTTAATTAAACGGTAGCTGATACGACGTCGTGGCCTCCTCGACGTTTGCATCAGTCATCACATGGACCCGAGCATTGGTCCTTGCCTTTCCTTTCTGCTGCCCCTAACTCTGCGGTGGAGGGGGAGTTTGTCCCTGCATGGTGCATTCTCTCGTTGGTTTGCCACATCTATAGCAAACATTCATGGTCTTCCAACACTAGCCTATGTGAGGTCACCCAAAATGAACACAAGGAGGGGGTGGTGGTCCTGCCACCCTCAATGGCTGTGCGTCAGTCAATACTGGGCCTCCAATCA
>AP025044.1:13844892-13855927 GCA_036186865.1 Eustoma russellianum | reverse complement strand
TACACCTGGGCTGCAGTCAAATATATGTTCTAGGGCAACTTCTTCAGCTTAGAATCTCCCCTGGAAGATGATTTCCTACATACCCAAACTCTTCATGCTGACCTACTTCTGCCGACAATCAATAGTGGCATGATACTTAGACATAAAGTCCATTCCCAAAATAATGCCAAAGTCCCTCATCTGAATCTGGATTAACATCGTAACGAACTCCATATCATTTATCTCCAGCTGACATCCTCTGTACTAATGATGGGATACTAGCACCTAATTGCAACTGCTTGGACTTGAGCCATTCAGATAAGATATTAAGATTCTAAACAAATTTATTGGCGATAAAGGAATGACTAGCACCACTATTGAATAAGACGTTGAGGGGAACCTTTTTTTTAAATCGTACCTGACACATGTAGGGTTATACACATTGCATATGAATACAGACAAAAAATTTTAATTAAAATGAATTTCGAGTAGAAATTATTTAATTAAACGGTAGCTGATACGACGTCGTGGCCTCCTCGACGTTTGCATCAGTCATCACATGGACCCGAGCATTGGTCCTTGCCTTTCCTTTCTGCTGCCCCTAACTCTGCGGTGGAGGGGGAGTTTGTCCCTGCATGGTGCATTCTCTCGTTGGTTTGCCACATCTATAGCAAACATTCATGGTCTTCCAACACTAGCCTATGTGAGGTCGCCCAAAATGAACACAAGGAGGGGGTGGTGGTCCTGCCACCCTCAATGGCTGTGCGTCAGTCACGATTGGGCCTCTAATCATCAGCAGATGCATAGTCTGTCTCTGTCCCTGCTGTTGCGGCATGAATGGTCGCTCAGTCTGGTGACGGCAAGGCACCTTCTACCATCTCCCTGATCTTCCTGTCTGAATGTCCTCTCGGGGCCTCTTGCCCCTGTCCTTCGCATTGACCCTCTCTAGGTCATTCTCGACCTCGCTGCAAATCTCAAGCAAATCCTCAAATGTTCTCGGTCCGGCACAGATAATCAATGACTGGATACGAGAATTTAGTCCTGTCATGAACTTTAGCATCTTGGCCCTCTCGTTCTCCATAGTAGAGGGCATATATTATTGAGAAAAAGAGTTTGAGTGATTCACAAAATGCATGATTTAAATAACGTGTGTTAAATAAATGCATGACACAATTTACTACTTGACACATTTTTGTGACAAACTTGCCTTATATACTTTATATATAATGTTACCGTACTAACAAGCCATGAAGCTTTAAAGCTTACATCAAATGGCAAACATTTGTTGTGTTTGAATTATTTTCCGGTGCCACCATTAATGAACTAAACTAGTTCATTGAGTGAAGTACTTAGTTAAATGAACTAAGTAGTTCATTAAATGGAGATATATTTAGAGAAGGAATGATGGCAACAAATTGAAGAATGGAAAGTCTCCTTCTACATCATTCACACGTTATATATATATATTATATATATTCAGATTTTTTCAAGGCACATTACACATATATTCCAACGTACTACCGACACGTTACATATATTACGAACGTACGTAAATGTCACACCACTATACTTACCTCATATTTATGAGTATATTCAGGTGTATATCATATGATATACGTCATGGTGATGACAAAATTATTACGACACGTTACAAGGTTATAAACCGAAAATTGTCGTGCCGGGTGACTACTGAAACTTCGTCAACGTGTCACATACTTGCCATATATAGATGGCCAGCCCATACACTTCAAAAATGGACACAAATTTCGTGGCTTACATGGCACACTCAGCCATAAAATCATTCCATGTTGGCACACACAAATCAACCCTAATTAAGGCCAAATTGTGAAGATTCCAAATTCATCTTTTAAGCACATGGGGACGCCACTTTAGTCAGCCACTAGAGCTGAATATTAAAGTTATTTTATTTATATTATGTGTAACATAATATATATAACATGTGCAAAAAGTTAGATTATAATCGGATAAAAATCGCGTAATCGACAAAAGTCGAAAATTCGGTTTTTTACGAAAACAACACATGGAACGTTTTTGGCATGACATGTAACATGTATATCAACACTTTTTACATATTCGATACATACTATATAATATTCAAATTAGGGCTGATTGGAATATGCCATATGTGTATAATTATAAAGCACTATTTTACAAAGTTTACAAAAATAAATTCAGCACATGTTCAAGATGCATAAACACTCTTACTCATTCTTGGTGGAGCTTAGTTGGCATCTCAATTGGTGGAGACTAAGCCATACAAGATTAGTGATATAATGGAGGAAGCGACACAAGGTAATATTTCAAACTTTGTAGCAAGTTTAACACATGCTGAAAATTCAGCATGTGACAATAAGGTTGGGCGATTTTTCTACCATCTTGGGTGATCAATTTGCTTCCCAAAATTGGAGGGAGTAAATGTTGATTATTTGATAATGTTTTGAACTTCGTTTGGCACATGTTTTGCATTTTATTCTCAGATTTTTTAAGCCAATAAGTGATGACAAATCTCATCCAATCAAGGAGTGCCAAGTAAGCAAGGCCAAGACAATCATCCAATCAAGTTGTGCCAAGTAAGCAAGATGATGTCACATCCATACAAGTCATTCTTCCAAGGACATAAAAGAGAATTGTCAAGGTGAAGAAGAGCCCTAGGGGGACGGCCAAGACTTATTAAAAGGAGAAGAGATGTAGCAAACAAAAGCAAGACAATTCTCATATTCTCTCAAGTGCAAAAAATGTCTTCTACTTTCTTCTTCTACCTTTCTTTCTTCTTCTCTGTCAAGCCTATTGTTCTTATATTCAAATATATTGAATAGGCTTTGTATAGACCACCATACATGCTCATTGTTGTAAAAGGTTGATCAAGGTGTGATCAATCCTTCATCCGTTCGGTGGTGGTGTTCGTGGAAGGTGTGGTTGCTTGCAACGTTTGTGTAAAGGGTTAGAGTTGGTGTGTAACTCCAAAAACCCTTGTGGTAAGATGTTAATTTTGTTTAGTGATAACCAAGGAATGTGTCCTCGAAGATTGGAGTAGGTTGATTGAACTGAACCAGTATAAAATTCCTTGTATTCTTTACTTTGCTGCATAGTACTTTCAGTTTCTGGCACTTTGCATCCATTTCATCGTAATCTTAAAAATAGAAAACGAATTTCAAAAATTATAAAATTTTTTAGAAACATAGCCACAACTCTTAAGTTTCAGTTGCTTCAAGTTTCAACCCTTTTGGACAAGTATAAGTCATTCAAACATTAATAGGTCTGAGACTAGTGCTATCTGATTTTCTGACTTGCAAAGGTTGAGAACTTGAACGTATTTGACATAATTCCCAAAGGAATTTTTCAAAACGGTTTCAACCCATTTAAATAAATATAGTAAGGGTGTTGTCATTAAATTTTCAGACCATTTGGAGTTACGAATTAATCTGAATAATTTTTTTAAATTAGACTATTGTATTTGGTAGATTTGCGCAATCTGATCACAAACAATTTTTCAAAGGGTTAGAGGTTGAATTTTGATCTCAAATTTTTAGGAGATATTCAGAACATCTGAGAATACAATCTCTATAAATTGCAGAATTTTTAAAGGCCTGTAACCTAGTGTTTCAAACGTTGCAAGACAGGATCTGAAAACAGAAACTGTTTTCAGAAGTTAGGTTTTTGGGTCAAAACATTTTAAAAACCAAATTTTCTGCACCCACTATTCAACCCCCTCTTCTAGTGGTGCCTTACATGTAGCACCCCGCACCGACTCGCCCCCGTACGGTGCGCCCGCCATACTTCACTACGGAGAGTACCAGATGTCGGTTCATATCATATCGACATCCATAACAAAATATACGGACTTTTCCGCTTATACATCAAGTAAGCAAAATAGAGGCAGAATAAAAACTTTAAATAAAACATGCCGAATAGTCATAAAACATCGTCTACATCCATCTTACAAAATAAAAGGAGATGTCCAAATTAAATCCCAAAACAATTTCGTCACATATCAATCATCATGATAAAGTCCTGAAGCATATCCTCTCTCATACGTCTATGGATAGGGAACTCTAGGCTCGTCCTCGATCCACTCGACCCCATTTCCGACGGGCTCTGGGAGGAAAAATAATAGGATGAGTGACAACATCACCAGCAAGTAAACCATAAATAATCATGAATTAGATGGAAAGTACGCACAAGAACCAAACCCCAAAATTTTGGATTCGCGACATACCTGACTTTCACTTCATCATTCGTAAGGACATAGGATCATAACTTAAGAGATAAGGAATCCTATTAAGATCCTAACTTAGGAGATAATAAAACATATCATCATAGCCTAAGTAATAGTACAACAATTATTCAACTCGCCATACAAAATGTCGTGTGTATTTGTATGCATATGTGATGCGTCATGATAAATATGAGGACAAGTTCTTTCATTCTTTCTTTCAAAACATCATCGTAAATAAAAAGAGAAGAGTGAATATTCAGATCTATTATATCCGGATATGAGACGGTCATACCATTCCCTTCAGATCTATTATGTCCGGATCTGAAAACGGTCATACTTTCAATCATCGTCAACAGGTCTATTCTCGCTGGGCCTGTACGGTCTTAAATCATCATTATCAGGCCTATTCTCTCCTGCTTGAACGGTCATAACAGTCATAACCAGGTCTATTCTCTCCGAGCCTGTACAATCATAATCATCAACAGATCAATTAACCCCGAATCTGGAGCGGGTTATGCTAGCCAGAATTAAATGGCACCAACGGAAATCGTTCTTTTCAAAACTGAAATCTTTTCTTTGAAAACGCTTTTTCTTCGTTCCTTATCATAAAATCAGTATCATAAATCATGCAAAGGATGACGATGCAATGTATGTCGTGCAACATGGAATCCATGACTAGGTGCATCACGTAATATTCATCCTGCCTTATTCCTTAAGCTGGAAAAATTTCCAAAATTAATGTTCTGTTCATGCGGCCTTAAACCTCATCATTTCGGCCCATTTTCTTGATCTCATGACAAACATATGCATAATGGAGTCTTATCTACTTGGCATAAAAATTTTGTAACGTTTCAAGACATATAAAACCTTTAAGTTATTAAATTACCAAACCGGGTACTGCTGGATCCAGCAGCGCAGTACCCATCTTTTATCTTGCTCTCAAGCCCATAAAATATTATTTAATTTGGGTCACTACCTGAAAAACATAGTAGACATACCAAGAAATAACATTCATAAGCCCAATAGAAATTACAAGTCCAAATTTGTAATAATAAGGCCTTCTAACTCCTGTCATAATTCTGTCCTGTTTTCCAGTTTTTTCACCACTAATTTTAACTTAAATTTTAACCTTGAAAACGGTGATTCCAAGCTGATTTCTTTACATGGGTATGTTTATCTATGTCCTAAGTGATTACCATAAAAATTCCAGAGCAATCCAATGAGTCTAAAGTGGTCATTTAATTATTTTTCTAAAACTAGGTGTATGCAGAATCTGAAATGACCAGCTTTCACTAAGAATTTTATTGCGAATAAACCACAAGTCCTTTTACCAAAATTCTAACTCACAGATTTAATAAACTCATAAGGCTAGCATCCTACCAAAAATCAGCTCATTTGCACGTTTCTAAGGTCCATTTTTGGGTCTTACAAAACGTCACTTAAATCTGTCCTGTTCCAGTAAATTTTTCCTTCTGTCACTTTCCTTGCTAAATGTGTACCAACTACACTTATTCTTCTAAAATGACTTACTAGCCATCAAATACACTTTTCAACATAGACACAATAGAGTCTAATAAATTATATAGGCTACATATAAATCACCTTAAAAACATTTTGAAACTTATACATAGCACACGTTGATATTGCACATTTTGTACATAATAAATTCTTTCCTTGGCATAATTATTTTATGTACTACCTAATCCCCCAAACAGCCCGTTCTTATACATGAAAAGGGCATATATTTTGTGTTCCTAATGAACATAACACATCTAAACAATAAAACATTCACATATACAATTTCCATATATCTTTCACCTCCCAAAACATATTGTTTCACTTGAAATATGGTTCAACCACATCTCCTTCCTCCACTGTCCCTTTTTCCATGATGAGAAAGAGAAACTTTACCCCATTTATCATAGATATGCAACATATTCATATTCAAAGGAGGCAAAGAACTCATCTTTGGGGGATTCTCACACATGCAAGTCACCTTTCTTAAGAACTTGAAACTTTCATGTTTCAAGCTTAATATTTTCCATCTAAGATTAGATCTTAATAATAACTAGATATTCAAGCATATACTTTCACACATAAGTCAAGATTATTTATGGTGTATTTGCCTTCTTGGATCTTAGATCTTGCTTGAAACTTGTTGGAACAAAGTAATGCTTCCTTCAACCCCTTCCTAGAATACACGGTTTATAGGTAGAAATATTGGTTAGCCACTATTTAAACACACAATACAACTTAGTTTTGAGGCTAGATGGTCTTACCAAATTGATTCTTGAATTGAGGTTGAGATGAATCCAACCCACCAAGAAGCTAATCTCTCCTAGTACTTTGAAAATCTTCACCTAGTGACCTCTTAAAGGTCACGGTTTTCACAAGAAAAGAGGGTATCTTGTGAACTTCACTGTGTAAGGTATATAATTCACTTAAGGAGTTTAGAATATACTCACCTAGACCAAACTTGAACTTGATTGATTCTTAGATCTCCTTGGCTCCTTGTTGGCCGTGTGAGGTGGATGAAGGGTTCTTGGTTCTTTTGTTCTTTGTGAGTTCTTGAGTGGTTGAGTATAGAGGATTCTAGAATTCTTGGAGAGAATTTTTCTTCAAAGTCTAAGTGTTTAGCCTTTGGGAGCCTAAGGAAGAAAAAGAGAATTTCCGTTGAATGGTTATGCTCATTAGGGTTTGCTAACTTGAGTTACTTTAGCAAACTAGGGTTACTTTCTTACTAATTTGAGTTACTTTTGGGCTACAGTTAGCATAAAGTAACCATGGTAAGGTTTAAGATGTCTCTTGATTTCACCATGGTTAAAACCGGCGGTTAGGGGGTGCCATTAGTAGGCTCCATCATGCTTTAGTCACTTTTAAGAGTGTTTACTGAAAAAGCTACTAGGTAGTTGAAAAGTTTATTGTAAAATTGATCCCTAATTCCCTAATTTCCATGTATCCCACGGTTTTAATGGGAATTTCAGTGAGTTACCCATCCTTATAATAATATCATATTGTGACTTTATCATGCATAACTACTCTATATTATTGCTTTAGTAAGCAATTAAAGTGTGTAGTTGGCCTTTTTAACAAAAAGGTGGTCTCCTAATTACCTCCTCTGCCCGGCGGCTTAGTGGAGGAAAAAGTAATACTTTTCCTCTTTTTACTTTTAATCCCATTTAGTAGGACACTAAATGCTAGAATGAACTTTTCATGCCTTCTTTTACTAAGACTACTAAAGGTTAGTTGCTTGTAGTAAAAGAAACCCTATTTTAATATCGCATATACCCTTATGCCCGAAATTATGAAAAATTTTGGGAGGTTAAAATTGTCATCTCGCATACTTCATAAGACATACTCTTGTCATTTCCATTATTTATGGAATTTACCTTAAGGAGAATTAATTAAAGCAGTCGTAATAAACTTAAATAAAAATGCACTCGAAGAATCCATCCTTCCATTAATTCATTCATACAGTCTCAAGTACAATACGATCTTTCGTTGGGGTACAACATCCTCCCCCTTATTACAAGTTTCGTCCTTGAAACTCTAGGGTACTAATCAAAAAGGTACGGGTATAATCTTCTCATGCTTTCCTCCATCTCCCAAGTAGCTTCATCAATCAAATGGTGCTTCCACTGCACCTTAACCATAGGGATGGATCGTTTCCTTAATGTCTTTTCCTTGCAGTCCACGATCTTCTGCGGCTCTTCTTCATATGTCGCATCGGCTTCAACTTTCAAAGGTTGCTCCTCAATGATATGGCTAGGCTCATGCACGTACCAGCGAAGCTGAGATACATGAAACACATCGTGCAATTGAGACAATGAGGGCGGTAGTGCTAGCCGGTAAGGAACTTCCCCAATCCTTTCAAGAATTTCGTATGGTCAAATAAACCTGGGGCTTAACTTTCCTTTGATACCAAGTCTCTTAACTCCTTTTGATGGCGACACTTTCAAGAACACCTTTTCTCTGGCTTGAAATTCTAATGGCCGCCGCTTCTCGTCTGCCCAAATCTTGCTTCTATCTTGGGCCGCTTGCAACCTTTGCTTGATGATTATTAATTTATCTCGAGTCTGTTCTACTAGGTCAGGTCCTATGGAAACCTTATCTCCGATTTCATCCCAGTAAAGTGGAGAGCGGCACTTTCTTCCGTAGAGTGCTTCATACGGAGCCATCCCAATAGATCGATGATAACTATTATTATAAGAGAACTCCACTAGTTTGAGACTCTTGTCCCAACTCCCTCCAAAGTCAAGTGTACAAGCTCGCAACATGTCTTCCAGCGTGTGGATACTTCTCTCAGATTGACCATCCGTCCGAGGGTGAAATGCAGAGCTCATTCGTATCTCGGTACCCATCGCTTTTTGAAAAGCTGTCCAAAATTGGGATGTAAAGCGAAGGTCGCGATCACAAACAATGCTCATGGGTACTCCATGAAGGATCAAAATCTGATCAACATACATCGTAGCCAACTTCTCCATAGAGGCTTTGATGGTAATAGCCATGAAATGAGCAGATTTTGTTAAACGATCGACGACCACTCAAATGGCATCATGTCCATTCTTTGTCCTTGGCAGGTCAGTCACGAAGTCCATAGCAATGTGTTCCTACTTCCACTCAGGGACTTCAAGAGGCTGCAACAATCTAGCGGGTCTATGATATTCCGCTTTAACTTTCTGACAAACCAAGCACTTTTCCATGAATTCCGCAATTTGCCTCTTCATGCCATGCCACCAGAATTTTTTTAAGTCTTGGTACATTTTATTGGCTCCGGGATGAATAGTTAAACAAGAATTATAAGCTTCTCGAAGAACCTCATTCCTTATGTCATCGTCATTAGGTACGCACAGTCGTCGCTTAAACCACAAACTGTCATCGCTTCTGATCTCAAAATCTCCAGATGGTTTCGTCTTCAATTTGTCCTTAATTTTCTTCAAGGCTTCATCTCTTTCTCGACCCTCCTTAATCTTGTCAATCAGTGAAGGAATCAACACCAACTTAGCGAGCACGCTATCAATGGAATCAATCACCTCGAGATCAAACTCTTTCATATCACGCTGCAAAGGTGGTTGACGTG
Source organism: Eustoma russellianum (assembly GCA_036186865.1). NCBI lineage: Eukaryota > Viridiplantae > Streptophyta > Magnoliopsida > Gentianales > Gentianaceae > Eustoma > Eustoma russellianum. Next base: position 13,846,631 of record AP025044.1, on the reverse strand, counting down.
GATGGTTTGTCTTTCGACTCAATGCGTCGGCAACCTTATTAGATTTTCCTGGATGATACTGAATTGAGAGGTCGTAATCCTTCTGAGTAAAAAGGTACTTAAGGCTCTTGTGATCCGTGAAGATCTTGCACCTTTCACCGTACAAATAGTGTCTCCATATTTTTAAGGCAAAGACTACGGTTGCAAGCTCGAGATTGTGTACTGGTAATTCTGCTCAAACGGCTTCAGCTGTCGGGATGCGTACGCAATCACTACATTAATACACATCCCAGTCCGTTTTTTGAGGCATCACTGTACACTATGAAACTTTCACCCGGAATCGGTTGCAGCAATACTGGAGCAGAAGTTAACTTCTCCTTCAATTCAGTAAAACTCCTTTTGCAGTTTGAGGTCCATTCGAACTTTGTCTTTTTCTGGGTCAAACGGGTGAGAGGCATCGCAATCCGAGAAAACCCTTCAACAAATTTGCGATAGTAGCCAGCAAGACCCAGGAAACTCCGTACCTCTGTAACATTCGTTGGCCTTGGCCATTCTGTAATTGCTTCGATCTTTTTGGGATCCATCGATATTCCATCCTCAGATATAACATGTCCCAGGAATGCCACACTGCGCAGCAAAAATTTGCATTTACTAAATTTGGCATACAGTTGCTTCCTCCGTAAATTCAAGGACGGTCCTTAAATGGGCCACATGGGACTCTTCATCCGGTGAGTAGATCAAGATGTCATCGATGAAGACCACAACGAACTTGTCCATTTGCTCTTGAAATACTCGATTCATTAGGTCTATAAATGCTGCGGGAGCGTTGGTCAACCCGAATGACATTACAAGAAATTCATAATGTCCATAACGTGTCCTGAATGCAGTTTTCAGAACATCCTCGGCTTTGATTTTCAATTGGAAGTATCCAGAACGAAGATCAATCTTACTGAAAATTCGTGCCCCCTGCATCATGATATTTTTAGGGAGTGTTCATAATAGGCTTATCATTGAAATAAAAACTTTGAATCGCTTACCCGAAGTTGATCGAACAGGTCGTCGATCCTAGGCAATGTGTATTTGTTCTTTATTGTGATCTTGTTGAGTTCTCTATAGTCAATGCATAAACGCATACTCCCATCCTTTTTCTTTACAAATAACACAGGAGCATCCCAAGGCAAAACACTTGGGCGAATGAGCTTCTTCTCCAGCAACTCACGTAACTGCTCCTTCAATTCTTTTAATTTCGCAGGCGCCATTCAATAGGGAGCCTTCGATATTGGTTCAGCTTCTGGAATTAGATTAATTTCAAAAGAGATTTCTCGATCTGGGGAAAGACCCGATAATTCCTTTGGAAAAACATCAAGACATTCTCGGACCATCGGAACTTGAGAAAGGTCGGAGGGCGCTTGATTGACATTCAATGCATAAACGAGAAACCCTTCGTGTCCTTTCTCCAACGCCTTACTGGCGCGGATCGCATTTGCATAAACGTTCTTAGAACACTTCCTTAATTTCGAACCTCCCAGAAAGTTTACTTCCTTGCACGTTGGGTTCTTAATAGTAACCCGCTTTTCACTGCAATCAATGTGTGCAAAATTCTTGGAGAGCCAATCCATTCCAAGAATTACATCGAAATCAGTCATGGGTATGGGAATTAAGTCGGTGTCAAACCGGTGATCATCAAACTCAAGCACGCAATTTCTGAAGATGTGATGAGACACAAGCACCTGATCCCCAGCTGCTTGAACTCTATAGGG
>AP025044.1:13825442-13835902 GCA_036186865.1 Eustoma russellianum | reverse complement strand
CCTATAGGCGCCCTATGTATGTGTAATAACTTTATTCTCTTCCTTTGATCATAAAATGCAAGGGTATTTGGGGTGTACTTGAGGAATAGATGTTAAGTTTGATTAAGTAGGGATAAGAATGAATTCCAAGTGAGTTGGTGAAACGAACGGACTTAGAAAGGTATGAGCATGGAGTGTTTGAGGTGCAAGATCATGTACTGGATATGTAAGATGTGTGTGTATGTTACATGTTTGATATGAAGTTGCATGAGCATCCTGCATCATGACATGAACACTTTGCATTTGACATGAGATTTGCTTTGCGAAAGAACATGTGTTTACAAGAGAAGATTAAAGTTTTCGAAAAGCAAACTATGGCTGCTGGTTTATAGCAGGGTATAAAAGTCACGCCTGCGAAAGCAGGGTATAAAAGCGTGACCTATGAATCAATAGCATGGTATAAAGTATTTTGTGGGGCCGTAGACCTATCAGCACAGATATATGATATATGTAATGGGCCGTGGACCTATCAGCACGGATATATGATATATGTAATAGGGTCGTGGACCTTTCAGCACGGGGTATAAAGTTCTATTTGCTATGGACTGATCACCCACAGGGTATAAAGTTCAGCTACGCGAAGAATATGAAAAGTTTTGTGAAATGACACGCATAACATGTTTACGAAAGAAGACAAATGCATGAGTTCTGTGTGCGGTTTTAAAGAAGTACATGCATCATGATACACGAAGCATAAGATTTGACACTCAAGAAATGTGACTAGCTTATGTTCTGTTTATGTGGTATGTTATTTTGGTTACATGTTTGTTCTCGTATCCGCGTATCATTTATGTGATTTATCTGTTTTGAGGAATTGTTATAAAGATGCTATTTGCAAACCCGAGCACCTTATTTTGGCAATGACTTATACACTGGTGACTCGTCATGTGTGATCCCATAAGGTGTATAGACGGGTTACTTGCTGGCGATATATTCGCTAGGAACAGATACTCTCTTTCCTTTTTAGGTGAGACAGAATACGAAATGATATTTGTCGAAGACGATGGCGAGTGGGCTCAATGGGTTGTGTTGAGAAATATGTTTGGATAATTTTCAAAGTCATGATTTTAAGTGATGAATACTCAAAAATGTCACACATGGTGTTATATGTTATTAAAAGTTGAAAAAGCTGAACAAGTTGACATCGATCTCTTAGGTTGTTGCACATCGATCGATCTATGTACATAAATCTCTCACATCGATTGATCTATGTAAGGCAGAAAAGTTTAAGACTTTTCTGTAAGACATCGATCTCTAAACCTGAGACACATCTATCGATCTGTGTACATCGAACTCTCACTTCGATCGATCGATGTAAGTCAGAGACAAAACCTGAACCTTTATGTGAGACATCGATCTATGAAGCTGAGGCACTTCGATCGATCGATGTCTAGAGTTTTTAGAAATAATTTTCTAAAATGTGATAAAATGGTTGTTTTTATTTGTACATGATTTATACATGCTCATTATGTGTTTATTATGTGTTTTGGGTGATTATTATTGTCTTGTGACTAACGTGCCTTGGAAGTTTCTACAACTTACCAAAAAGGGCAAAATTGGTATTTTAAGTTTTGTAGAAACATCATATGGTGAAAAATATTTCAAGGGTGTATTATTATCTAGGCAAAGGTGGAATTGTGATTATTTCTGACCATCGGGGTCATTTCTGAAGTGTTCTCACACCAGGGGTATTTTGGTCATTTTACCCCCAAGGGTATTTTTGGTATTTCACTCAAGGAATCTCTTGAGCATATTATTATCTTCATTCTGGAGCTGTGTTATTATTATTTTGAAGATTATATGGTGATCTTATATCTTATTCTCTCAACCGATGATATTATTGACTATAGCTGGATATGTGACGATTTGAGATGTCACATTCTATTTTTTCTTGAAGACCCTCTTATATATGTTATAAGAGGATATTAATCATCATCTTTTAGAGATTACAAGGTGTCCTTGGTGCAAGATTCATCACAATATGTAAAGGAAAAGAAAGTAGGAATTTTGGTGTTATATGTTGACATAATCTTGTCAACACTTATTCATTATTTTTTATTCACAAAATTTGAGTTGGTATACATACACACAACATCAAAAACGTCCATAAACAGGTGGAGAAGGTGGCATACTCATTTTATAACTTTTGGGCAAGTGGACAAATTCAAAAACAAGCTAGTTGGCAAAAGTTGTCAACTTGAAATTTCAAATTTGAAGTTAATGGAGACAAGGTTGTTGGAGCTGATTTTGGATGTGCTTTAATTCAAAATTCTCAGCCATCACATGGTCTAAAAGTTGGAGAGAATATTCCATCTATTCACACTATAAATAGGAGGCAAGGTGAAGAAGAGAAGACACACACTTGAAAGCAAAATTGAAGATTGTTGTCTTGCTATTCTCTTCTCATATTTTCGTTCATACTTTGTGTAGCTAAGGTGTTCCAATTTTTTTGTTGTCTAGCTACACTATACACCTTCTTGGGTTAGATTTGTATGATTGATTAGCCAAATTTATAAGGCTACATCAATAGGTGGTAGAGGTGTTGTAACCAAGAGTTGCATAGAGGTGATTATCCAAGTCTTGAATAGGGTTGGTGTATAACCCAATGATCAAGCTTGGCTCTTGTTGTAAGGTGTTCATTTGATAGTAAAATCCAAGGAAAGGTGTTCCTTGGGACTGGAGTAGGTCACATTGACCGAACCAGGATAAATCCTCGGTGTTATTCTCTTGTTTCTTTTTTTCTGTTTTATGTCCGGTTTTGACTGCTGTTTTCACACAACTTCTCACAATTTGAAAAAAATAGCTAAACATTTTCAAAATTCGTGATTTTTGGTGAAATTATACTTCAGACTGTTAGCTTTCATTTGCAACAAGAATCACTTGATTTGAGCAAGGGAAAGTTTTGAGAAAACTTAAATTCTGTATTTATCAAGAATTGTTTAAGGTCAAGGCCTTTTGGAACTTCATCTAAACATCCTAAGGAGTGTTTTGATATAAAGATCAACCTTTTTGGTTGAGTATTCAAAGAGAAACATGTTTTGCAAAATCAGCAACATTCTGTCCAATTCTGTCCAGATTGACTATCTGAATCTTTTTATTTGTTTGAAGGGTCAAACGATCTTATTTTTGTCTGATTGTTGGACAGAGTCTTGTTAACTCATTGAAGTTAAATTCTGGAAAGTTTCATAATTTTTGAAATTGTGTGCAATTATTTGTGAATTTTTGAAAAACGGGTTCTGAATCTGAGGTGGTTTCAGATTCTATTTTCAAAGGGGATTTTAACAAAGGGTTGTAGTGTAATTTCCGCTAACCACTATTCACCCCCCTCTAGTGGTGTTTATTGCAGGTACAAGGTCCAACATTTGGTATCAGAGCCAGACCAACACCACTCAAAAGAAGCAAGATTCAACACCACACGAACAATACAAGGCCAAGAAACAACGATTCATTATATACTGCTTGTCTCAAATCCAAGGTACATACTATGGCTATTGTTTCTCACAAAGGTGAGTTGGAAGGTATGTCTACACAACGCCCTCCTCTTTTTGATGGCAATAATTTTGTTCATTGGAAACTAAAAATGAGGCTATTCTTAATGGCTATAGACATCGATTTATGGTCTATAGTTGAAGATGGGCCGTACATTCCAACGAAAGTTATACAAGTTAGTGGAGTAACTCAAGAGGTTGAAAAATATAAAAGTGAATGGTCATCGGATGATAAAAAGAAAATGTCCATGAATTCTAAAGCTATGCAATTACTTTTAAATGGACTTACAACTTCTGAAGCAGGATATGTGTCAAATTGCACAAGTGCACACGACATGTGGAAATCACTTGTATTAAAGCATGAAGGTACTAGTGGTGTTAAAGAGTCAAAAATAAACATGCTTATGACTGAATTAGAGACTTTCAAAATGTTGCCAAACGAATCCATAACATCTATGGATTTGAGGATTACTAATATTTTCAATGCCCTTGAAGCTTTAGGGAAGTCATTTTCGAACAGTGAAAAGGTTCAAAAGGTGCTACGAAGCCTCCCTGCTGAATGGGATCCAATGGTGACTGCAATTGAGGAGACAAAGTCAATCACTAAGATGGATGAATTGATCTGGTCTCTTAAAGTTTACGAGGTTAAATTAAACCAACGAAAGTCTGAATCGTCTAAGTCATCCGGTAAGTCAATAGCTTTCAAAACAACCGAAACACATGCTAGTAACGATGATAGTAATAGTGATACTGAATTAGACGATGACTTGATATTGATAGCTAGAAAACTAAAAAAAATTTTCAAATGTCCAAATAAGAATAGACAACGTAATTCTTCTTCTTCTTCTTCTCAACCTAGGAAGAATAACATAAACAAATGGTATAATAAAGTATTAAAGTGTTATGAATGCGGTCAAAAAGGACATATTTCATACGACTGTCCTAAGAAGAAAAATAATAATAACAACAACAATAATAAACAAGCCAAGGGCAAGGAGGCTCAAACGACAAAGACAAAGGAGTCTAAGGCAAGAAAAGGGAAACGAGCAATGAAGGTGAGCACATAGAGCGACTCATCCGACTCAGAATCTGAAACTGAGGAAGCTCAAGTCTGCTTTGTATCTAACGAGGTATGTTCTTCTTCTGATAGTGATTCTGATAGTGACATGACATTTGATGAAATGTATGAAGAATTCCTAAGAATGCATGCTCACTGTGAGAGGCTCTCTAAAGAAAAGAAGAAACTAGTTGAAGAAAATGACAAGTTCAAGACGTCCAACTTGGAATTTTCCGATCAACTAGAATCTCTTAAACAAGAGTCCACTAATACTCTTGATTCTTTAGAGAATAAAATTGAATCATATCGGAAAGATGAACATAAGATAAAAATGGAAAATAAGATGTTAAAATCTAAGATAGAAAGTTGTGAACATGAAATAACACAACTTAAGTCGTCTAAACTTAACTTAGAAAAAATGTTAGAACAATTTAAATCGGGTGCAAATATGTTAGATACACTTATCTCATCACAAAAGTATGATAATGATAAAACCGGCTTAGGCTATAAAGAAGAAAATGAAAAAGTAAATAAAAAGATTAAGTTTGTTTCATCTAGTACAAAGTTGCCATATAATACAATAAAATCAAATTTGCCTGCTACATCTTCTTCTACACCTTCTTCTACTAATATCAAGGCAAAAATGCAACATACACCCATAAAAGCACATATGAATAAACATACATCTAGGCCAAACTTTGCATCTAGACAACCTAGAAATTATGCCTATATGTATACAAATGCAACTAGACCGAATAAAATGCATACAACTTATTATGAACCTAAGTATAGGCAACACTCTTATAAGTCTTATAGAAATGCCTACAAACACACTTATATAGCGCCATATAAGAAACAAATTCACATGCCTTATACACATTATAAATCTCGGCCATCCTATAATGATTATCAACCATGGCACATGTATAACAATGCATCTTCTCTTATGTGGGATAATCATGTATATGCTAATTCTTCTTATTTTCCAAATTATAACAATGCTAACAATGTGCCTAGAAGGTATATTCAAGTTTGGATACCTAAGGGATATCTTAACAAGAATAATGCCCCTAACATTCAAGGACCCAAATAAAGGGTACCTAAAACTTTGTCTCCATTGTAGGAAAAACGCAAGGAATGCAAGAAGGAGGCAAAGTCAAAGAATCTGAAAACCAAATGGTTTTTAGATAGTGGATGTTCGAGGCATATGACGGGGAACCTCAAACTATTCATCGAATTGGAACATATCAAGAATGGAGGAAAAGTAACATTAGGTGACAACAACAAAGGACAAGTTGTTGGAAAAGGAACAATTAGGGACCCTAACACATTTCAAATACAAAATGTGTTATTAGTAAGCAATCTATCTTATAATTTACTTAGTATTTCTCAACTTATAGATTGTGGTTATAATATCTCCTTTCTTCCCAATTCTTCTGATGTAATAAATGAAAAAGGAGAAACGGTTTTAAAAGGAAATAGAGATGGAAATATTTATACTATTACCTTAGATAACATGTTGGATGCTAAGGTTAAGTGTCTAATATCACATGACTTAGATGTAAATTTATGGCATAGAAGATTAGGCCATATAGGAATTTCAACTATTAAGAAATTGTCTAAGAAGAATTTAATTAGAGGAATGCCTAAGTTAGACTTAGATAATTTTCAAATGTGTGAAACATGTATTAAGGGAAAACACATTAAAGAAACCTTAAAACCGAAACATGAAGTGAGTACTAGTCATGTACTAGAATTGCTTCATTTAGACTTATTTGGTCCAAGTAGGACAAGAAGTCTAGGTGGACACTACTATGTGTGTGTCATAGTAGATGATTACTCACGCTACACATGGACGTTGTTCTTAAGACACAAAGACGATGCTCCATTAGCAATCGAAACCCTTATTAAGTAACTTGAAAACATTTATGAAGAAAATGTTAAAAGAATTAGAAGCGATAGAGGTGGAGAATTTAAAAACAAAGACGTAATCAAATTTTGCGAATTATTTGGAATCAAACATGAATTCTCACCACCTAGAACACCACAACTCAATGGAGTTGTTGAACGTAAAAATAGAACGATTCAAGAAGTTGCTAGGACAATGCTGTGTGAAAATAAATTACCTAAATATTTATGGGCTGAAGCTGTTAGTTGTGCATGCTATATTATAAATACGCTCACTATTAGAAAGAAATTAAATAAAATGCCTTATGAATTGCTAAACAATAGACAACCTAAGATAGATTATCTTAAAGTATTTGGATGTAAATGTTTTGTGCTGAACACTAAGGATAATCTAGATAAATTTGAACAAAAGTCTATTGAATGCATATTTGTTCGGTATTCAACTAACTCAAGAGCATATAGGTGTTATAATCCTGCATCTAGAAAAATAATTGAATCCATACATGTGAAATTCAATGAAAATGCATGCTTTGAAGTTAGTGATAAACATCAACATAAACAAGAAACAAATGTTGAAAATATGTTTGATGATGATGTATTACTTGAGCCTGTAATTGATCAGCTAGAACCAACTCCCCCTGATCAAGACATACATAAACCCTTAGATGAAATAAATCAAGAGACTCTGTAATTGGAAGATACAACTAATGATCCAATTACATATGATAACGTTCACACTAATGAAACATTTGAACAAGATGAGGGTGAACTTAGTCAATCTAGGAATTGGTGGCACCCTAGAGAACTAATCATTGGGGATCCAAGTGTTGTGATTATTTCTGACCATCGGGGTCATTTCTGAAGTGTTCTCACACCAGGGGTATTTTGGTCATTTTACCCCAAGGGTATTTTTGGTATTTCACTCAAGGAATCTCTTGAGCATATTATTATCTTCATTCTGGAGCTGTGTTATTATTATTTTGAAGATTATATGGTGATCTTATATCTTATTCTCTCAACCGATGATATTATTGACTATAGCTGGATATGTGACGATTTGAGATGTCACATTCTATTTTTTCTTGAAGACCCTCTTATATATGTTATAAGAGGATATTAATCATCAGCTTTTAGAGATTACAAGGTGTCCTTGGTGCAAGATTCATCACAATATGTAAAGGAGAAGAAAGTAGGAATTTTGGTGTTATATGTTGATATAATCTTGTCAACACTTATTCATTATTTTTTATTCACAAAATTTGAGTTGGTATACATACACACAACATCAAAAACGTCCATAAACAGGTGGAGAAGGTTGTATACTCATTTTATAACTTTTGGGCAAGTGGACAAATTCAAAAACAAGCTAGTTGGCAAAAGTTGTCAACTTGAAATTTTAAATTTGAAGTTAATGGAGACAAGGTTGTTGGAGCTGATTTTGGATGTGCTTTAATTCAAAATTCTCAGCCATCACATGGTCTAAAAGTTGGACAGAATATGCCATCTATTCACACTATAAATAGGAGGCAAGGTGAAGAAGAGAAGACACACACTTGAAAGCAAAATTGAAGATTGTTGTCTTGCTATTCTCTTCTCATATTTTCGTTCATACTTTGTGTAGCTAAGGTGTTCCAATTTTTTTGTTGTCTAGCTACACTATACACCTTCTTGGGTTTGATTTGTATGATTGATTAGCCAAATTTATAAGGCTACATCAATAGGTGGTAGAGGTGTTGTAACCAAGAGTTGCATAGAGGTGATTATCCAAGTCTTGAATAGGGTTGGTGTATAACCCAAGGATCAAGCTTGGCTCTTGTTGTAAGGTGTTCATTTGATAGTGAAATCCAAGGAAAGGTGTTCCTTGGGACTGGAGTAGGTCACATTGACCGAACCAGGATAAATCCTCGGTGTTCTTCTCTTGTTTCTTTATTTCCGTTTTCTGCCCATTTTTGACTGCAGTTTTCACACAACTTCTCACAATTTGAAAAAAATAGCTAAACATTTTCAAAATTCGTGATTTTTGGTGGAGTTATACTTTAGACTATTAGATTTCATTTTCAATAAGAATCACTTGATTTGAGTAAAGGAAAGTTAGTCTTTCAGTCTTTGCAAGATAACTGCTCCAATCTGGCTGCAATCTGACTAGTTTTCAGAAAACTTAAATTCTGTATTCATCAAGAATTGTTTAAGGTCAGGGCCTTTTGGAAACTTCATCTACACATCCTAAGGAGTGTTTTGATATAAAGATCAACCTTTTTGGTTGAGTATTCAAAGAGAAACACGTTTTGCAAAATCGACAACATTCTGTCCAATTCTGTCCAGATTGACCATATGAATCTTTTTATTTGTTTGAAGGGACAAACGATCTTATTTTTGTCTGATTTTTGGTTGTGTACAATTTTTTGTGAATTTTTGAAAAACGGGTTCTGAATCTGAGGTGGTTTCAGATTCTGTTTTCAAAGGGGATTTTAACAAAGGGGTGTAGTGTAATTTCCGCTAACCACTATTCACCCCCCCTCTAGTGGTGTTTATTGCAGGTGCACGGTCCAACAGGATGGTGGTCATGGAAGTAGATAGATGTTTGATTACTTACTTTAAGCTGGAAAACTCGATGTTTATTATGTTGTACTGGAGGATGTGATAGACAGTTGATCGAACACCTTTTATTTCCGCTGTATTTTTTCTGGTTACATTAGTGTTGGTGAAGTTTTAAAATTTTACAATGTTTCCGCTGATTTATCTTACGTCATGAATGATTTACGCTTGATTTGCTTTGACGCTTTGTAGTCCTCGTAGTAGACTACGGTGGGTGCACTGGTTCCGATGACAGTATCGGGCCGGGGCACTACAATCTGAGTCCGATTTTCCCTCGAAGAGCGGAACATTAGCTCTTTTCAATTTCTCAAAATAGTGCTGGGCATCCCTGACTGGCTCGTGAGGCTGAGGAGCATTCTGCTGTAAAATCACTTGACCGATCTGAGTCACGGTCTAGCAGAAATTCTAAAAAGCATTAATGTCCAGAATCATCTGTGGCAAAGGCCCCAGGGTGGGGGAATATTCTGAACTAGGGCGGATTCTGATCCTGTGGTGGTGGAGGTGGAGGAACCTGAGCAGGTGGAGGAATAGGCTCTTGCACCTCTGGTCTGGCCCTAGTGGGTTGCCTCGTGGTCGTGCCATCTGTACTTTGTATCATTGTAGTTTATTCAAGGTGAAAATATCAGATAAGTGCCAAAATTTAATTCGTAATCCGATAGGAATTTTAAGTGGGCATGCAAGCAGATACTATAAGAATTAAATTCTATAAAATGTCATCGACTAGGGCTTTATCATTAGGTCAAAACCCTAATTTCCAGTCTAAGTCATCCTAGTCTAAGGTCAAGTCTCTTCTAGGATTGTGACTTAGATCTAAGGTCAAACTTAGATTTCTAAAATCATAACTTAATTCTATATTCTGCCCGAATCTAGAGCCTCGGCTCTTATACCACTTGTAGTGCCCTGCACCGGCTCGCCAGCGTATGGTGCGCCTGCCGTACTTTACTACGGAGAGTACCAGGCGTCGGTTCATATCATATGGACATCCATAACAAAATATATGGACTTTTCCGCTTACACATCATAAAGTAAGCAAAATAGAGGCGTAATAAAAACTTTAAATAAAACATGCCGAATAGTCAAAAAACATCGTCAACATCCGTCTTATAAAATAAAAGGAGATGTCCAAATTAAATCCCAAAACAAGTTCGTCACATATGATGATATGAATCATCATGATGAAGTCCTGAAGCATATCCTCTCTAATACGCCTATGGATAGGGAACCCTAGGTTCGTCTTCGATCCACTCGATCCTATTTCCTGCGGGCTCTGGGAAGAAAAATAATAGGGTGAGTGACAACGTCACCAGCAAGTAAACCATAAATAATCATGAATTAGATGGAAAGTACGCACAAGAACCAAACCCCAAAATTTT
>AP025044.1:13814908-13825432 GCA_036186865.1 Eustoma russellianum | reverse complement strand
TACCATTCCCTTCAGATCTATTATGTCCGGATCTGAAAACGGTCATACTTTCAATCATCGTCAACAGGTCTATTCTCTCCGGGCCTGTACAGTCTTAAATCGTCATTATCAGGCCTATTCTCTCCGGCCTGAATGGTCATAACAGTCATAACCAGGTCTATTCTCTCTAGGCCTTTATGGTCATAATCATCAACATATCAATTAACACCGGATCTAGAGCGGGTTATGCTAGCCAGAATTAAATGGTACCAATGGAAATTGTTCTTTTCAAAACTGAAATCTTTTCTTTGAAAACGCTTTTTCTTCGTTCCTTATCATATAATCAGTATCATAAATCATGCAAAGGATGACGATGCAATGTATGTCGTGCAACATGGAATTCATGACTAGGTGCATCACGTAATATTCATCCTGCCTTATTCCTTAAGCTGGAAAAATTTCCAAAATTAAGGTTCTGTTCATGTGGCCTCAAACCTCATCATTTTAGGATCTGCAAGGCACCACTAGAAGGGGGGATTGAATAGTTGGTGTGGCAAATATGGTTTTTAAAATAGTTTTAAACCAATAACTAAACTTCTGAAAACAGTTTCGGTTTTCAGGACCAGTTTTAAAACGTTTTGAAAACCAGGTCACATGTCTTCGAAAATTCTGAAATTTGGAGAGCTTAGCTTCAGATGTTCGGAGTTTCTCGTAAAAATTTCAGATTAAAATTCAACCTCTAACCCCTTGAAAAATCATTGATGGTCAGATTGTGCAAATCTGCCAGAAACGTTAGTCTGATTTGAATAATTAAATACTATTTGTACGTAACTCCAAATGCTCTAAAAATTTAAAGACTAACCCCTTATTAGTTGTATTTAAATGGGTTGAAACAGTTTTGAAAAATTCTTTTAGAAAGTTAGTCAAATACGATCAAAGTCGCAACCTTTGCAAGCCTGAAAATCAGACTGCACCAGTCTCAGAACTTTGGACGTTTGAATGACTTATACTTGTCCAAAAGGGTTGAAACTTGCGGCAAAAGAACCTTAAAACGTGTGGCTATGATTCTGGAAAGTTTCATGATTTTTGAAAATCGTTTACTATTTTTACCAACGTGTTTAAGAATGATAAACAGTGCTGAAACTGAAAGTAAGTGCTGAAAGTAAATAACACCAGGAATTTTATACTGGTTCGGTTATAAACAACCTACTCCAGTCTTTGAGGACACCTTCCTCGGTTAGCACTAATCACACAACACAAAGAACACCTTACCACAGGGTTGATGTAGTTATACACCAACTCCAACCCTTTACAAACCTTGTATGATAATACAATTGTCACGAACACCACCACCTTGCAAGAGCAAGATTGATCACACCTGGATCAATCTTTTACAACAATAAAGAGAGTATGTGGTGGTCTATATGAAGCCTATTTAAGTATATGGATATGAGTACAATAGGCTTTTAGAGAGAAGAAAGAAAGAGAGTGTAGAAGAGAAGGCTAGAACATGTTTTTGATGCTTCAAATTGCAAGACTTGTTCTTGTTTTTGTTTTGCTCTCTTCCTTTCCTTTTAACATTGTGGCCGCCTCCCCTTTGATGCTATTCTCCTCTTGAAAATTATTTTCTAAGTACTTGGAAGAGTGTGTTGCATCATTGTGACATGTCCTTGCTTTCTTGGCATCTCCTTATTGGATGATCAATAAACTCTAGCTTACTTGGCACTCATTGATTGGATGGAAGGTTGTCATCATTTGATGACTAGATAAATCTGAAATTACACCTCAAAAAGCATGTGTCAAACATCCATTAAAGCATATAATCATCCCACATAATTAGCAAGACAATTTTCTCCAAATTACCATCCAAAAAATCGGCCATAACACCTTATGCACATGCTGAAATTTCAGCATGTGTAACATTTGTATTTCATTCAAAATATTGCCAAGTTTACTTTGATTTAATCCTTGAAATTAAATAAAAATTCAATCACCATTTAGTACACAATATTTTCATCAATTTTGGAATAGAAATTGGTCACCAATACAACCTAGAATTCGGCCATATACATTCCCACACATGCTGAAATTTTCAGCATGTGTGATATTCAAAGATATCACCATTTTAATTCCATAACATATTCAAAATATTTTCATACTATCTCCCAATTAATTCACTTAATTCAAGAAGTAAAATATTGCTCATTAAGGGATAAAAATCGGCCAGCCATATGCACATGCTGAAATTTTCAGCATGTGTTACAATTGTGACAAGATTTGAAATGTTACCTTTTGTAGTTCCTTTCTTTAAGTCACCAACATTGCATGCTTTATTCTTGACCAATCAAGCTGCCAACAAAGCTCCACATAAGCTCCAACATGATGGTATAGGCGTGTATAATAGTTTATACATGTGCTGAATTTTATTTTTGCAAACTTTGTAAAATAGTGCACATTTAATTATACACACATGGTATATTCCAATCAGCCCTTAATTGATTTTTCTAGAACACTTTAGAATGTATGAAGTATGTAAAAAGTGTCTAGATACATGTTATATGCCATGCCAAAAATGTTCCATATGTCGTGTACGTAGAAAACCGAATTTTCGACGTTTATCGATTACCTGATTTTTCTCTAATTAAATTCCAACTTTTTGCACATGTTATATTTATTATGTTACACATAATATACATAAATTAAACTTTAATATTCAGATCATAATGATGATTAAAGTGGTGCCTAAACCATGTGACAAAATTGAAATTAGAATCTCCACAATTTGGCCTTAATGTGGGGTGATTTGTGTGTGCCAACATGGAATGATTTTATGGCTGCACATATCATGTAAGTCCACAAAATTTGCGGCCATTTTTGAGGTGTAGGGGTTGGCCATCTATATATGGCAAGTACGTGACACATTGGCGAAGTTTCGATATTCGCCCGATACGACAATTTTCGGTTTAAAACCTTTTAACGTGTCGTATTAAATTTGTCATCACCATGAATTATATCATTTGATATAAGACCTGAATATACTCATAATGAGTTAAGTATAGTGGTGTGACGTTAACGCACGTAAAATATATAACGTGTCGGTAGTACGTTAGAATAAATATGTATGTGCTTTTTTCAAAAAAATCCGAATATATATATATAAATATGGTAAATGGCGTGTAAAGGGGTGTGGAGGACTTTCCTTTCTTCAACTTGTTTCCTTGGTGCCTTTTTCAAATATTGCTTCCTTTAATGAATTACTTAGTTTAATTAACTAAGTACTTTACTTAATGAGCTAGTTTAGTTCATTAATGGTGGCACCTGAAAATAATTCAAACACAACAAATGTTTGCCATTTGATGTAAGCTTTAAAGCTTCATGGCTCGTTAGTACGACAACATTATGTATGAACTATATAAGGCAAGTTTTATGCAAGTGCGTGTCATGTCAGAAAATATGTCATGCGTTTCTTTGTAACACATTTAAATCATGTATTTTGAAATCACTCAAACCCCCCTTTTCTCCACAATCTCCCCCTTTTGATGATTTTCAAAACAACCTACATTCATAATTTAAATCTTATCGCTCCCCCTTCAATCATGCATAAATTCAAATTTTGAATATCAAATTTCAAATCCGCTCCCTCTTGATTTATGCAATCAGATTCTCTCTCCCCTTAAATCATGCATTCTCTCCCCCTTTTTTTTGAAAAGTCAATCAAAAATGCATGTAAATATGGAAAGATAATCAAATCAGCAGAAATCATGCCTAACTTAGAACGAAGATTTTCGTACATGGCTTGATTTAAGGCCTTAGTAAAAATATCCGCTACTTGTGCCTATGTGCGTATGTGATCTATGACAATATCACCATTATTTACGTGATCACGAAGAAAGTGATATCGTACTTCTATATGCTTGGCCTTAGAGTGTAACACGGGCTTCTTAGATAGGTTAATTGCACTCATACTATCACAATATATAGGGATTTTATTTACGGTAATTCCAAAGTCCGAAAGTTGTTGTTTTATCCATAGTAATTGTGTGCAGCAAAGGCTAAGTGCCATGTACTCAGCTTCAGTAGTGGATAAGGCTCCACTTGCTTGCTTTTTGGAAAACCATGAAATAAGTGAGTTTCCTATAAATTGGCAAGTGCCACTCGTGCTTTTTCTATCTATTTTACATCCATCACAATCTTTATCATACCAAATGCCTAAGGTGGGTGTGTGCTTAATATATCGGAATATTCTATTCACCGCATTAAAGTGAGACACATTAGGTTGACTTTGAAAACGTGCACACATACATACGCTGAACATGATATCAGGCCTACTAGCAGTAAGATATAGCAAAGAGCCAATCATAGATCCATATAAGGCATTATCAAAATCCTTACCATGTTCATCTTTATCTAATTTAGTAGTAACACTCATAGGGGTGGGGGATGGTTTTAAGTTCTCAAAATTGAACTTTTTAATCATATCATTTACATATTTAGCTTGGCTTATGTGAATACCTTTACTCGTTTGTTTAATCTACAAGCCAAGAAAGTAGTTCAATTTGCCAACCATAGACATTTCAAATTCGGATTTCATGCAATTTTCAAAATCTTCACCAAGTGTATGAGAAGTAGAGCCAAAAATGATGTCGTCAACATAAATTTGAATAATAAGTAAATCTTCGTACTATCTATAGTACCTCTTTTAAAACCATTTTCTAATAGGAAAGTAGCAAAACGATCATACCATGCTCTAGGTTCTTGCTTTCGTCCGTATAGTGCCTTCTTTAGTTTGTACACGTGATCGGGATGTTTCAAATCTTCAAAACCGAGTGGTTGTTTCACGTATATCTCTTCTTGTATAAATCCATTTAAGAATGAACTTTTCACGTCCATTTGATAAAGTTTAAAATCTTTCATGCAAGCAATGGCAAGTAAAAGTCGTATAGCTTCTAAACGTGCTACGGGTGCAAATGTTTCATCATAATCAATTCTTTCTTCTTGATTATAGCCTTGTGCTACAAGTCTAGCTTTATATCTAACAACTTTTCCTTCTTCATTCATTTTATTTCTAAACACCCACTTTGTGCCTATTATTGTCTTATCTTGTGGTCGTGGCACTAAATCCCATACGTCATTTCTAACAAATTGATTAAGTTCATCATGCATAGCATCAATCCAAGAAGAATCATTCAAAGCATCATGCACATTTTTAGGTTCAATTTCGAAAATCATTGCATGAAATTGATTTATTTCATCTGGATTTATTCTTCTACGTGGTCGCACACTGTGAGTGATGTCGCCTATAATGAGATCATGTGGGTGATCTCTATGCCATCTTGGTTGATTATTTTCTATGTTCTCATGCATTTCTAAGTAATCATGTATTTCTAGTGTATCATGCATATCAAACGTGCCATCATCATATTCTTTATCTTTATCAATCTCACCAAATTCATTAAATTTCACATGAATAGATTCTAGAATTTGTCTAGTGAGAGGATCATAACACCTATATGCTTTTGAATTCACAGAATACCCAAAAAAGATGCATTCAATTGATTTAGATTCAAATTTATCTAAATTGTCTTTTGTATTTAAAACAAAGCATTTGCATCCAAACACACGAAAATAGTCAATTTTAGGCATGCGATCATTTAATATCTCATAAGGCCTCTTGTTTATTTTCTTTTTAATGGACAAGCGATTTATTATTTATCATGCACAATTATGGCTTCTGCCCACAAAAACCTAGGCAATTTATTCTCGCACAACATAGTTCTAGCAATTTCTTGTAATGTCCTATTCTTTCTTTCTACTACTCCATTTAATTGTGGAGTTCTAGGTGGCGAAAACTCGTGTTTAATTCCTTTTTCTTCGCAAAATGAAATCATGTCCTTGTTTTTAAATTTATCGCCCCTATCGCTTCTTATCTTTTTCACATTAACACCGTATTGATTTTCAAGTTGTTTTATTAGTTTAGCGATTTCAATGGCACTATCATCCTTATTGCAAGAAATAAAGTCCATGTATAACGAGAAAAGTCATCAACAATCACGCAAGCATAGTGACGTCCACCAAGACTAGTAGTGCGACTAGGACCAAACAAATCAATGTGTAATAAGTCTAAAACTCTAGTCGTGCTTATTTCATTTTTAGGTTTAAGTGACTCGCGTGTTTGTTTGCCTTTTATGCAAGATTCACACAACTGAAAGTTGTCTAAATCAAGTGTAGGCAATCCTCGTATTAGGTTCTTTCGTTGGAGTTTTTCTAGTGTAGAAATGCCAATATGTCCTAAACGTCTATGCCACAAATTTACGTTGGGTTCATTTGACATGAAACACTTAACCTTAGCATCTAACATATCATCCATAGAAAGCATAAAGATGTTTCCTTCCCGTTTTCATTTTAAGACCGTTTCTCCATTTTTATTTACTATATTGCAATATGGATGAGTAAAACACACGTCGAAACCATTATCAATAAATTGTGAAATGCTAAAAAGATTATAAGATAAGTTGCTTACCAAAAAGACGTTTGAGATTTGAAGGGTGCTTGGGTTTCCAATTGTACCTTTTCCGATGATCTTGCCTTCATTGTTGTCTCCAAAGGTCACGAATCCGCCTTTTGTGACCTTCTTCAATTTCGTGAATAGGCTCGGGTCACCCGTCATGTGCCTCAAGCAACCACTGTCAAGGAAGCACTTGATAGATGTATCTTTTGATGTATGGGTTCCTTGCAATGTGCAAAAATGATTTAGGTACCCTTTTAATTTTGGGTCCTTACGAGTTAGTTATTCACCTCTTAGTAAAAGTACCTTTCTGTACCCATACTTGGTTGATCCTTCTCGGTCTAGCAAATGATAAGAATGTAGATGAAGGTGCAATATAGTAGATATGTGGTGAGTGCACTTTGGGCCTTTGGCTAAGAACTCCTTTATACGCATTATATGTGGGGCGTTTTTGATATGTCCTTGTGTTAGTGTGTGTAGTGCATGATCTAGATGGATGAAATGAATGTCGTGTATGCATCACTTGTTTCTTCTCATATCTATATGGCACAAAATTGTATTTCTCAAGATATGAAGAAGAAGTATGACGAGATGAGGGGAGAGGGGGTCTTTGCGTCCTCTTAGACGCCATATTTGGTTTTGGAAGGTCTACTTCTTAGACACTACAAACATGGTTGGTTTAATGGACACTTCATTTGTTTCAATGTATCCTAATCCCGTTTTATCACTATCATGCTTTTGAGATTAAAGAATACGATCTAGCATGTTAGATCCCGTATCAAATTGTTTCATCATTTTCTCTAAGTCCGTATTCCTTGATTTCAAATTTGAAATCTCGGATTTCATTTCATTATTTTGCATGGTCAATGATGAGATCTCTGTCTTTAATGTATTAATGATGCATGACTCTTCTTTTGAATCGTTTAATTGAGCGACAAGATTCTCGTTAGAAGATTCTAACAGCTTCTTGTCTTCAATTAATCGCTTCTTTTCTTTCGCAAGAGTCTTAGTGAATTTATGCAATTCTAAGTACTAACTAAAAAGATCATCATAAGAAGGCTCAGAGTCAGATGATACCTCGTTTGATGCTTTGGACACAAAACATACTTGTGGAGTCTCCTCTTCTGTTTCAGTCTCGGAATCCGATGTATCACTCCAAGTGGAGGCTTTGAGAGCTCGCTTCCTTTGCTTAGGTTCTGAGACGAGTCTATTCTTGTTCCGATCCTTGTCAAGGTATTTGTTTGTTTGCTTTTCCTTATTAGGGTAGTCATATGATAGATGTCCAAGTTTAGCATTCATAACATTTAACATCCTTGTCGTTTGTCTTGTTCTTATTTCTTTTAGTCGAAGTAGCCTTAGTTTTGTTTCTAAACGACTTTCTCATGAATTTTTTTAAACCTTTAGCCAATAGAATTAAGTCATTGTTATCTGATTCAGAATCACTATCTTCTACGTGATCGGAAGAAGTAGAGACGTATTCATTTTATTTAAATGCAATAGCCTTACCTTATTTTGATGATTCTGATTTCTTTATGGTGAGCTTGTTCTCATAAACCTTAAGTGATCCAATTAATTCTTCCATCTTGATTGATTTAGTTTCTTTGCTTTCTTCTATTGCAGTTACTTTAGGGTCCCATTCGGATGGAAGGCTTCGCAAGACCTTTTGTACCTTTTCCTGCATAGTTAAGGCTTTGCCAAGAGACTCAAGAGAATTGTAAATGTTAGTCAAGCGATGATCCATATCAACGATAGATTCATTTGGTAATAATTTAAATGACTCGAGTGTGGACATAAGCATGTTGATCTGAGACTCTTTTACTTGACTAGTGCCTTCGTGTTTCATTTCAAGAATTCTCCATATTTCTTGAGCACTAGAACAATTTGAAACATAGCTAGATTCGCTTTTACTTAGTCCATTTAAAAGTAATTGCATAGCCCTAGTGTTCATTCTTAGTCTCTTTTTATCCTCACTAGTATACTCTTGTCTAGGTTTAACGACCTCTAGTGTGACTCCATCTACAGTGGATAGCTTTGATGGAACAAATGGACCATCTTCTATAATTGACCAAAGATCAATATCAATTGCCACAAGGAAAAGTTTCATTCTTAATTTCCATTGAATGAAAGACTCACCGCCAAAGAGAGGAGGCCTTTGACTGGACATACCTTCTTGTTCGGTTTTGAAGTTTGTGGCTGCCATCTCACTTAGATCGTTGGATCCTTATGATGTGAGTGTTCCTATGCTCTGATACCACTTGTAGGATCTGCAAGGAACCAGTAGAAGAGGGGGGGTTGAATAGTTGATGCGAAAAATGTGGTTTTTAAAATAGTTTTAAACCAAGAACTCAACTTCTGAAAACAGTTTCTGTTTTCAGGACCAGTTTTAAAACGTTTTGAAAACTGGGTTGCAGGTCTTCAAAAATTCTGAAATTTGAAGGGTACTTAGTCTCAGATGTTCTGAGTATCTCCTAAAAATTTCAGATTAAAATTCAACTTCTAACCCCTTGAAAAACGTTGATGGTCAGATTGCGCAAATCTGCCAGAAAAGGTAGTCTGATATGAAAACTTAATTCCTATTTGTACGTAACTCCAAATGCTCTGAAAATTTAAAGACTAACCCTTTATTAGTTTTATTTAAATGTGTTGAAAGATTTTTGAAAAATTCTTTTGGGAAGTTAGTCAAATACGATCAAAGTCTCAACCTTTGCAAGCCTGAAAATCAGACTGCACTAGTCTCAGAACTTGGGACGTTTGAATGACTTATACTTCTCCAAAAGGGTTGAAATTTGCGCCAAAAGAACCTTAAACCCTGTAGCTATGATTCTGGAAAGTTTCGTGATGTTTGAAAATCGTTTACTATTTTTACCAACGTGATTAAGAATGATAAACAGTGCTGAAACTGAAAGTAAATAACACCAGGAATTTTATACTGGTTTGGTTATAAACAACCTACTCTAGTCTTCGAGGACACCTTCCGCGGTTAGCACTAATCAAACAACACAAAGAACACCTTACCACAGGGTTGATGGAGTTACACACCAACTCCAACCCTTTACAAACCTTGTATGATAATACAATTGTCACAAACACCACCACCTTGCAAGTGCAAGATTGATCACACCTTGATCAATCTTTTACAACAATAAAGAGAGTATGTGATGGTATATATGAAGCCTATTCAAGTATATGAATATGAGTACAATAGGATTTTAGAGAGAAGAAAGAAAGAGAGTGTAGAAGAGAAGGCTAGAACACGTTTTTGATGCTTCAAATTGCAAGACTTGTTCTTGTTTTTGTTTTGCTCTCTTCCTTTCCTTTTAACATTGTGGCCGACCCCATTGATGCTATTCTCCTCTTGAAAATTATCTTCTAAGTCCTTGGAAGAGTGTGTTGCATCATTGTGACATGTCCTTGCTTTCTTGGCATCTCCTTATTGGATGATCATTAAACTCTTGCTTACTTGGCACTCATTGATTGGATGGAAGGTTGTCATCATTTGATGACTAGATAAATCTGAAATTACACCTCATAAAGCATGTGCCAATTAGCCATTAAAGCATATAATCATCCCACATAATTAGCAAGACAATTTTCTCCAAATTGCCATCTACAAAATCGGCCATAACACCTTATGCACATGCTGAAATTTCAGCATGTGTAACATTTGCATTTCATTCAAAATATTGCCAAGTTTACTTTGATTTAGTCCTTGAAATTAAAGAAAAATTCAATCACCATTTAGTACATAATATTTTCATCAATTTTGGAATAAAAATTGGTCACCAATGCAGCCTAGAATTCGGCCATATACATTCCCACACATGCTGAAATTTTCAGCATGTGTGATATTCAAAGATATCACCATTTTAATTCCATAACCTATTCAAAATACTTCCATACTATCTCCCAATTAATTCAGTTAATTAAGAAGTAAAATATTGCTCATTAAGGGACAAAAATCGGCCAGCCATATGCACATGCTGAAATTTTCAGCATGTGTTACAATTGTGACAAGATTTGAAATGTTACCTTTTGTAGTT
>AP025044.1:13775765-13787454 GCA_036186865.1 Eustoma russellianum | reverse complement strand
TATATATATATATATACCTATACGTGTACATATATATATCCAACACTACGCATGTAACTATGCACACATGGATATATCATGTGATCCTGCTTTTTATGAGATTGAAGGGATTACTCCATGGTTAGGGTGAAGTCCTCTTAAATGCCTAACCACCTTTTGCTTTTAGGGTTCCTTAATAGTCTTGAAGCCACTTACTTGTTTAACAAGGCCTTATGGCCGAATTATCAATGGGTACACTGATACATGTAGGAGTTTAATCCTATTTCATCTTATTCATGATCCTAATTTACCCATTTTCCTATCTTAATATATGTATATATAGATAGGTATACATGTGTTTATGTATGCTTAATTGTTGTCCTTTAGGTACACTATTCATGGGACTGTAACCCTTTTAAGCCGCTTGTCACAACGTAACCCAACATCTATAATATAACGTATACATATATATGTGTATACATCTATATATTTCCATACAATATATATATCTAAATGTATCATGTAGACCTATTCTCCATCAAGTTTGAAATTGCTAAACCCCAAGAGAGGCTAGGTTTTAATGATGAAGTTTCCCTTTGATTTCTCCAAAAAGGTAAGCCGGTGGTGGGAGGGGTCTCTCCCCTCCCTTCCCAAGTGCAATTACTCCTTAATCAGTTTGTCCCTTCCTAATTCTTAAGTCATTTACTATTGTTATTTAAACGAATATCATGGACCAACCATGGGTTTAAACCAGGTGGTTAGGGTGCCTTTAGTACCCTTATTGAGCTTTAGTCACCCTTTAGAAGATTAATAAGGAAACTACTAAGTGGTTGAAGGAGATATTTCTTAGTGCAACTCTTAATCTCTCATTCATCCTTTCGTGTATCTTACGGTTTCTAGGAAATTTTAGAGAATTACATATCCCTATAACAACATCACATTGTGAATACACCATGCATTTCTTGTATAATTGCTTTAGAAAACAATTAAGAGGTGTAATTACCCTTTTATAATAATAAAAGGGCCTCTTAATGGCTCCCCCTACCCGGCGGCTAAAAAGGGGAAGAGGGGTGTTTTCCCTCTTTTCATCTTTTTGGATCCTTAATTAGTAGGACACTTAATTGCTTAGAATAACTCTCTATGGTTTCTAACAAGAGTTAGTTACTTGTATTAGAATGGGGCTTCTTCTAATGTTCCCCAACCCTCTAGGTAATTTATTAGTTCTTAAATTTTATTTAGGGTACACTTACACACATATTATACTAAGTGCGATTTAAAAATCACGTTCTAATTCTATCGTTATACGTTGTTTTCTCTTTTTTACTAGTCCAGGAGTACGAGTCATAACAATTTGGATGACTCGGATTTTTGTTGGCTCAATTTTACCTCATAAACTCTAAGTGAGCCGATCAATTAGTCTATTTTTTTGATTGATTTTGTTTCTTCAATTGCCGTGACTTGCGAATCTCATTCAGTGGTAAGGCTTCACAGCACCTTTTGAACCTTCTCGTTGTTGGTAAACGATTTACCTAAAGCTTCAAGGGCATTGAAGATGTTAGTAATTCTAAAATCTATAGATGTTATGGATTCGTTTGGCAACATTTTTAACGACTCAAGTTCAGACATCAACATGTTTATTTTAGACTCTTTTAATTCTAATAATTTCCACATGTCGTCTTCACTTGTGCAATTTGAAACATATCCTACTTCAGAAGTCATAAGTCCGTTTAAAAGCTATTGCGTAGCTTTAGCATCCATAGACATTTTCTTTTTATCTTTGGTCGACCATTCGCTTTTATATTTTTCTACTTCTTGAGTTACACAGTTTACTTGTACAACTTTCATTGGAATATACGGCCCATCTTCAACTATAGACCATAAATCAATGTCTATAGCCATTAAGAATAGCCTCATTCTAAGTTTCCAATGAACAAAATTATTTCTATCAAAAAAGGAGGACGTTGTGTAGATATACCTTCCAACTCACCTTGTAAGAAACAATGGTCATTTTATGTATCTTTCATTTGAGATAAGCAGGCTACTATGAATTGTTGTTTCTTGGCCTTGTCTTCTTCGTATAGTGATGAATCTAGCTTCTTATAGTGGTGTTGGCCTGGCTCTGATACTAATCATTGGACTGTACACCTGCAGTAAACACCACTAGAGGCAGTGAATAGTGGTTAGCGGAAATTACACTACTACCTTTTAACAAAATCCCCTTTGAAAACAGAATCTGAGACCTCTTCAGATTCAATAATTGTTTTAGAAAAACTCAAAACTCAGTGTACACAACTCCAAAAATTATAAAAAATTTCAGAAATTAACTTCAATGTATTGACTAGACTCTGTCCAAAAATGAGACAAAAACAAGATCGTTGGCCCTTCAACAAAATAAAAAGATTCAGATGGTCAAGCTGGACAGAATTAAACATAATAGTGCTGAACTTTGAAAACATTTTTCTCTTTAATTACTCAACAAAAAGGTTGATCGTTATGTCAAAACACTCCTTAGGATGTCTAGTTTATGTTTCAAAAAGGCCCTAATCGGAAACTATGCTTGATAAATTCAGAATGTAAGTTTTCTTGAAACTGGTCAGATTGCAGCCATAATGGAGCAGTTATCTTTCAATGACTGAAAGACTAACTTTATTTTTCTCAAATCAAGTGATTCTTGTTAAAAATGAAAGTTAACAGTCTTAAGTTTAACTCCACCAAAAATCAAGAATTTTGAAAATATTTTGCTATTTTTTTAAGATGTGTGAAGTTGGGTGAAAACTGCAGTGAAAACAGACAGAAAACAGAAAAGTAGAAAGAAGACAAGAACACCGAAGATTTATCCTAGTTCGGTCAATGTGACCTACTCCAGTCCCAAGGAACACTTTTCCTTAGGTTTTACTATGGTATGAACACAAATTCAACAAGAACCAAGCTTGATCCTTGGGTTAAACATCAACCCTATTCAATACTTGGATGAACACCTTTATGCAACTCTTGATTGCAATACCTCTACCACCTATTGGTGTAGCCTTATAAACTTAGCTAACTAATCTTACAAAATCACCAAGAGAGGTGTGTATAATGTAGCTCAACAACAACAAGAAATGAAACACCTTAGCTACAGAAAAAAAGAATCAAGAAGAAGAAAATAGCAAGAATGATCTTCAAGTTTGCTTCAAAGTTGTGTGTCTTTTCTTCTTCACCTTGCCTCCTATTTATAATGTGAAATAGGCCTTGAAGATAAGAATGAACATGTGTAACCATCTTCATCATCAAGTCTTAGTCGTCTTCACTTTATTAGTTGGCCACATAATCACCTAGTACACTTGGCAACATGATGAAACATAATTGGTCCACCTTGGCACACCTTATGGCCGATTTGTATCTTCAAAAATAACATAAAAATAGTGAATATAATAAGCAAGGATAAGATGACATATTTTTTCCAACATTGCCTCAGATTCTTGACACAAGAATAGGTCATGTGAGGCTACAAAAGTTTTGACCAATTCAGCCCCAAATTCAGCTCCAAGTAGCCGTTGGTTTCAAGTTGAATATTTCCAAGTTGGCAATTTTGTCAACTAGATTGTATTTTATTGGTCCACTTGGCATAAAGTCATAAAATGAATACACCATCGATTCCACCTGTATATACATGTTTTTGAGGCTGTACATATATGTATATCAACTCAGATTTTTGGAAGAGAAATGAACAAATAACAGTTGACAAGATTACGTCAACATTTAATATCAAAATTCGTACAATTTCTCCTTGTATGTCGTGATGAATTTTGCTCCAATAAATCAATTAAACTTCCCTCACAAAATGATGATTAAGAACCTCCAATAATATATTCATGAGAGTCTTCAAGAAGAAAATAAAGCGTGACACGAAAACCCTCATATATATCGCCGATGTCGATAATATCATCAAATAGAGAAATAAAATAGAGAACCACCAAATAAACTTCAAGAACACCATAAACAAACTCCAGAATGAAGATAATGAGATACTCAAGAGATTTCTTGAGTAAAAATGCCAAACCTGCCATTGGGAGTAAAATGACCAAAATACCCCTGATGAGAAAAAACTCCAGAAATAGACCCGGTGGTCAGAAATAGATATAATAACACCTTTGTGATGATAAATAAGATGAGAATAAGTCCCTGAATCATATTCACCATGTCAAGTACATACAAAACTCAAAATACCACTTTTGCCTTTTTTGGTAAGTTGTAGAAACTTCCAAGGCACATTAGTCACAAGACATTTATAATCATAAACAACACATAATAACGACATGATAAACACATATGAATCATGTAAATATGAAAACAACCATTTTATCACATTTTAGAATAATATTTCTAAAACCTTAGTCATCGATCGATCGAAGTGTCTCTACTTGAGAGATCGATGTCTCACAGTAAGGTTCAGAGTTTGTCTCTGACCTACATCGATCGATCAATGTGTCTCAGGTTTAGAGATCGATTTCTCATATTAAGGTCTTGGTTTTACTCTGCCTTACATAGATCGATTGATGTGAGGGTTCTATGTACGTCAATCGATCGAAGTGCAATAATCTGAGAGATCGATGTTATTTTTCTTCACTTCCTCAACTTTTTATCATTTATAACATTATGCATGACATTTGTAAGTATTCACAACTTAAAATCATGACCTTGAAAATTATCCAAACATATTTCTCAACACATACTTCATCAAAAAAAATATATGTTGGAATTCATAAGCACAGACATTAAATGGGGAAGCGTGTAGTTTAGACATCAATAAAAAGGTACTGGAGGCTAACTGTAAAATTTGTTCATACTTCCTCACATTCAAATGTACATTGATTTGCCTTTTATAACTCTTGGACAGAAGTAAGGAACCTCAAGTTTCCAACGGCTCTCTAACGGTTATATTATATTTTAGCTTTTTAATCCACTGAGCTAGTGAATGTATGAAATATAAATATATACAGTGTGTTCATTAAAATACATGTGTTCCTCTTTTCTTGTAGCTCTGTTCTTTAGTGCTGCCTCCGAGATCCGTGTATTTTTATAAGTTATTTTAGCTTGGCAGTGCATGCTCCTTGATGCCGTTGTCATCATCTTTGTTCTATTCTGCAGTTATTGTGCTCAGTACAGCTCGATACATCCGCTTGTCTATTGCCTATGCTTTCACCTCGTCTCCTCAGCTCAATATCAATCATTGTTGTTCATATCTTTAGCGCCTTCACTTCGTCACATTGGCTTGACACTCCATCCTTCAGCCACTTTATCACCTTGGCACTACTCATCTTATCTCACCAGGTACCTCTCATTTTAGCTCGCACTACATCACCTCGGCTCTAACGCTTCTTCACCTCGACATTGTATACTTCACCTTAGCTCTTTATCATGTCACCTTGGCATTGAATCCTTTAATCTCGGCACTACATATTTCAGCTCGACACTTCATCTCCTTAGCTCGAGCACGTCACTTCTGTCCTTTTCACCTCGGCTTGGCATCTCAGTTCGACACTCCTTTTATTTCTACTTACCCCAACCCGGTATGACACCTTGGCTCAGCACTCCTTGTATTTCTACTTGCTCCTCACCTCGGTATGGTACCTCAGCTCGGCACTTTAATTCTTCTCTTATTTATGCAGACTATCCTCCAATACTCCCCCTCAAGTTTGGTGTATTTATACAGCGAAGATCAACATTATATCTGCAGACTTTAGCAATATTCCCCCTCAAGCATAGTGTATGAATAAATATAACCAAGATTGACTTGCCTTTCGTTCTCCTTGATCTACTTTTAACCGTGGTCGGCTAGCTGCTTTCATTTAGGGACAGAGGGAGAGGGCCTGGGGGCAGGTGCCCCCCAACTTTGACAAAAACTCCTATACATAGGCAGGTGTAGTTGTATTTTGGCCGTTGAGTTCAAAGTGTGCCCATTCTTGATAGAACACAAACTCTTTGTTACGTGGTCACATAGTATTTAGCGTTCAACAATTCTCTACCAAGTGACTAAAATGTTGTCTAAAACTTACTGGATGTTTGGTCTCTTAAATATAATAAAAAAATTTAAAAAGGGTTAAAACTTTTTTAAAATTGCAAAATTATTAAAGCTAGAAAACTCATTGACTTTTCATTTGTCCCCAATGTTGTTATCCAAGCAGTTTGAATAGCTAGTTTTTTTATGTTGTTGGTGGTTTTTACCCAATTCACACACGTTTTCCACATCGTTTAGACACATTTTGGATAGCCCCCACAAATTTTGGAGTTTATCTTTGGTGGTAAGGGTTTTCCTTGTTGGAATAGGATCTGGTTTGGTAAAATGAACTATGTCATCTGGTGTTTTCCTTTTTTTTGGAAGTTTGGTTTATTTTGGAAGCTGAAATCAGCCAAGAAGGAAGAATTCAAGATTTTGAAAATCTTGAAACACAAATTGGTGGATTCCTTTTTCGATTCACAAACGGTTTTATGATTACTAGTTAGGGTTTCCTCTTATGCACGGTTTCTAGGGTGTTTAGATTGAGCTGAATGTCGGCCAAGAAAGGTGGCAAGAACAACGTTTTTACAATCAAATTCTCTAGTAGGATTAACAATAATTCATTAAGAGGTAAACATTCAAACCTACATTTTCTTCTATGGTGTTTTCTTTTTTAGACGGTAAATCTTGTGGTCGGTGTCGGCTATTTGGATTCTGCATTTGGTTTGATGGTTTCCCCTTGCAAGTTAGATTGGCTTAGTATGTGTTATTTAAGGTAATCGTTGAAAACTAGTAGACTTCTTTGGATTAGTTTGCTCATGAAAATGAAAGTTTCTTTTTTTTTTGGTTGCTAATCTTACGAATCCTGTGAGGGCTGATGCTTGATAGTTGATACATAATAATTTAAAAAAGGCATACAGTTGTGCCACTCCGTTGGGGGAAGATGCTACAATTACACAGCTTTTGTGATTTTATTTGGTTGCTCTAAAGTTGTTTCAAAGTTGAGTGCTACACATACCTTTATGTTGCATTCAAATCCTTAGTATTTGTTGTTACTGGTGTGAAAACTATTTTACGTATTCCGGGCAACTATGTACACCATATATTATTGGTTCATTAATTCAGCATTCAGACATTAACTCTAAAAGGTAACCTGCTTTTCCAAACACCCATTGTTAAATACTAGCTTTTATGACAATTGTTCTTTTCTAATTTTTATACAATGAATATCGTCAAGACTAATCTACGCAACCGGTTAGGGAATGATGTATTGTTGGATTGTTTATATTGTTACCTTGAGCATGAAATTTTTAGCACCATTGGAGATGAAGATATTATACAACAATTTCAATCAATGTCATCTCAAAAAACCTTTTTGTGTCTTTTGGCAACTCCTTCTCATCCTAGAATAAGCAAATAAAAGGTATGTATTGATGTATATTACTATATTCATTTAATAATTATGATCCGCATATTGTTTGTTGTGTATTATTTATTTTTTTATAAATTGGTTGGTAAAAATGTTTTCTTTCATGTATTTTATGTTATAATACAAAAATATGTCTAGAAGATTTTATCATTTTTTCCGGTTCGAAACAGTTACCAATAGTATTCCTGAGGCGAAGCCTGTCAGTGCCCCCAAGAAGGGACTCCTGGCTCCGCCACAGCTTTCATTGTACCTAATAAACTTAAGACAAGCTTGGAAATGTTCATTAGTATAATTATGCATGCATTAGTATACTTTAACCTTTGTCAAACAATAAGATAGTTACTACAAATTTTAAAGAGTTCGTATAACCTAAGTGATATAAATCTAATCGGTCTTTCCGCTAATATCATTAATAACTTATAATATAATGTGAACTTAGTTAAATTAATTAGGGGTTGGTTTAAACATGAAGGAAATGGAGATTTGCTCAAAAAACTGAATAAATTGTTAAGTTATGAAAAAAAATTAATTCATAAAGTATAAAAGAATGAATAAAACTAGCAATTTCTTATGCCTAGAATAATTATTCAAATGACACAAAATATGTGTGTTCAGATGTCAGAGGCGAATAATTTCATTAGGCATTTCACATATTTGAATAGAATCGTTCTTTGTAATCCAAAGATAGTAAAATTTTCATGCACGATTAGTAGGTTTAGTTGATTCTAACATTTACTTCATAAAATCAAGAGAAGAAATATAATATATATTTTAACCTGTGGTTCAGTTCAGCACATATTATTGTTTGTCATTGGGTTAATTCATTACTAGGTACACAGATAGCATAAGGCCTCTATGATTATGATGATCATACTACTCAGTTCAGTTTAGCTTATATTGAACACAACAATTTTTAATTCTAAATGGGTTGAATTATATATGTTTGGATGCATGGTTAGTTCTAAACTGAGGCACAGCTCGACAATAGATAATCCATTTAAGAAAGGATAAAATTTTTGAACATATATTTAAGCCATAGACAAAGACACTGATATTTGAGAAAGAATTTACCTTTCCCAAGTAATTAACCGAATATATCCGATTCCATTATTACAGGGTTGTAAACGAAATACCACGTCATTGCAATAAAAATTTATTCTGATCGGCTTGGTTAGCACTTTCTTCTGCTCAGCTCGATCAGCACTTTATGAAGTTTAGCTGAGCTCAGCTCTACATATACTCTGTTTGACACTTCTTGCAGTGGCAAGTATTCTTGACATCATTCAATGCGCGCACACACACACAGATATATATATATATATATACACACATGTATATATATTATGTTTAAATGTTAACTTTCCATGTGGGCAAGTTGAAAACGTGTCAACTGTATAATGATAAGACTTGTCAGTTGCACTTGGGCAATCACGTCACTCTTTTCTTCTTTCTTTCTGTACTCTTCATCTCCCTTTTCTATATTCAAATTTTATGAGGATAAAAAAATTATAAAACAGGATTGAGATAACACTCAGGCAAGCAGCACCAAAAATATTTTGAAGATTCAATGGCATACTTTAGAAGATTTCGTATGTTTTGTGAGATTCTATGATCAAGTGTGTATATTTTTGCAGTAAGAGTTCGAGATTAAAAAGTAAAGAAGCCTTTAATGGTGTTTTGAATAACTCAAGCATACTCTGGCATCAAGGCCAAGGCTCTTTAGGCCAAATCAAGAGATAGATTTCTGCATAATGACAAATGCTTCATAGATGACATATTAAAGAAATAGATTTCGTCTCCATGGCTAAAGCTCTATGGATGGCCTAACAGAAAGGTTGCAGCTCTACAGCCAAGGCTCTTCTGGCCTAATGAAGATTGCTCAGAGGAATTCATGGTTTTGAAATAGCTTAGTGAGATCCTTGTCCATTAAAAGTGGCAAAGTAGAAGAAATGGTACTTTGGACTTTGAAGACTTCACGTTCATTGTTAGAATACGACCTCGGCTCTATGGACTTAGAAGAGTGATGGGGGGAGTGGCAGTTTGGACGACCTCCATTTATGAAGATTCTTGAAAGATGGTACTTCGGCTATCATCAAGAAACTTTATATACAAAGTTTTTGAAGAAGTGGCACTTAGGCTGACATCGAGAAAATTTATATATAGTGTTTTTGAAAATGACACTTAGGCCGATGTCTAAAGAAACTAGAAATCAAACTTGTTCCCGCATCAGTAACAAGCTGAATGATATCAATGTATTGTGTCCTCTAGAAGATTTCAGGCTTATGGCCAAAGCTCTCAATGCCTATTGAAGAAAAAAGGATGTCTATCTCATACAAAGTCTATTCAAAGCCCGTTAAAGAAGATTTCGGACTTATTTCAAGGCTTTCAAAAGCTGGCAAAGCAGAATTAGAAAATATGTACAGAAAATATTAGAAAAACATTTGCATAGTAAGCTGAGTAGAAGACATCCAA
The DNA here is from genome assembly GCA_036186865.1 of Eustoma russellianum. Taxonomy (NCBI): domain Eukaryota; kingdom Viridiplantae; phylum Streptophyta; class Magnoliopsida; order Gentianales; family Gentianaceae; genus Eustoma; species Eustoma russellianum. The sequence goes on along the minus strand of AP025044.1, from coordinate 13,777,594 downwards.
AGGAGGTGCTGCCAGAGGAACATTGGTCACGTTCCCAACAAGCAACAAAAATAAATGGTTGTCTTCTTCTTGTTTAAGCCTCAGTGCAGCATTCAAAGAAAGAATGAAGCAAGAATTTATGACAATTGAGATGAAAGTCTAGGAAGATTTCAGCTCAGTAGCTAAGGTTCTTCATAACCTATTGAAAAACCTTTTAGCTTGATGGCTAAGTTTCTTCATGACCTATAAAGATTTCTGCTCGGTGCTAAGGTTCTTCATGACCTATAAAAAAAATTTCATCTCGACGGCTAAGGTTCTTCATGTCTTATTGAAAAAGACTTTAGCTCGATGACTAAGCTTCTTCTCAGTCTGTTTGAAAAACGATTTTAAAAGTCGTGTGATGTTGAAGATTTCAACATGAATGCTAAGATCCTTCACAACCTATTGAAAGAGACTTCAAAAGAATTATGTGCAGGTGAAGATTTCTGCCCAAGACAAAGGCTCTTCAAAGGCCAGTGAAAAAGATTTGAAAATGGTATGAAGTTGACGAGTGATATCATAAAGTCATATATGAGAAAAAAGAATGTGCAAAGAATCCAATCATAACATATTTTTTATTTACTTGTCCATGGAGTCATATCATGGTTTTCCTTCGCCTGTTTCATAGGGTCGTTAATTTTGTTCTCAAGGTCGTTTGTTGTTGTTGTTGTTACTGGCCTTCGGCCATGCGATGCGTGACCCAAGCACGCCATATGCCATTTCAATTTAGATTAACATCATAACTATATTTATAAAGGGTTGTATGATAAATAGATGATAAAACACTTAAATCGTACATGTGACGTTGAGATTAGTGATTGGAACATTTCTATACTGTTGCATATATTAAGTTATGGCTTTGTGTTAAATTCTCATGTATACGTTATATGATGTGGAAAGAAACCACTTATTTAAGTATTCTTAACAAAATCATGTGATTACGAATATTTGTTTTTAAAGTTTTAACCCGCACTCAGACAATCTTCAAAGAACACATCTTCCATAACAGTCACATAATTGGAAGCAGCTTGTAAATTATTTCCTTCAAACAAAAGTTCCAAGCTTGTTTATGCAGATAATTTTAGGTAAAACGTGGGATTACAAGATATATCCAAATAAAAAAGTACAACAGTTGTGCAAAAAATCATAAGGAAAGAGCAACGGTGGTCGGGGAAGACACAAATAAAATAACTTACTGTTTTCATCTTAAAAAGACGGTTCATGTTTCAGTTTCGCTCATCTCAAAATATTTGTTCCAATTTGACAAATAATAAAACAAAATGTTTGTTCACTTTTGATAAGTGGTAAAAAATAGTTGTTAAATTATTAATCTGTCATTAAATAATTAGATTTGTCAAGCCAACGATTTTTTTAATGGAAAATTAGAAAGTACAAACATTCAATTAATGTTTCAACTAATTTTTTAAAGCTGTATTTGATATATTAATTCAACTAATTTGTCTTAAACTGTATCGTTTTGAAGCTAAGTAAAAAAAATCTAAGAAAAGAGATTAAAGACATATATTTTGCGATTTGTCTTTAATGAGGACATATATCTAAAACTGACAAATATTTCATGAATAAATTGCCATACAACTCGATGGTTTCTGATCTTGACAGAGCATCCTGTGTAGAGTCGTGCGATTGGCCATTGCGTATTTCATTAATCTTTTGCATACATATATTATTTTATATATTATTTTACTTATAGTATACTTATAACACAATAAATACAATGATATGATTAGTGTATGATTAGGATTTGACTAATATAGAATCCCTTGATTTACGAAATTTTGAAACACTCTCCT
>AP025044.1:13751744-13775755 GCA_036186865.1 Eustoma russellianum | reverse complement strand
CATGTTTCAGTTTCGCTCATCTCAAAATATTTGTTCCAATTTGACAAATAATAAAACAAAATGTTTGTTCACTTTTGATAAGTGGTAAAAAATAGTTGTTAAATTATTAATCTGTCATTAAATAATTAGATTTGTCAAGCCAACGATTTTTTTAATGGAAAATTAGAAAGTACAAACATTCAATTAATGTTTCAACTAATTTTTTAAAGCTGTATTTGATATATTAATTCAACTAATTTGTCTTAAACTGTATCGTTTTGAAGCTAAGTAAAAAAAAAATCTAAGAAAAGAGATTAAAGACATATATTTTGCGATTTGTCTTTAATGAGGACATATATCTAAAACTGACAAATATTTCATGAATAAATTGCCATACAACTCGATGGTTTCTGATCTTGACAGAGCATCCTGTGTAGAGTCGTGCGATTGGCCATTGCGTATTTCATTAATCTTTTGCATACATATATTATTTTATATATTATTTTACTTATAGTATACTTATAACACAATAAATACAATGATATGATTAGTGTATGATTAGGATTTGACTAATATAGAATCCCTTGATTTACGAAATTTTGAAACACTCTCCTTCAAGCTGAGTAATGCAATTCCAATACACAACTTGCACTATGTCAAATCAAAAGTTCTTCCGATAAGTGTCTTTCTAAAAACATCTGCCGGTTGATCTTTGCACTTTACAAATAGAAATGCAATGACACTTTCTTCGAGATTTTATTTGATAAAATGTATATCCACTTTAACGTGTTTGGCTATGTCTTATGCCGTGTTCTTATAAATGCTTATTGCTACCTTTTGTCCAAGACTTAACTGCGTCGATAGTCCCGTAGAAAAATCAATCTCGTTCATCAATTTCTTTATCCAAAGAATCTTCATAGCACCCTTTGTGATTCCTCTGAACTAAGCTTCTGCACTTGACAACGCCATTATCTTCTGTTTCTTGCTCCTCTATATGACCAAGTTATCCTTAACTAGTGCAAAGTACCATGAAGTAGACCTTCAATCATTTACATTATACGTCCAATGTACATCAGTATATAGTTCAACTTCTAAATGTCCATGTTTTCGAAACAATACTCCTTCCTGACATCCTGTTCAAGTACCTCACTATCCTCAAGGCCACATTCATATGATATTCCTCTGTACACTGAAAGAAGTGACTTACTACTCCCACAACATAAGCAATGTCTAGTCTGTTGTGCGAAAGGTACATAATTTCCCTAAAGTCGTTGGTGCTGTTTTCAATTTGCTATTGAAGTGTCTTCCTGGATTTATAGCCTATGATTCACAACTATCTAAGTATCGCTTGTTTTGCAGTCTATCATCTCAACCTCAATCAACATGTCAGGAATGTACTTCCGTTGATATATAAAGATGCTCTTCTTCAACCGGAGAACTTCAATGCCAGGAAAATACTTTAGTCCATCCTAGTCCTTCATCTCAAATTATTTGAACAAATTCTCCAGAAGCCTGGTGATTTCCTCTCTATCGTTTCTTGTGATAATCATATTGTCCACATATATAATCAAGAACGTGGTTAAGTCTCCTCTTTTCTTCAATAAAAGAGTTGATCAGCATTCTTATGTATGTATCCATTTTTTATAACGATATTAAACCTTTCAAACTACGCTCGTGGAGACTGTTTTAAACAATAAAGGGCCTTTTTGAGTGGACACACTTCAGTTTTTTGAAACTCACTAGAAAATCATGGTGGAGCTCTATATATACTTCTTCTTTTATTTCTCTATGTAAGAAAGAATTTTTTATGTTAACATGATAAAGCGGCCAATCCATGTTCACCACTACTGAAAATAAGACTATGATGGTATCGATTCATGCAACTGGAGAGAATGTCTCAGATTAGTGCGTCCCATAAGTCGATTTGTACCCTTCTACTATGAGCCTAGCCTCATGTCGCTCACTTGTTCAATCTGCCTTTTATTTGATGATGAACACCCACCGAAACCCCATTGGTTTCTTTCCTTTTGGCAGCACACACTTTTCCCATATCTCATTTCTTTCAGAGTTTTCATTTATATTTTCATTGCTTCCTACCATTTTGCTTTCTCATTAGCCTCTTTTACTATCCTCAGAATTGATTTTTAGCACAACGTTGCAAAAAACACATTTTCACACTATGGAATTCTCCCCCTTGCCACATTGACCATGCACCTAAACAATCGAGATATCTGTTTTGGTAAGTACTTTTCTGGTGGTACTCCCCTATTCTTTTTTGACAGAAATCCACATTCCTGTTTCTTGTTCAAGGCACCAGTATCATCCACATTATGCACAACAAAAAGTTCAGTCTCAGGAGTGACGTAATTTATGTCTTGCTAGACATTCACCAAAAGCAGCTCATTGGTAGTGGGTACTGATTCGTCAACCCTTCCTTTTTTGGGAGAGGTCTAATAGGTGTGTAGAGAAAAAGGGGTTTGAATGATTTCAAAATATGTGATTTAAATGAATGACGTAAAATGTGTGCATGATATACATGTATACATGATACATTGCTTATTACTTGCCTTATTTAGCTCATATATAATGTTGCCGTACTAACGAGCCATGAAGCGTTAAAGCTTACATCATATGGCAAACATTTGTTGTGTTTATACTATTTTCAGGTGCCACCATTAATGAAATAAACTAGTTCATTAAGTGAAGTACTTAGTTAATTAAACTAAGTAGTTCATTAAAGGAAGCTACATTTGGAAAAGGCACAAAGGCAACAAGGCTAAGGAAGGAAAGTCTTCTCCTCCTCCCCTCATTCATTATACACGCCATATACATATAATAATACATATATTTTCAGATTTTTTGAAAAAGACACATACACATGTATTCCAACGTACTACCGACACGTTATATATTTTACGTACGTATGTTAACGTCACACCACTATACTTAACTCATATTTATGAGTATATTCAGGTCTTATAACATATGATATAAGTCATGGTGATGACAAATTAAATACGACACGTTAAAAGGTTCTAAACCGAAAATTGTCGTATCGGGCGAATACCGAAACTTCGCCAACGTGTCACGTACTTGCCATAAATAAATGGCCAGCCTCTATACTTCAAAAATCATCAAAAATTTCGTGCCTAGGGTGATATTTTCAGCCAAAAATTCTTTCCATGTTAGCACACACAAATCACCCCACATTAAGGCCAAAATGTGAAAATTCCAATTTTAATTTTGTCACATGTTAATGGCGCCACTTTAGACCAGCCAAGTGGTGAGATTTAAAGTATATATTATATATATTATGTGTAACATAATATATATAACATGTGCAAAAAGTTAGAATTTAATTGGAGAAAAATCGGGTAATCGATAAACATCGAAAATTCGGTTTTTTTACGTACACAACACATGGAATATTTTTGGCACATCATACGACACGTATCTAGACACTTTTTACATATGTCATACATCTTAAAGTGTTCTAGAAAATTAAATTAAGGGCTGATTGGAATATAACATGTGTGTATTATTAAATGTGCACTATTTTACAAAGTTAGCAAAAATAAATTTCAGCACATGCATATACATTATCCGACGCTCATACAGATGAGATGGATCTTATGTGGAGCCTTGTTGGCATATTGATTGGTCAAGAATCAATCATGCAATGTTGGTGAATTAAAGAAAGGAGCTACAAATGGTAAGGTTTCAAACTTTGTTACATTTAAAGCACATGCTGAAAATTTCAGCATGTTGAAATAGGCTGGCCGATTTTTGTAGTTTAATGAGACATATTTTATCATCTTGAATTATGTGATTGATTGGAAGAAGAAATGGAAGCAATTTGAATATTTTTCAAAGTCATAAAGAGTGATATTTTATATATCACACATGCTGAAATTTTCAGCATGTGTGTGATATGTCTTGGCCGAATGTAAGGTCATAAGGGTGTCCAAATTCATTTCCAATTTGATAAGGATATTTGCTATCAATTAATGATTTATTTTAAAAAGAAAAACCAAGAGAAATGGAAATATTTTGAATTGAAGAGCCATGTATCACATGCTGAAATTTCAGCATGGTAATCACCCATCTTGGCCGATTTTTTACCTTGGTAAGGAGGAATTTTGTCTTGCAAAATTTATGTGACAATATTGTATATTATGGAAATTATTCTATGTTGATTTTTGCACATGTTTTAAGTGATATATTCAGATTTTTCCAAGTCATCAATGATGACAACATCCAACCTATCATGAAGTGCCAAGTAAGCAAAGCTTAAATGATCATCCAGGTGACAAGTAAGCAAGACCATGTCACAATGATGTCTTACATTCTCCCAAGAACTTAGAAGATAATTTTCAAGAGGGGAAGGATACCAAGGGGGACGGCTGCAAGGCTTAAAATGAAAGAAGATGAGCAAAAACAAGACAAGCACAAGCATTGCAAAATCAAGTGATCAAAACGCCTAGCCTCTCTTCTTCTACACTCTCTTTCTTTCTTCTTCCTGAAAGTCTATTGCATTCATATTTTCAAATGTTGAATAGTCTTGTTATAGACCACCACATATTCTATATCTTTGTAAAAGATTGATCAAGGTGTGATCAATCTTCATTCTTGCGATGTGGTGGTGTTCGTGCGAATTGTATTCATCGTACAAGGTTTGTAAAGGGTTGGAGTTGGTATGTAACTCCATCAACCCTGTGGTAAGGTGTATTGCGTGTGTGTGACTAGTGTGAACCAAGGAAGGTGTTCCTTGAAGACTGGAGTAGGTTGTTTATAACCGAACCAGTATAAAATTCTTGGTGCCATTTACTTTCAGCATTTAATTTCTGTTACTGCACAGTTTACTCTTTTTGTTTGCGTTCGTAAAAATACTAAACGACTTTCAAAAATAATAAAAATTTCCAGAAACATAGCCACACGTTCTAGGGTTAATTTGGCACAAGTTTCAACCCTTTTGGATAAGTATAAGTCGATCAAACATCAAATGTTCTGAGACTAGTGCAATCTGAGTTTCAGACTTGCAAAGGTTGAGACTTTGATTACAATTGACCTACTTCCCAAAAGAATTTTGCAAAACTGTTTCAGACCACTTAAATATAGTATATAAGGAGATGGTGGTTAAATTTTTAGAGCATTTGGACTTACACACAAATAGGAATAAATTTTTCAAAACCGTCTACCGTTTCTGGCAGATTCGCGCAATCTGATCACCACCGGTTTTTGAAGGGGTCAAAGGTTGAATTTTAATTTGAAATTTTTAGGGGACCCTCATAACATCTGAGGCTAAGTTCTCTCAAAATTTCAGAATTTTTGGAGACCTATAACCTGGTTTTAAAAACGTTTTAAAACTGATCCTGAAAACAGAATCTGTTTTCAGTAGTTGAGTTGTTTAGTTTTAAACAAATTTTAAAAACCACACTTTTCGCACCACCTATTCAATCCCCCCTTCTAGTGGTTCCTTGCAGATCCTATAAGGTGGTTGCATCTACTTATTTAGTTGGGAAACTCTAGACACCTGCGGCTATGTAACGAATCTAGTGGCTCATCCAATTGCTGCTGTTGAGCCCTAGGTTGGGTATCAAAAAATACTCAGACTCAAGGAAGACACAATCCATTGAGATATAGATTATATGGGAAACTACATTATGACATCAATAGCGCTTTTGGTGAGTGGCATACCTAACAAATACACATTTCTCAGTACAGAGATCAAGTTTAGAAAATTCATTTTTGTGAAAATGGACTGATGAGGATCAAGGGTCCCATCAAAAGGTCAAAGGTCCTATGACAAGAAGGAGGGCAAGAGAACTTTGTCATCAAGTTGCCACGTTCTTGTACAAGCATGTTCAAGATGAGCCTAAGATTCCTTGGGTTCATTTTATTGAACCTTCACCTTGAGTGTGCGTAAACGTGTGTGTACTTTCTTTACCTTGAAGTTTATCTTGTTTTCTTGTGATCTTTGTTTTATGTGTTTGCTTTGTATGAAAATTAGGTACAAGGAAGATCCAAATAAAATGCAGGCCCAAACTGAGGAAGATAGCCGTGTGTTACAAAAAAGGAGACAAAAGGAATGTTGTCTTGAAGAGAATGTTTGTCTCTACAAAGACAAGCTCAAATGTGTCCAAGATGGAATCTTTTGTTCAAATTAAAATCAAAAATCATCTCCAAAGGACATCAAAGGGCCGGCCAAGATTGAAGAAAAGATGAAGATCAATTTGAAGTTAAACTTGAATTTAAATTCAACCATAATTTGAATTCAAGTTTCAACCAATTTGAGGCTTACATTTCAAAAGGAATTCAGCTATCATCTTAGCCAACCTACACGCCATTTTGAAGAAGAAAGGAAGGATAAATTCCAATTCAAATTGAATCCAAGTTTGAATTCAAATTCAAACTCAATTAGAATTCAAACTTCAACCATCATTTGGATTCAATTCCAACCAGCTTATCAATATCAAATCAGATTTTCTAAACTCCATTCACCAACAAATACACGGCTGGAATAGGTGGGAAAAGATATGCAAGAGCCAAGTTCAAAGCAAACTCAAATTCAAAATCAACTTGAATTCAAATTCAACCAACTTTTGAATTCAAGTTCAGGCCTCATCCTACTCATCAAATCAGCTCTTCCAAGGCATTAATTGACTCTCATACACGGCTGAACATGGAGAGAAGGAGATCTTGTAAGCATTTCAAATTTTAGCTAGAATTTGTTTTAGTTTTGAATTCAAATAATTTCCAATGTTCAAACATTATTAGCTAGCTTATTTTGAAATAATTTATGGTCATTTGAAGTATAATAGGACATGGAATAAGGCCTATAAATCGACCCCTTTGGCCGATTGTAAACTCACCTTTTGATGAATAACAATTCTTGATATTTCCTTCACTTTGTGTGATACTTTGTTTTCTTGGTTTTGCATTAAAAACCTAAGTTAAGATCCTTCTAAGTTGAGCATTTTGAAGGTGTTGCCATTGCTAAAAGGTGTCGTCCAGGAGGGCCATATTGGTTTGCCTGATCAACGACCATCTTGAAGTGTTGGTCTTGCTCGTTTGATCCGCACGTTTTTATCACTAAGGAAGCAAGGGGAAGTCTTCTTCCTTGTGCATAAACCTTTGTGAAGGACGTTTGGAAGGTGGAATTATTGGAGCCCACGAGTTGCACGCATCAAATTGGTATCAGAACCCAGGTTACTCTATTCCACCACCTATCATTTCCTTTTCGTTTGAGTCTAGTCATTTCAAGTTCAGTTGTGTCCTTCTTCTACTCCTCCCTCTACACACCATTTGTCTTACATTTCATTCAAAAAAACGTCCAAAAAAACAAACATTGCTTTGAGTCCTTGCATGTTGCTGCATTTTGCTTTTCATCATTCAAGTGTCATTTCTTTTATTTCCTTTTCGCATCACAATCTGATTTTGAGTCGTTCAAACTTGAACAAATTAGGGTTTGTTGCATTTTAGGTTACATTCAGCCTTCTTTTAAATATTCCAACCATCAACCTATAAAGCTACATCGGTTTCAAATCAGCTTGTTGCTAACGAAGCTTTTAGTTGGTGATGATTTTATGCATCTTGTGATTCGCATTGTGATTGATTTCATGCTTTATGTCAAGTAGTCCTACGTGTGCTTGTCTTCATAACCCATTTTCAACAAGCAAAACCCTAATTCTAGCCTCACACCCCACGGCCAACCAGCCCCACCCCAACCCAACCCTAAAACTCACCAACCTGATTCCAAACGACCCTATTTACAACCCTAACAAAAAGCCTCAAACCAATTTTACCAAACACAATTAGAATCTAAATATCCTAATTCATTCAAATAAACCCTAACCTTACAGTTTGAATTTTGTTCAAATTCTGTCCTAAACCAACCAATATCCAAATTTACCACGCCAATCATCAATTACCAACCACAAACAGCCATATACACAAACAATCAACTCCCAAACCCCAATCCAGCAAATACCCAAAGTGTTCAAAAAAACCCGTAGCTTGAAAACCCTAACCCTAATTCCAATTCTATCCAACCTCTATTTCCCTCACTTTCCAAGGTTAGTTTCTTACAATTCAAGGTTGCAAACATCAATTTAAAGACATTGCACCATTCAGTCCAAAAACGAAAGTGCTAAGGGCAAAACACGTGAGATTTCAAATTCTGCCCTGATCAAAAAAAAGAAAAAAGGAAGATCTGAACCTTGCCTACGTTCAATTAGCAAGGAAAGAAAGAAAAACAAAAGAACAAGAGAAAAGAAAAAAGGGCAACACGCTTGAGCATTACGTAGAAATTTCTTTGGTGCAATTTGAGAACCTTGGATATCATATTTCCTTTTTACCCCACATTGTCGTCTCCCTATACCCTATTCCCCATCTTTTGATCTTCTTGAACCAATCACACACTTGGTTGCTCGATTGTTGCATGACTTGAACCATTTTGTGGATAGTAAGTGCATAGAATCAAAATTAACTAAAGATTGCCCACGACAACCCTTACTTTATCTTTGGTTCAGCCTTATACATCAACTTTGGTTGTTTATTTTCTTTGAATCTTAGTAGAAAGTTCATGTTTGTGTTCATTTCAATTGATTCTACTTTGATACTAATTGCTGCAACTTGAACGCAAAAAGGAAGAAACAAGTGGAGAACATTGTGATTTGAAGAAGCATTGGCAATACACTTTCTTATTGATCACTTTGATCCTTCTTAACTTCAGGTTATCCAAGAACCAAAGTGGTAAGAGAGTGGAAAGATGAGAAAGCGGAGTGTTCATAGTTTGTTTTTGTTTTTACTAACCCCTTAACGTTTGCTTGTCTTTGTGTTAGTTGCTTCTTTTCTTCTCTTTTCGTTTTTAATTGATCACTTTAGGTAACACATGGATAGCAGCACTCACTCAGCATCTAGCAAGTCAAAAGAGGCCAAAACTGTTGACAACACACAACAACAAATGCTGGAGATGCATAAGAAACTCATGCATGACAATGAGTTAATTAAGCATCGCTTGGAAGACGTGGAGCGAAGCTACAAAACGAGTGATGTCCAAGGTACAAGCAGGGCCGTTTCCCTACCACAACCTAGGCGCCACCCACCAGAGGAGGTTGAAAATGACAACCTTAGACCGCCACACATCGAGGGACGAAGGTTTGTTCCTCCTACACAACCAAGAAGGTACGTCCCACGAAGGTACAACGATGATTACATTCCATATGAGCATGATGATTATGACTTTGATGACCACCCTCCCCGTGGTTACCAAAGACGCCAAAATCCCCTTTTCCCGCAAGATGATGATTTTCTCAAAACCAAAATAAATATTCCCATGTTTTATGGTAAAAGTAATGCTGAGGAATATTTAGAATGGGAAACGAAAGTGGATTTAATCTTTTCTTGTACCAATTACAGTGAATTACAAAAAGTGAGGTACGCATCTATTGAGTTTTCTGGTTATGCACTAAATTGGTGCACAAATTTGTGTCGTAATAGAACTAAGACGAGGCAACCTCCAATTGCCACTTAGGAAGAAATGAAGTTTGAAATGAGACAACGTTTTATCCCAAACAATTATGAGAGTTCTATTTTCACGAGTTTGCATAATTTACGACAAGGTTCCAAAAGTGTAGGCGAGTATTATAAAGAGTTAGAAATTTTGTTGGAAAGGTCTAACTTGTAGGAACCCGAAGAAGCCACCAAGGCTCGTTTCTTACATGGTTTAAACAGGGAGATCGCGCAAAGGGTTGACCTTCAACCTTATCTCGACCTCACAACTATGGTCCATATGGCGGCAAAGATTGAACACCAATTAAAGGTACGTAGTTCCTCCAATTTCAATTCCACTTATCGTACTAATCACTCTTCATCAAGATTTCCCAGCAAGCCGTCAGGAACGAGAAGTTCACGGCCTATAGGAGGCCAATCATATGACCAAGGTGCGTCACAGAGAATGGACAATCGTGTGCAATCCACACAAAGGAGATAGGACCGCAACCAACAAAAGGCTCCTACCAGAAATTCTTCTGATCCCTCAAATAGGTTTAGAGACATTAAATGTTATAAATGTCAAGGGCATGGTCACATAGGAAAAGAGTGTCCTAATGCAAAACGAATCATGTTAATTGAGGAGACAAACGAATATGTGTCTGAGTCCGAGCATGAAAACGAGTCTGAGCATGATAATGAAATTGAACCTGAAGAGGATCTAGGCGCATTGGATGATTTTGACACTAAAGAGTGTCTTGTTGTGCGTCGGGCTTTAAATGCATATCCGAAATTAGATGATCACGAACAACATCGAGAAAACATTTTCCATATTCATTACATGATAAATGGTAAAGTGTGCACCATGATCATTGATTCCGGTTCTTGTGCGAATGCGGCTAGTATCGAATTGGTAAGAAAACTGAATTTGCCTATGACTAATCATCCGCATCCTTACAAACTTGCATGGCTAAATGATTGTGGTGAAGTTAGCGTAAGTAAACAAGTTTTGATTTCTCTTAGCATTGGTAGTTACAAAGATGAAGTTTTATGTGATGTTGCACCAATGCATGCTAGTCATATCTTACTTGGTAGGCCATGGCAATTTGATCGACATGTGACATATGATGGTTATTTGAATTGTTATTATTTCAAATTGAATGGCAAATTGTACAAATTACACGCACTTCCACCACACAAAGTACACGAGGATCACCAACGCATGTCTAAGTCTAGGGCCGATCCTAAGGAAAAAGAAGCCGAGAGAAAATTTGTGGAGTGTATGAAAAGTGAGAACAAAAAACTCGAGAGCAAGGGAAAAGAGGTAGTGCCCTTAAGTGTCAACGAGTCCAAAAAGAAGTGTGGGTATTTCGCAAAGAAAAGAGAGGTCACACGCGCCCTTTATAGCAACCAAACTGTCCTCATCATCATCCCAAAGTCGTGTCACCTTGCCCTAGAAGAACTCCCATCAAACTTACCTACCTCAGTTATGTCCCTTATCCAAGAATATGAAGTTCTATTTCCCTCCGAACCACCATCCGGATTACCACCCATTAGAGGAATAGAACACCAAATCGACTTTGTTCCAAGAGCCGTGTTACCCAATCGACCAGCCTATCGAGCCAACCCTGAAGAAACCAAAGAAATCTAAAGGAAAATAAAGGAGCTCCTAGCGAGTGGACAAGTCCGAGAGAGCCTAAGCCCATATGCCGTCCTAGTCATTTTAGGACCCAAAAAGGATGGAACACGGAGAATGTGTACCGATTGCCGAGCCATAAACCAAATTACCGTCAAGTATAGGTACCACATACCTAGGCTAGACGATATGTTGGACATGTTGCACGGATCTAAATTCTTCACCAAAATCAACCTTAAGCAAGGGTACTTCTAGGTACGCATTAGAGAAGGGGACGAATGGAAGACTGCATTCAAAACCAAGTTTGGGCTCTATGAGTGGTTAGTGATGCCCTTCGGGCTCACCAACGCCCCTAGCACCTTTATGAGGCTAATGAATGAAGTCTTACGTGCGTTCATAGGACGCTTTGTCGTTGTCTATTTCGATGATATCCTAATCTATTCCCAAACCATAGAAGATCATCTTGACCACATTAGAGCCGTTTTTGAAAACCTTAAGCAAGAACAACTTTACGTCAACTTTAAGAAGTGCTCCTTTTTTTAGAATGCGTAGTTTTTCTAGGCTTTGTCATTTCGGCAGGGGGAGTAGAAATGGATGAGGAAAAGGTTAGGTCAATTGTGGAGTGGCCTATACCTAAGACTGTAGGGGAAGTTCGCAGTTTTCATGGACTAGCAAGTTTTTATAGACGCTTTGTCAAAGATTTTTCTTCCGTAGCTGCACCCCTAAATGAAATTGTGAAAAAAGATGTGCCTTTTAGGTGAGAGGAGCCACAACAACAGGCATTTGATGAACTTAAGCGTAGGCTAACCACTGCACCCATACTTAGGCTACCAAATTTTGACGAGACTTTTGAGATCGAGTGTGATGCAAGTGGAGTGGGTATAGGCACAGTTTTGACCCAAGATAAGAAACTCATAGCCTATTTTAGTGAGAAGTTGAAAGGCGCTGCATTGAATTACTCTACTTATGATAAGGGACTTTACGCCCTTGTGAGATCCCTACAAACTTGGCAACACTATCTTCAACCTAAGGAGTTTGTGATCCACACTGACCACGAAAGTCTTAAGTATCATAAAAGGCAGGGAAAGTTGAACAAAAGACATGCCAAATGGGTAGAGTACATAGAACAATTCCCTTACGTGATTAAATACAAACAAGGAAAGGACAATATAGTTGCCGATGCACTCTCTAGGAGATACACGTTAGTAACTACATTATCCTCACGATTCTTAGGATTCGAATCACTTAAGGAATTGTATCCAAACGACCATGACTTTGGCACCATTTTTGAGGCTTGTAAAGACGCACCCTTTGGGAAATTTTACATACATTAGGGTTATCTTTTCAAAGAACATAAGTTGTGCGTTCTCCAAACATCCCTACGCGAAGCATTGACTAGAGAAGCCCATGGGGAGGTTTAATGGGTCGTTTCGGAGTGTTCCAAACCCTTGACACTCTTAAAGAACATTTTTATTGGCCCCACATGCGCGTAGATGTCGAAAGGTTATGTGGTAGTTGCATCACTTGCAAACAAGCCAAATCCAAGTCCCAACCACATGGCCTTTACACACCTTTACCCATCCCTGATGCCTCTTGGATTGACATCTCCATGGACTTTGTTTTAGGACTTCCTAGGTCTCAGGGAGGACACGATAGCATTTATGTTGTGGTTGATCGATTTTCAAAAATGGCACATTTCATTGCATGTAGGAAAGTTGATGATGCCACACATGTTGCTGATTTGTTCTTCAAAGAAATTGTGAGATTGCATGGCATGCCACGTACAATTGTAAGTGATAGAGATACGAAATTTTTGAGTCACTTTTGGCGTGTTTTGTGGGCTAAACTTGGTACACAATTGTTGTTTTCAACCACCGCACACTCACAAACTGATGGACAAACTGAAGTCGTTAATCGTACTCTTTTTCAACTGTTGCGTGCCATTTTTCAAAAACACATTAAACATTGGGAAGATTGTTTACCATATATCAAATTTGCATACAATAGGAGTGTCCATCATGGTACTTTGCATAGTCCATTTGAAATCGTGTATTGCTTCAATCCCTTGTCTCCCCTCGATTTGATTCCTATTCCCGTGCATGAACGTTCTAGTCTTGATGGTAAACAAAAAGCGGAAAAGATAAAGAAACTGCATGAATAAGTTAAAACACAACTTGAAAAGAAAAACAAAGCTTATGAAAGACGAGCTAACAAACATCAAAAACGAGTTGTGTTTAAACCTGGAGATTTAGTGTGGTTACATTTGCGCAAAGAAAGATTTCCCAATGAGAGAAAGTCAAAACTATTACCTCGAGGAGATGGACCTTTCAAAGTTTTGAAACGCATAGGTGACAATGCATACATCCTTGATCTTCCCGAAAGGTATGGTTCAATTTCGCCTACTTTTAATGTTGCTGACCTCACCCTTTTCACCGATGACCTTGTTGATTCGAGGACGAATCTTTTTGAGGAGGGGGGATTGATGAGGATCAAGGGTCCGATGAGGATCAAGGGCCCCATCAAGAGGTCAAAGGTCCTATGACAAGAAGGAGGGCAAGAGAACTTTGTCATCAAGTTGCCACCTTCTTGTACAAGCATGTTCAAGATGAGCCTAAGATTCCTTGGGTTCATTTCATTGAACCTTCACCTTGAGTGTGTGTAAACGTGTGTGTACTTTCTTTACCTTGAAGTTTATCTTGTTTTCTTGTGATCTTTGTTTTATGTGTTTGCTTTGTAGGAAAATTAGGTACAAGGAAGATCCAAATAAAATGCAGGCCCAAACTGAGGAAGATAGCCGTGTGTTACAAAAAAGGAGACAAAAGGAATGTTGTCTTGAAGAGAATGTTTGTCTCTACAAAGACAAGCTCAAATGTGTCCAAGATGGAATCTTTTGTTCAAATTAAAATCAAAAATCATCTCCAAAGGACATCAAAGGGCCGGCCAAGATTGAAGAAAAGATGAAGATCAATTTGAAGTTAAACTTGAATTTAAATTCAACCATAATTTGAATTCAAGTTTCAACCAATTTGAGGCTTACATTTCAAAAGGAATTCAGCTATCATCTCAGCCAACCTACACGCCATTTTGAAGGAGAAAGGAAGGATAAATTCCAATTCAAATTGAATCCAAGTTTGAATTCAAATTCAAACTCAATTTGAATTCAAACTTCAACCATCATTTGGATTCAATTCCAGCCATCTTATCAACATCAAATCAGATTTTCTAACCTCCATTCACCAACAAATACACGGTGGAATAGGTGGGAAAAGATATGCAAGAGCCAAGTTCAAAGCAAACTCAAATTCAAAATCACTTGAATTCAAATTCAACCAACTTTTGAATTCAAGTTCAGGTCTCATCCTACTCATCAAATCAGCTCTTCCAAGGCATTAATTGACTCTCATACACGGCTGAACATGGAGAGAAGGAGATCTTGCAAGCATTTCAAATTTTAGCTAGAATTTGTTTTAGTTTTGAATTCAAATAATTTCCAATTTTCAAACATTATTAGCTAGCTTATTTTGAAATAATTTATGGTCATTTGAAGTATAATAGGACGTGGAATAAGGCCTATAAATAGACCCCTTTGGCCGATTGTAAACTCACCTTTTGATGAATAACAATTCTTGATATTTCCTTCACTTTGTGTGATACTTTGTTTTCTTGGTTTTGCATTAAAAACCTAAGTTAAGATCCTTCAAAGTTGAGCATTTTGAAGGTGTTGCCATTGCTAAAAGGTGACGTCCAGGAGGGCCATATTGGTTTGCCTGATCAACGACCATCTTGAAGTGTTGGTCTTGCTCGTTTGATCCACACGTTTTTATCACTAAGGAAGCAAGGGAAGTCTTCTTCCTTGTGTCTAACCCTTTGTGAAGGACTTTTGGAAGGTGGAATTATTGGAGCCCACGAGTTGCACGCATCATGGACAAAAACGGAGAAACCAAACATTCGAGGTGGAAGGATGAGTACTGACGAAATAGTTGTTTGTGTAGCAAGAGTTTGTACCAGAGTTTTATGGTGAAGTATCTTGGTGGGTAGGCAGTTTAAGAGGCAAACAGATATGCAACCGTTTCTGGCTAGAAGTGTAGCGCCCCGTCCCGAACCCTAAGGTCAGAACCGGTACGCCCGCCGTATTCCACTGAGGGATATACAAGGCGCCTGTACGAATCCCTGCACTTATCAAAACGACAGAGTATTCGATTGCAGAAGCGAAATAAATCAATTCAGAACCCTAAACCAAAAGTAAAATCCCCAAATTATATATAATCAACATCAAGTCAAAATCCCCTAAACGACATCGTAAAGTTCGTAAAATAAAATCCCTAAGCTAAGTCCTCAAATGAAATAATAAATAAAATAAAACTTCCTCATTTCTTGTTCCTCAATTTCCCAACAGTCTCTACAAGTCCCACTGAGCCCACTCGGAATTTTCTCCAACCCATATGTAATCATACCCTGAACCGTCTGCAAGAAAACAAAACGAACGGCGTGAGCGACAAAAACGTCACTCAGTAGGTACCCTGCTTGCATCGGCTCTGTGAGATCATACATGCTAGGACAGTAGTGAAATACATATAAGTACGTTAATACGAAAATAGACTGTCCACGTTTTTTGCAAACACATATAACGGTCAGAACTTTTTAAAACAACGTTTTTAAAACAACGTATATCAGTCAGAGCTTCTTAAAACAATCAAGCACATAATCATGCAGAATGAGCGTGAAATGAAATGTCACATACGTGATGCATGATAAACCTACCTTCTCAGAACATTGATCTAATCGTGCAATGCATGACCCCGGGTCCTAACAGAACGGAACAGAACGGAACGGAACAGATCAGATATGCGACTTACGTCTCGCATATCCTAACAGAACGGAACGGAACAGAACAGAACATATCATATCATATATGCAATGTCGTGATGCATGAATGCACAGAGTTCACGTACGGAATCTTTCCTTACTTTTCCTTTCCTTTCCTTTTCTTTTCTTTTTTTCTTTTCTGTACCTCCTGCGTTCTCAGCTTTCAATTTCCTTTTTTCTTTTACCTTTTCTTTTATTAATCTTTTCTTTATTCTTTTTCTTTTCTCTTTTTTTTCTTTCCTTATTTTTTTCCTCCTCCTTCCCGTAGCTCTCTGCGAATCCCGATCCCTTCCTGCAAATTCCCTTCCTGCAAATTCCCTTCCCCCTCCCTCAACCCCCTCCAGCCCGCACCACCCCCCCAACCCCCACAACCCCACGCCCCCAACCCCAGCCGAACCCCCCCTCCAATTCACACCACCCCCTCAGCACTTCCAGCAGCCCCCCTCAGCCCCACCCCTCCAAATCGCCCCCCCCCCCCACACCAGCCCCCCCGTCAGTCTGCCCCCCTTATTCCTCCATCCGGCAGCACGTGGTCATAGCCCACCACCACCGGCCACGCGCCGCCGGTACAAACACTCATTCCTACGATTCCGGTATTCACACGCAAATCAAAAATCGAATCTTTCTTTGAGTTTCATACGAAAATAGCCTCGTACATATATACGGACATACAATTCACCACACATACGTATAATCAATAATCAAACATCTATACAATCACAAATACTAATGCACGATCTCGTTTTCATAAAGAAATTAAAGGGTTACTGCTATTACATTCAACGGATGTTAAGGGGGCGCCTACCTGGTAATTGATACACGTTTGAAGGTGTGAATTGATGCGGTGGTGCTCCTTCTATCCCCTAAAGTGGCCGGCCTTGATGGAGCTAAAAGAGATGAGTCGTTCTTTTTTTTTCTCCTCTTCTGTGAACGGCGTACACTTTGTGAGGGGAGGGAGAAACCTAAGCGTAGTTTAAATAGATATTTGATTAGGGTTTAGAGAAAATTTCCTAATCAAATTCGGTTTAATAATTAATTAGCCCAAATGCCCTTTTTACCCTTATTTAAAAAAATGGGATATAACATTCTCCCCTCCTTACAAAAAGTTTCGTCCTCGAAACTTGTGTATTATGTAATCAATAACTTAGTGTAGTTCTACTTGATCCATTTACCTAGATCATGACTACTGAATATCCATTGCTTATTTCGATATCTCAACTATTACACTTCTAAATTTATTTCTTTCCGCTTATTATAATCATAACCTAATCTTTTTTTTTTAACTACACAATCATCTTAAGGGTATTGTCATTATACTGGGGGTTCCATACCCCAGTCGTCAATATCTGACGCACTTATGTCTGCGGTCACTAGCATCGTTCTAAAATCAGTTCTTATGTGCACTACAATCTTTAACTTAATGTCGTGTTCACAAGGCTCTTCTCCTGAATCGTATGCATTTCCGGAATACGTTTTACTCTAGTACGATTTAACTTAGTCATCACTAGCATCTCACAAGATGATCTAGCCCTTACAGGGTTCAATCCTTACTTAATTCTCTATAATTAATGCTTACAAACTTTTACTTATACCACCTGACGTGTGTCATTCAACTCATTACAATCTACAATACCGGATTCTTAAACTTATCACCTATGATTCATATCCTAGATAAACATCCTTTGTGTATGCCAATATGGTAATCGTTACCCTTCCTCAACACAACCAAGTCTTCAAAATCAATTCTTATATACTTACGAACTAGCTCTATGATCATGCTCTTAATTTCTCAGGGATATCGTTAGCAACTTAGTATACGAAATATGTGTATGGACATATATTTCTTCAAGTTAAAAGGAAAGTAGCTTACGTAGCTATGATTTTTAATATAGCTTTAACTATTTAAAATACTGAACCTTCTAATTTTTGTAAACACGAAACTCAAGTATCATAGTTTTGTTTTTGCAACGCGACATCTCAAATGACCATTTTAAAAACGATAATATAACTTTTTCGCAAGGTATTTTGGTAAAATTGTGTCAAAACAATTGAAAACTTAATAATGTAAGGTTTTATGAAACGATTTGAATATGATACTTTCTGTTTTCAAAAACAGGTATATATTTTGAAAGATACCCTTTTTCACAAAATTTAAGTAAGTTCATCGCAAGCGGATAAATAACTTTGAAACATTTTAACTGTTAAACTGCTTGCGGTATTGATAGTCGTCAAATTAAATTGATTTCAACTAAAAAAATATATGTAACAAAAACGGAAATTTAAAATATTCTATAAGAAATATATAAACACATCTCTCTTTTTTTTATGCAAGAACATCAATATTTTAAAAGTTTTTTTTTTCCTTTTTTTTTCAATGTCATCAAAAGAATTGAAATTTTTATTATGCTGATTTACAAGCACTGAAAAAAATAGCCTCGAAAGTTTAGTAGACTATATAAAGAAATGAGACATAATAAGGTATTTTTAAAAATAAAATGTCTTTTGAAGTCCCCGTAAAATATAGGTATAACTCAGTGTACGTGCTTATATAAAATATTTATTTGCTAGAAAAATAATAGTCCAATATTTCGTATAATTTCTAACATCCTTCCTTATTTTCAAAAGAACAATCCGTCAATGTATCGTTTCTTATAAGTCTGACCTTCGCCTACTATGATAAGATTCATAACTTAAATTGTCCAATCCTAGCATGGCACACTAAATATTTATCAACTTAAGGGGTTCTAATTCACCATGCTTCCGCGCACCATACTGATCCATTGTATTTCTTTACTTGGTTATTTGAACTGCTAATTATCCTAGTTAAATCTCACCTGCACAAGCAACCGCTATTGATTCATGCTTACTCTATTTCAATTCAAGCCTACTAGATTCAAACCATATGTTTCGATGTCGACACTTAACCCACAATTTTGTAATGATATAGTATTCTAAAGCACATAATATAGTCGATTCTTGCATGTCGCTATTGTTCAATATCTCTAATAAGACTAATATCGTCGACCCATTTTGATTACCCTACATTTAGTATCTTAACCCTAGACTATAAATTCCTTTGTACAATATCCTTAACTAAACTCTACTGATTATAACACTAATCATTATTTAGTTTCTATCATTCTATTATAGATCATCTTTTAGTATTTGTCATACTATTATAACTCATTTCTTAGTAGCTATGGTCCCAACTTAGACCTAAGCCTGTTCTGATGTTACCGTCCAAGTAGGGATGTGAATCTTTACTTTACCCTAATGATACCGAGTACCATATTGCAGTTATGGTAAGGCAGCCCGAGTTACTACCTGACCCATTAATATGTCGACTAACGTATGTAGCAGGGTATTCTGGTTAACATTGTAATTCATTCAAATCAATTATATAGTATTCAACTAGGGTTACTAAGATCACGGCTTAAAAAGTTATAAGCAACCTTAGATAAGGGAGATTTGTATGGGATATCCTAGGTATACGTGTTTCAAAACCGATTGACTTCTTAAGTTTAGGATCATAACTTATTTCTAGGATCGTTCTTATCATCATCATTTCTTAAGTCTAAGATCACGTCTTATTTCCAAATCATAATTAGTACATAATCAACACTTGTTACTACATCAGTACTCATGTCTAGAGTCAACTCTTAATCGAGATCGTTACTTATGTCTAAGATCGTAACTTATGTTCAGGATCATCACTTATAACTGAGATCAGTACATATGCCCATGATCATTGCTTATGTTCAAATCATCACTTATGTCTAAAATTGAAACTTAGAGGCAAAATCGTAACCTATTTTCTAATATCTTGGCCTAATTCTATATTTCCGCCTGCGGATCTAGAGCCATGCTCTGAAGATCGTACTATCATCACGTAATACCTCTTGAACTCATTCCGAAATTAGATCCAAATGATTGGCGGTGTCAGTTGTGCTGCACCACCACTCATCTACATCCGTTTTAGAAGAGTCTCAAGTCTGAGTGCGGTGGTGGTGGAGCCTGTGGCTGCTGATGTGGTTGCGCCATAGCTTGGGCCATGACCCGTAGTGCGTCGGTCAGGGTCTGGGGACCTGTAGCGCCCCCATTCTCAGAGTGTTTCCTAGTGTCATTCCTACCGTTCTCTTATCGACGGCGTATTTGCTACGACAAAGAAATTTCGGTTTTTTTTTGTCAAGGGCATTTTAGGAAATATATAAATTAAAGATACATAAAACAGTCAAATACAGACAAATAAAAACAAAAATAAAAACCAACCGTGCCCCCAGTCCGATCATCACTTAGTCTAAATCAAACCTATTATAAGATCAAACTTAGTCTCGGATCGTAGCTTACGTCTAGAATCAAACTTAGAATCAAACTTAGTCTCAGATCACAACTTATGTCTAAAATCAAACTTAGTCTAAGATCAACTTACATCTACGATCGAAACTTAAGTCTATAGTCATCTCTTAGGCCTAAGATCATTTCTTAATTCTACATTTTCCGCAGTAGATCTAGAGCCTCGTCTCTGATACCACCTGTAGCGCCCCGTCCCGAACCCTAAGGTCAGAACCGGTACGCCCGCCGTATTCCACTGAGGGATATACAAGGCTCCTGCACGAATCCCTGCACTTATCAAAACGACAGAGTATTCGATTGCGGAAGCGAAATAAATCAATTCAGAACCCTAAACCAAAAGTAAAATCCCCAAATTATATATAATCAACATCAAGTCAAAATCCCCTAAACGACATCGTAAAGTTCGTAAAATAAAATCCCTAAGCTAAGTCCTCAAATGAAATAATAAATAAAATAAAACTTCCTCATTTCTTGTTCCTCAATCTCCCAACAGTCTCTACAAGTCCCACTGAGCCCACTCGGAATCTTCTCCAACCCATATGTAATCATACCCTGAACCGTCTGCAAGAAAACAAAACGAACGGTGTGAGCGACAAAAACGTCACTTAGTAGGTACCCTGCCTGCATCGGCTCTGTGAGATCATACATGCTAGGACAGTAGTGAAATACATATAGGTACGTTAATACGAAAATAGACTGTCCACGTTTTTTGCAAACACATATAACGGTCAGAACTTTTTAAAACAACGTTTTTAAAACAACGTATATCAGTCAGACTTCTTAAAACAATCAAGCACATAATCATGCAGAATGAGCGTGAAATGCAATGTCACATACGTGATGCATGATAAACCTACCTTCTCAGAACATTGATCTAATCGTGCAATGCATGACCCCGGGTCCTAACAGAACGGAACAGAACGGAACGGAACAGATCAGATATGCGACTTACGTCTCGCATATCCTAACAGAACGGAACGGAACAGAACAGAACATATCATATCATATATGCAATGTCGTGATGCATGAATGCACAGAGTTCACGTACGGAATCTTTCCTTACTTTTCCTTTCCTTTCCTTTTCTTTTCTTTTTTTCTTTTCTGTACCTCCTGCGTTCTCAGCTTTCAATTTCCTTTTTTCTTTTACCTTTTCTTTTATTAATCTTTTCTTTATTCTTTTTCTTTTCTCTTTTTTTTCTTTCCTTATTTTTTTCCTCCTCCTTCACGTAGCTCCCTGCGAATCCCGATCCCTTCCTGCAAATTCCCTTCCTGCAAATTCCCTTCCCCCTCCCTCAACCCCCTCCAGCCCGCACCACCCCCCAACCCCCACAACCCCACGCCCCCAACCCCAGCCGAACCCCCCCTCCAATTCACACCACCCCCTCAGCACTTCCAGCAGCCCCCTTCAGCCCCCACCCCTCCAAATCGCCCCCCACACCAGCCCCCCCGTCAGTCTGCCCCCCCCTTATTCCTCCATCCGGCAGCACGTGGTCATAGCCCACCACCACCGGCCACGCGCCGCCGGTACAAACACTCATTCCTACGATTCCGGTATTCACACGCAAATCAAAAATCGAATCTTTCTTTGAGTTTCATACGAAAATAGCCTCATACATATATACGGACATACAATTCACCACACATACGTATAATCAATAATCAAACATCTATACAATCACAAATACTAATGCACGATCTCGTTTTCATAAAGAAATTAAAGGGTTACTGCTATTACATTCAACGGATGTTAAGGGGGCACCTACCTGGTAATTGATACGCGTTTGAAGGTGTGAATTGATGCGGTGGTGCTCCTTCTATCCCCTAAAGTGGCCGGCCTTGATGGAGCTAAAAGAGATGAGTCGTTCTTTTTTTTTCTCCTCTTCTGTGAACGGCGCACACTTTGTGAGGGGAGGGAGAAACCTAAGCGTAGTTTAAATAGATATTTGATTAGGGTTTAGGGAAAATTTCCTAATCAAATTAGGTTTAATAATTAATTAGCCCAAATGCCCTTTTTACCCTTATTTAAAAAAATGGGATATAACAAGAAGTGTTGGAGAACATGAGACTCAAGCATCATGCTGAGTTCATAGGAGCGCAATTGCATAAAGAGAATGTGCACCAGAATGTGGAGAGAAGAAGCACGTCCGTGATATTTGGCATGACCTAATTTTCAACCACCGTGGCTTGAAATCTTTTATATTATATTTTAGAGTCATATTACAGGATTTTAAAATGTTTTTAGACATTAAAAACATTGGTTAGAAGATAAGAAAACAGACTTTCAAAATTTGGGAAAAAGTCTAAAAAGTAGGGTTTCACAGGATGATCATATTTCGATAGTTTGGCCATAACTTTCTCATACGACATCTTTAAAGGTGATTCAAGATGCTATAGAAACTAGACATGTGGTGGCTACAATTCTCTAGAAGACTACATTGGCAGATTTGGTCTCTAGAGGACTGATATTATGCATGGAATTGTGGATACGTGCGAGGTGATAATTTTCGAATGAAAGTCCTATCTAATCTTATGCAAATTAGGGTTACCATAGTTGAAACATGGTTACCAGCCCTCTGAAAATGGTGGAGATGAATAAAATTTAATTAAATTTCAGTCACGTGCTGATTTTCAAGGCATTCCTTGTGTTTCTTTTGATCCTTGATCAAAACTAGATTCTTTATCAATGTCTTGAGCAAATGTTGTACGGGGATCAAATCCTACCAGCTTGGAGATATGTACCAGTGATGAATTGTTGTTCATGGATCATGAACAGGCTACAAGTAGTGGATATTGCTTAGTCCAAACAGGAGGCACACGGCCAAGGGTGGTTTTTGAACCGTTCTTATTACTGAACAAGGTTTCTTGTGGAAGACACGTTTAGAACGAAGGAAAGATCACAACTGTTTGTGTGAGACACGCATCGATTTGGTATCAACGCCAAGGTTCCTTGTTCTAAACTCTTTTGTGCAACATGTGCCGGGAAAGGTTTTGAAAGTTTGCAAGTAAAATTTCTTCAATAAACATCATTTTCACTCGATTCTTGAATTAAGTAAATAAAAAAAGTTTGAGCATAGTTCTTGAAAAATCGAGAGAAAATTCGAGAAAAGTAAGAGAACTTTGTGCATACATATAGAAATTGAGTCATTTAAAAGGCATTTAGATCCTTGACTTGTCTACTGTTGAGCTGCATAGAGAAAATGAGAGAAATACTCAGGAATATTCTGTTTATACCTCAATACCTAAAAATGTCCCAAAAACACTAAATGGTCCAAAGTTTAAAAAATTGTCCTAAACTGACCCCGCCCACGTTGGAACATTTTTTTGTACATATTATACCAGCAGGATTGCATTTTTGTTGCATTCTTGATCTAGTTTGGCTATTGATTGCCAAAAGCAAAACCTTTAGTGATTCTTTGGTTCAGCCATACTATATTGCATTTGGTTTCTTGCATTTTTCGATTCTTAGTTTGTCCCATTTAAATTGAGTCTTGTTGTGCCCTATACTGCCTTTGTATTGCTATGTGAAACATCACCTTGAAGAAGAATTACAAGTTGTTTGAAAACCCTAACATGATTGCTAGACTCTATATTGACTCTAGTTTAGTATCTTGAGAAAAAAACACAAGTAGAGTGGAAAAAGGCTTGAGAGATTATGAGATTCAAATAGAGGAGGTAAAAACCACTT